>OZ005659.1:138131774-138579274 GCA_963930645.1 Salticus scenicus | reverse complement strand
TTTTTAAAAATGTTTATTATTTTAATTGAAATATTGCAAATTAAATAGTTATTTTGAATAAAAATCAATCCAAAGGTTTTGTTGAATATTTTTTTTTCTCTTTTTCTTTTTCTTTTCTTTTTTCTTTTTCTTTTCTTTTTCTTTTTTTTTTTTTTGTAAGCAAAAGGAATTTTATCTAATAGTAGTTGTTTTGAATAAATACTAACTAAACAGCAAATGCGTTTATTTAGTTATTTTTATTTACTTATTCGTATAGATATCAGTATCAAATATTATTTTTGATTGATTTCTATTTATTTCATTCATCTGTAATCATTATTTTCTATTATAGATTTTATCCAAGAAATTTGTTACATTTCCCATTTCAACATTTCCTTAAAAATTAAATATTTCACTTGCCTCAACCTTTATGAAAATATTTTGACTATGCTTTGTCTATAATTGTGTTACTTAGATCTTGTATTCTGTTTTACTTTATGTATTTAAATGATGGTATAATTATACATTCTGAATTCTTTAATGTCAAATCATATTTTTTAGATTTCAAATATACATCTTTATGCTTTTTGTATAGGATAATATAAAAAATGAATCTTGTGTATTAGAATGTTATCTTGCATCTTTCTAATAATCTCGAAAACTACAAATATTGTAAATTATTTATATTTCATTATAATATTCAGTATTCTATATGAATTTTTATATTTAATTTTGAAATCTGTATTAGATTTTATGTTGTTTGGTTTGCAGCTTATGAAATAAGTGCATTTGTGTATTTAAATATATATATATATTTAATATAAAAAAAAGTAAGGAAATTTTAAAAGTATTTGTAACATTTGTTTAATTTAGACACTTCATGATTTAAATGCCTTAAAAAATTTGTAGATTATTTTTTATATGTTACTGCATTTTACGGTTTGAATTCATTGAACATTTTATAAACAATATTGTATATTAATGTGAACAAAAAATCTGAAGCAATTAAGATCAATAGATTTATTTTCACCTTTCTTAAAAAAAGAAAAAAAAAAAAAAAAAGAGTATTTTCTTGCAATAGAGCAGAGATATACATTTGTGCCTCGTTAAAATATAAATACATTGGTTATACTGAATATAATTTACTATTTAAAAATAATGTGTTTTGAATTCGTAAATGTTAACTTCACAAACTATTCCTGCAGAGAGATTTTGGTGTTGACGAAGCTTGTCGCAGAAAGCATAATAAATTTCTGCCACAGGGCTGGTAGATATTTATTGAACTTCGTTTTCTTCCTCCTTAAACACATCTTATTAGAATTGTTCTCATATCAAATTTGGTGCAGTCCACGGTCCCGTTTTAGCTCCACGGATCTGTTTATAGCAAAAGTTTAAAGGGAGAGTGAACATTATAAACTTTTTTTGTTGTTGTTGTTAATTACTGTGTTAGAATTACAAAAAGTTGCATACATATAATGCATTGAAATATAACAATATTAAGTACATTAAAATTTCTCGAAAATTATTATAAATTTAATGAAATAAATTTGAAATTTTTTGAATTGTTTCTTGCTAATTATTCTTTAAATTTTTCCTCATTTTACATTATTATAGTTTAACAATTTATTCTAAACTTTTTTGAATATTTCTTTGTAGATAAATTGATAAGTTAGTTTATTTTTATTATTTATTTATTTATTTATTTTTATTTTTTTATGTTTAAATACTAAAAATGTTCGTTAAATTCCAGCATTCAAACAAAATAATTAAAATAAATACCAATAAATTCATGAAGTAATACCCAAATTTCTTAGATTGAACTGTTAAATTGTAATAATGTAAAATCTAGGAAGGGGTGGCGGATAAAAAAATTAATTAGCTCGGAGCGTTTTTAAAATTTTTAATAATAATAATGATAATAAAAGATTTTTTTTTTCTTTTTCATTTAAAATTTCTTTCGATAAATTTTAATAGGCTTAAAATTATTATATTTCAATGCATAGGGTCAGGTGGGATAAAGTGGGTAGACTAAAAAAAAAAAAAAAAACTGCTACATATTTAAAATAATGCAATATTTTCCCTTTTCCCTTTTTCTTTTGTATTTATTAGATGGCTACACAGTTTTTCCGCTGCAGAAAAAAATAGTGGCAACTTAAAAATTATCGTTTTTAATTTAAATTATAGTACTACTTGCAACATATTTCAGCTATTACTGTTCCAAACTTTTTTCTCCCTCTTTTTTATAGGAAAATTATAAATATTTTACAAAAGAATAACAAACATAAAGTATCAGAGAACATTTATTCACTTGAAGGTAAATTAAATTTAATATATTTTGTATTCTATGGGATATTTTATCAAGTGGGGTAAATTGGGTATAGCATTAGGCTTAATTATAAAGCTAAATTATTATACTGGTCATTCTCGCGAAAACTGTCATTATGAGAAAATTGAAAGGAATGGAAAGCTTTGAAAATTTTTTTAACAGATGTGTGTAACAGCTACATTAGAAAAATATAGATCCTGCATATATTTTGCAATATTTAAATTGATAAATTAATTCGGAATACTGAAAAGGGAGAGAATGGCAGTTATGATAAGAGGATGCTTTTTTTTTTTTTTTTTCATAATAAATGACAATACCATTGTCATTTGAGCAAAATAAAGGTGTTAGAGCACGGACAGACAGACAGACAGACCGAAGTCATAAACTCTTTTCAACTTTGTTGGAAAATGTTAAAAACACTTTTCAACTTTGTCGGAAAGTTTAAAAAGAAGTTTTACCTGCAATTTTGCCCCCTTTTTTTAATTACTCACCCACAGACTACTCACTTTACCCCATGCCATGGGATAATGTGGGTATAAAACTTAGTCTATTTCAAACCGTTATTATTATTTTATTTTTAAGTATTGAGTCAAAAATTCAAGCGCTATGTGTTCTCAACACAACAAAAAGTTATCTAATTTTTTGAAATCTTATATTATTTTTGTTCTACTGATTTTCAAAAACGGTGTTTTTATACCCATATTACCCCCACCTGACCCTATGTATGTACATTTTCAAAACTCTAAAACAATAATTTACAAAAAAAAAAAAAAATTATAACGACTACTAATGCCGTTCTTTTTTTCCAAGCAGTAGAAACAACGAGTAGAACACTGATTTAATCTCGATCTTTTTTTTTTTTTTTTTTTTTTTTTTAATCTATGTTTGATTAAAATCTATTTGCTAGATTTTTTTTCTAATTAATTAAAATGTATTTTATTATTATTATTATTAATAATAATTATTATTAATATTATTATTTCAGGTAACTTTGCATCGATATTTTTAAATTTGCAAGTTGGCAGTTGTCTAACTTCCAAATGAAATTTAAGAGCTGTCAGTTTTCTAACTTCCAACTCATGTTCGATAGTTAGATAAGTCACGTGATTTTTTTTTTTTTTTTTTTTTTTGATTAACGTACAAAAAACGCTTAAAAATTTCTTTTGAATATATTTTGACAAGAATTAAAAATGGCTGTAAATAGTGATTATGAGTTCGTAGTTTGAAAATCTCGAAAATCTGTCGATAACTAGAGATTTTTATAGAGATTTTTATAGAGATTTTTTTTTAAATCAATTAAAACGTAATTTTTTTTTTAGATAACTTTGCATTGGTATTTTTAAATTTGTAATCTGCCAATCTTTCAATTCTGGTAAGACCTTTTTTTTGCCTTAAGTCAAGATTTTTTAACCAATTTTAACAAAAATTAAGATTTGGTTTAAAAAAAGCGATTATAAATTTCCAGTCCAAAAAAAAAAAAAAAAAAAAAATCTAAATTCGGTTGAAAATATACATGCTTCATAGAAAAATAATATTTAATTAGATTCAAGGCTAGTCTTGCGTTGATATTTAATAAACGTTCTTGTAACTAAAAATTACGTTCATAAAAAAAAAAAAAAGGTTTAACTCAATTCAATTTTAGTTTGTTTTTTTTTTCTTTCTAGATAGTTTTAAAATTGTTATAAAATGAATTTTGTGAAGTGTTTATTATTATTATTATGTGTAATTTTGTGAATGGGCAACTAAATGGCTATTTTTTACCTGTTCGATCTGGTTATTTCATGTTAACTAAAAAAAAAAAGTAAAATAAGCTTCAGCATTCAAATAAATGCATCAGTTTATTCTAGTAATTAGTTAAAGTAACTGATTTAACTAATTACTAAAGATTTTCCCTCCTTCTTGAGAAATTAGTAATACGAAATTATGTGATCCCACAAAGCTCAGAGCAGTGGCGGATCCAGAACTTTTTTTTTTTTTTTTTGGGGGGGGGGGGTGTAAGAGTTTTCAAGATGTCATTCTAGATCAATGAAAAATTTACAATTGTAACGTTCAGTTGTGAATGTCAGTGCTTTGAGGGGGGGCTTCAGCCCCCCCCCTTCCCCCCAAGATCCGCCACTGGCTCAGAGCTGAAACCAAACAAGAAAAGACTTGAGATACATAATATTTTAATTAATACTGGATATGATATCCATGGCTACAGTCGCATGTATCTGAGCATCACATATAAAGAAAAATAAAATAGATATATTTGTTTATATCGTTTATTTACGGGAAAATATATTAACAAAAGTTTTTAAAAACACATTAAGCGTTAATATTTAGATTATATACCGAAACATAAGTTTTTCACGCCTTGCTCCCTTAAAGCAACCACAGATTTTAATCAAAACACATATTAAAATAAGGTACAACCAAATTACTTAATATTACTTTCATAAAAATACAAGGTCATATGTAACTGAACTCCACTGAAAAATTCCACCGCCGTCCCCATGTCCACTACATAATTTTACAGAAATTCATGCAGTACAAATTATTTATTAAATTATTATCTATGAAAATTATTTTCCATGATAAATGCACACGATTTTTATCATTAACACTAAATGCCAAAAGAAAGTCAATTTTGTGCCAACATCAGAAAAAATGCGATTTTTTTTTTTTTTTTTTTAAGTGAAAAAAATTAATAACCTTGCATTAAATTATCACAGATGTATGGTTTAGGTATTGACAAGGTATTTCGAAAAATGCCCATGTTGAAAATTTACATGCTTACTTTCCTCCTAGGGAAAGAAGCGATACTCCCACATGCACAAACTTGTTTTTCCTAGTTTACTATTACTTATATCAATAATTCATATTAATTTTACAATCACACGTTAAAAAGAACTCTTATTATGCACATTCATACGAAATTTTGTCTTATACTGTCATGTTAAAAATTTAGAAAAAAAGGGGATCACAGCGCCACCTGTTGAACGATTGATCCCCAAATCTAGTTTGGTTAAGTTTCGTTCATTGGTTCCTGAGATTCGTGAGTTCATCCACAAAATTTATGATACACACATACACACAGACAGAAATTTTCTAAAAACAGTCAAATCGCGTTCAAGACATCCCAAAAACGTGTAAATCCATCGAAAACTGGAATTCGAAAATTTCACAAATCCAATACTATCTATATAGATATATAGAAGAAAGTAAAAATCCATGTTTGCCGAAATTAAACTCTCCACCTCCACCACTCTATCGAACATTCCATGTATCACTCGAGACTGTCTTATGTGCCCGTCCCTGATTGAGCATGCCAAATATTTTCTTTTTTTATTCCATATAACAATCATTCCACTTCGAATATTTCTTTAAGAAGAGTTGCAAAATGTCTGTTAGAAGGACATCATCGGTGCAAAAAAATAAAATAAGTGAAAAATAATCATTCCACTTACTTTTGCGACAGCGAAGTTCCATGCAAAAGTGATTTTCAGGCAGTTCGGAATAAGCATCCTACCATTGCCGGCCAACATCTATAGCCGGAGAGAAGAAACAGAGAAAGTATTTTTTTATTCCTTCCGATTTGTGTACCACTCCCCGTCGCTGTAAGCCACACCTTTTTCCGACATCCGTAACGAGAATAAAAGAGCGAACTTTAATCAGTTTGTCCGCAACCGATTCCGAAATAGAGAAAGATGTATAATAATAAATAAGGGGAGATATCAAATAATGCAGAAAGAGTGAGACGTGCAGTAATAATAAGGAATAAAAATCGCTCACTAGGCATGGATTATGTCAGATTGTCCGGAAAATGCATAAATTGCATTAATTATACTGTAAAAAATTATTATTTTATTTAATTAATTATTAATCATTAGATTTTGTCTTCTCTTAAAAAATTTCGTATTAGGATACAAAAGTAAGCATTTGGCTTTTATTTTTTATTTCATTTTAAGTGATAATCCTATGCCTCGATAGCTGTTTGGAGTTTTCCATACATTTCTCTAAAAACTCGCGTAAATATGAACCCATTAGAAAGATCCCTAGGAAGGCATTGTACCCAGGCCTTGGTCCCTCGATTAGATAATCGACTTTAAAACCCCACAACAACAACAACCATAACTCAACGATGCCATGTGCTTAGTGGAGCTTTTCGTTAAAATTACACGCAATTATAATATTTTACTGTATTCAAGTCACAGATGTACAAAAAAATAAATAAATAAATAAATAAATAAATAAATAAAAGGTTTGAAAAACAATCATAAGAGAGATATTGAGTCCGTACGTCTTCGGTTGGTTGGGTTTAGCGTCGCACTAGTACAGCACTATGGGTAATTGATGACGGTCTGGAATGCACCCCTAAGGATGGTCCGGAGACATGCCATCACAATTTTTATCCTACATGGAGGGTATCCGTACGTGTTCCAAAGTGTATAAATGGAATTTTTCTGAACTTTGCTTCAGACCTCCGCTGCTCACTGCAGCGCCTTTCGTGCGCCCTGCATAGTGTTCAGGTTCCCTCTGTCTGTATTAGCGTATTTGGATTTGGGTATCCATCAAACGATAGCTAGAACTGCTATAATTCAAGAAGTAGGATTACAAAGATAGCTGAATCTCAGTATCTATTAAATACAGTATCCACCGTTTATTAAAATTACATTCGTTCTGAGCCAAAGTGATTTTATTAAGCGGCTGATTTTTATATCCGGCGAACAGTCCTGCTCTCTAGGAAAAGGTATTACTTCTCTGAATTTAGAATGATATTTCAAAAGGTAACGAATAATGAAATTAATAAACAATATTAATTAATTTTTGTGAGATAATAAATTAATTGTTCCCACAAAATAAGTAAATTAAACACATCACAAGTTCCGATGGGCTTTCCTTTGAGGAAAATCATCATTACTTGGCCAAAAAGTTCACGCTTTTCTTTTAAATTTAAAACGTTTCCGTTTAAACTACTCGCATCTTAATTAAATCAAAATAAGAACAGTAATTTGTCTTTTAATAATAATAATAACAATAATAATAATAATCACTGGCAAACCAAATGAAATTTGTAACTTATTACCGCCCTTTGAAGAATACATTTCTTGAAATTGCTAAATAAGACAAGTTATGGAGCATATTTAATTTGTAAATTTTCTTTTTATTTCAAAAATAATAAATACCAGTGTCAATAAAAAAATATTTAACATTTTTGTTACTGAAGAGATTTGTTTTTGAATTATTAACTAGCGACGCTGATTTTATTAAGCGGCAGTTTTAAAAGTAGTTTGTATTGATTTGATTCCGATCCTGGCAATTTGATCAGATTAAGCGGCTGGTTTTAATAAACAGTGAATTTATTAAACGGCGGTTACTGTATTTCAGTTTTAGCATCCTGTATTTTATATAGCACTCACTCTTTCTACTATATCCCCATTTGACTATTTTATTATATCACCATAAACAACCATTACAAAAAATAAAAATGAATTTTTATTTCAAAGGAATTAATCTCTCTCTATATATTTTTTTTAAGTTTCTGTCGCTGGCGTGAATTTTTTTTGTCTGCAAGCGCATCTCCTCGCGGAGGGCAGGGTCCTTCACATCATGAGAGGTATCATTGTTTGCCGAATACTCTAAGGAAAACATTTCAGTTGCTTAGAAATTCCTATCATCGTAATTAATGAAGCTATTAATTAAAAACGTCGAGTTAATAAAGGTACTCTATTTTCAATTTATCCAAAAATTTCTTTTATGACAATGATTTCTACTTTCCGAACACTATAGTGAGGAAAGTATTGTAATCATGTCAAAAATCCGAATTTGAGATTTTCATGTTTCTATACGTTTCGAGGTCCCCTGAGTCCGTATACACTATTTTTACGATGATATATGTATGTATGTATGCGTGTGTGTGTGTCTGTGAGTGAACACGCTAGCGTCTAAACGCTTTGTTCGAATAAGCTGAAAGTTGGTACGTATGTTGTAAGTCATCATAGTACGAAGCCTATTGATTTTGGTGAATCTAGCACTTATAATTTTTTTTTACAGGGACACCAGGAAAAATTCTTTATCATTATGGCCTATGGGGCCACATTTTTAAAAGTGCGATAGCGTCTAAACACTTTAGTAATCTGAGCAAAAAATTTGTACACATGTTATAGGTCACAGTTGCACCAACTGTATAGATTTTGGTGAATTTAGCACTTACATTTTTTTTACAGGTGCACAAAGAAAAATTCTTTATCATTATGGCCTATGGGGCCAAATTTTTAAAAGTGTGATAGCATCTAAACGCCTTATTAATCGGAGAAAAAAAATTGTACACATGTTATAGGTCACATTTGCACCAACTGTATAGATTTTGGGGAATTTAGCACTTACAGTTTTTTTACAGGGACACAGAGAAAAATTCTTTATCATTATGGCCTATGGGACCAAATTTTTAAAAGTGCGATAGCATTTAAACGCCTTATTCAATTGAGCTGAAAATTTATATGAATATTATAAATCACTGTTGCACTAACTATAAGCATTTTGGTGAATCCAGCATTTATAGGTTTTTACAGGGACACAACGAAAAATTCTTTATCATTATGATCTATGGGCTCAAAGTTCAGTGGCATTAAATAAAACATCGTGTAATATATGGAGAAATATACTCCAACACTCTATTATGGTTTTCTCTCTTTTGTTTGTTTAACAACTCCTCCTTTTTTACTTTATCTACAAAACTGTTAATTACTCAATGTTCGGAAAGTCGAGTGGAGTCACTCCAGATTTTTTTCATGACGTCATTTTTCACAGGAAAATTAAAATGTGATCCAGGGTGGGAAAAAAAAAGAAGAAGAAGAAAGAAAGAAAGAAAGAAAAAGAAAATAAATATCAATGTTGCTATTAGTAACAAAGAAAATTTTCATCTTCAAATGAATAAAAAGCACTATTTTAGATATTTTCATTGAAAAAATCTATTTAGAATTGTAATTCATCGTCTGCAGATATCTTTTATACTTCGGATATATTTTGGCATAAAAAAAATAGAGACAAATTCAAACTCATTTATAAATCTTCTAATAGCATTGATAATTTTTTTAACATTACAGAATTATGCATTTCTATGATGCATTTCATATTTCTAATTATGGCAAGAAAATAATTCATCACCTCAAGTTCTTATAGAGGATTGAGTACATTTTAACTTTTGTTATTTTAAGAAGTAGGTAGGAAAGAATTAAAAATTGAAGTTGTAGGCGTTTTTTCAAATTAAAGTAATAATTTTAATAATAAGCTTTTTTCTTTTCAGATATTTTCGAATACTTAAAATTATCACTTAGCTGTACGTTAGAAATATATATAGACTATTATATACTGACGTAAAATAACTAAAAAAATTAATAGTAAAAAGTATAGGCATTTGAAGAAACAGGTATTAGATTTCTTTTTTATTTATTTATTTATTTATTTTTAAACAATCAATTATACCAAAAAATTTACCGCTAAATAGTGACAGAAATTTAAAAGTCGCCAAGGGGGTTATATAGTAAAGCTGAAACGCAAAATGATCTAGATATTATGAATTTCTTTCTATTCTAAAAAAAAAAAAAAAAAAAAAAGAAAGAAAGAAAGATAGAAAAAGAAAAAGAAAATACTGACTTTAAACATAATATTTCATTTTAAAAAAAAGTAGTATTAAATATTAAGTATTTCAATTTAACATTGAACATGGGGATTCCTATAACATTTTTCTGCTTTTGTCTAGTGTTATGCATTATTCTATTCCGTGAAAGGCAAAGCAGCGACAAGGCGAGTAGAGTTCCACAAGGGTTAATAAGTGAAACGAGTCAGGGGGAGGTGAAGCCTCTTTCGGGGTTGGTGAACGGAGCGAGGAGGGGGCAGAGAAACCCTATAGTTAAATAAAAAGAATAATTAAACATAAAAATCAGCTTAATTGTTTTCTACTATGTTAACATTTTCGCGATTGAAATAATATATATATATAAGAAGAAAAGAAGAAAGACTTTCCTTTTGAAGGTAATTATATATATATATGAAATATAGATAATGTAACAGCCGTTGTTAAGTGATGCAGCGATTGATGTAAAAGAACAGATTTAAGATTAAAAAAAAAGAAAGAAAGAAAGAAAGAAAGATGGATAAAATAATAATAATAATAACAATAATAATGATTTAAAAAAATCAATTTAATCAAATTCAAAAATAGAAAAAGTATCGATGGGGTGCACTCCTTCAGAGTCGAAGTTACCTACCCCTCTGCTAAGTTTCGTAGCTGTGCGATCAATAGCCTGAGCTCCAGAACGCAGATACATACACATACATTCATCTTTAATTATATAGATTAACTACTTTTATAGTATAAAGTTATATATTTTCACTATTTTTTTGTATTTTTTTTTTTATTGATAATTAATCTTAGTTTTTATTATTATTATAACTTTGTTAACGGTTTAAAATTGTTGCTCCAATCATTTTTTACGTTAATATTGTTTTGTATAAACGACTCTACTTGATTCTTTTTTTGTGTAAATTAACCTGCAAATGGTTGCTTTTTTTTTTTTTTTTTTAATTTTTTTTATATATAATGTCTTTCGATAAATGATCGGACACCATCGATTTCAGACGTTTTGTCATATATCGCAAAAATTACTAAAGGAATCATCTTACAATTTCAGGAGTGTAAAGAACATGTTATACCTCGTGTATTTCAGTGAAAGTTTTGCCCCGAAAGCAAAAGAGGGACCACTAAAAATTAAATAAAAATGAAAATGTTCGGTATAACCTATTAGAAAGTAAAACTTGTGAAAAGTGATCTGGCTCTAGTATGTGATTATATGCGGTTCTTCCTCGTTGTCTGTATAAATTTTTATGATGCTACCACATATATTAAAACCCCAAGCAAGTATCGTTTAAATTCTCAAAGTTGTACGAGATAAAATGAAATGATTCCAGTTCTACTCAAACTTAAGGAAAATGGTAAGGGGTTTTATCAATATTTATTTACAGTCAATGAACACTGTATTACCACTGACTGAATCAAAATAAAAATGGGAGCAAAACCCCTTATTGTTTAGCTTTTCTTTCAGAGGAACTAAATATCAGTCCATTCGTACAACTTTTTGAATTTACACGATACTTGTTTGGGGTTTTCATATAAATAATACTTTTGGCTATTAAATTATGCAAATGAAATTTCGCTAAAGCTAGCGCATGCGCAGTTGACAGTTATTTACTAAAAATGTTCATATTTCATTAGATATACTGAGAAAAAATATATACCGCTTTCATCTGGAATGAATAAATGGTCACCTTGCCTAAGGCACGCCAATAAACTAAATAGTCGAAATGATCGAGACTTTCTAGTCTACAAATTTCTAGGTGGTGAAGCAATATTCTGAATCTTTTGTATTACGAGAAATTCTCGCTTGGTTTTCTAGAATTGAGTAATAAACCAAGATTATAGTTACTGAAACCCGCCTCTTGTAGTCGCATTCATCGGCAGAGATTTTTGAATAACTTTGCCTTCGAGAATATAGGCAAAACGCTCTAGAATTCTGATAAGGGTTTCTGGAACTCGCTTTCAAAGGAGACTAGAATTTATAAGGATGACATGGAACTACTTTTTCTAGAGCCACAATTTAGATTCTAGATGTCAGTTACAGATTTTTTTTTCTCAATATATTTAAAATTTTTGAATTCCGATTGCAGTAGGCAGCGTCTAATGTAGAGTGTCAAAATTCTTAAAATGGCTTTGCACAGGATTAAATGCCTTGCGTGTTATAGTTTAAAAAAATGCCTTTTCTTTTTTTTTTCTTTTTTTTTTTTAAGAAATTGTTATATCTTCCTGAATGTGTCTATGTGGTAGCCTCATAAAAATTTATACTGATAATAATAAGAAGCCTCATAATCTCGTACTACAGTTAGATTGCATTTCAAGCATCACTCTTTGAAAAAGGTGATAGCAAACATCTTCATTTTTAATTAGTTTGTACTGGTCTCCCTTTAATTTCAGGACAAAGCTTTCACTGAAGTATATGAGGTAAAACATACTCTTCACTCTCCTAAAATTTCAAGATGATTAGTCTATTACTTTTTGAGATATCTAGAGAAAAACTGAAATCGAAAGTATCCGATCATTATGGAAAGGTAGTGTATATTTAAATATGATACACTTTTCTACAAAAAAATGTTTTCATTCTTCACTTCTTAATCCATTTTAATTTTAATTGTTGTTATCTAAAAGTTGTTGGATAATGACAGTGTTATATATATGATATCATTTATAACTGTCTCAGAAACAACTCACTATATTTTAACTGCTGCTGTAATTGACACAAGACATAACAGTTTTTTGGAAAACTTCACAAATTTGTTTTTTCTTCATTTATTAACTTTTTCAACATTTCTTACTTTCCATAATGATTTATTTCCATTTGTAATATTTCAGTGATACCTTGCTTGCTAATTTAAGTTTTTTTCTTTCTCGTTTTTGATCATTACAATTTTGGATTTCACATTCAGAAAATTCACAACAGTTAGCTCTTGTTTTGCATATATATATTAATTTTAAAATTGTAAAACAAACTAGGTGCATCTTTCTGTACAAAATGAAATATTAAAAATTTTAAAAATCAGTTTTTGAAAAACAAGGAACAAATTTATCGGTTGTGATTTTTCTGAATGTGTAAACAGAATTTTAAAAGACATATTAGATAATAAGTAATTGTATGAAAAATTTCCCTATAGAATAACAAAGGATTTGGCCCTTGTAACCCCTGCCCCCCCCCCTTCCCCCCTCAAAAAAAAAAAAAATAAAATAAAATAAAAAAAATCGCAAATCACAAAAAAGCAAAAATGCGTCTTGGAAATATCCTAAGGAAGTTGCATAGTTTCTTTCATCATCTTTGTCCCATTTTTGGTGAGTTCTACTCAAAAATTCGGAATTTGCGAAAATTCTCGCCAAAAATCGATTTTCCCCCTCCCTCCGCTTAAAAATCGAAAATTCCTAAATCGCAGATAATGTTTTATTTGTACTCATATCTAGTCTCCCCATGTGCAATTTCCGAGTTATGCTTACAAACGTGTTTTTGACTTTTGCTCCCAGGGGGGTAGGGGACGGGACGGAAGGGAATTTCGAAAAAGTTGATAGATATAATTTTAAGTTGGGTAAAGATGTAAATTCCTGCCAAGCGCCGTTGAATTCCGTCCAGCCGTTCTCAAGTGATGCCCGGACAAACGTGTTTTTGTCTTTTGCCCCCCTCCCCCCAGGGGGGAACATGAGGGAATTTCTGAAAAGTTGATAGATATAATTTTAAGTTGGGTAAAGACCTAAATTCCTGCGACAAAATACCCGAACAAAAATAACGTTACAGACACACAGACACGATGACACACACAGACAGACAAAATTTTCTGAAGTTATTTTTTGCTTTCATGGTGTGTGAAACGTGATTATAACGCAAAATTTTTTTGATTCTGACAAATTTACAGGCAAAAGTCTGATTTTATTAATGTAGATGTATACGAAAGCCTTAGCCATCTCGATTATTAAACCCACAATTCTCCGATTATGATGACGACGCTATGTCAACCGGTCTACCGTAGAGCCCCTTAAATAAAATAATAGGCCGGCGCATCACCGCCATTTTTTTGCCTCCGAAGAGGACAGCATTCCTGCTTGGCGTTCTTATCGCTTCCCTAATGATTTTAGGAAATCTTGATCTGAAGCTAATCCGGTCAAGATAAGAGCAATAAGCAACAATAATATTCCTAAAAACACATTTTTTTCACAGAACACTCTCAGGATGTCACTTTATTCTGAGGATATCCTATGGATGTACTGGGGTTAAGATGTGTTGTTAGGGCGGTTTCTGTTTCTTTTACAAAATGTCGCCAAAACTCAAATACACAGTAGTAGAAGGTCTGTGAACACTTTATATTCACTTCTTGAATGATTATTGCAATTTATCGCTAAACAAACTTCCATATCATAGTTTACTTAGCTAAAATTATGAAATATAATAAAAGAAGTTACTCTAAAGTAACGTAAGAAGAATAAAAATAAATGTTTGTCGTTTGTTAATCAGAGAAACGCGCTGGGTACATGTGGCAACCCTAAGGCAACAAAATGCCTGATGCGCCAGCTCGTATATACAGGAGCCTTAGTCTACCGCGGCACTGCCAATTTCGGAAAAAATCAGAATTAATTGTCGAAATGCGAAGTTTCCATATGAAATAAATATTAAAAAATAAATAAATATTTATCTATAAGATGAATATATAATGTAAGTACATTTTAAAAATTATTACTAATTTTACATTTAAAGAAATATTACTCTTTATGGGCTTATCTTCCAGTCGAATGTCCTGTAAATGATTTTCATGAAAATGGGGGAAAAGCAGACGATTATTTCCTTAAAAACACACCCTTTGCATATTCTATTTCTTAAGATAAATTGTTTTATGCAGAAAGGTTTAGAAAAAAGGACTTCTATTGACAAAACAGTATCCACTGATGTAAAAAATATTTCAACTAAACTCTACTTCCGCTCAAGAGATCTGGAGTAGATAGAGGAATTTCTGTGACCAATCATTTAGCTGAATATACCATTTCTTGAAAAAATTTTTTAGTGCTAACTCACGAAAATTGAAATAATGGCGAAATTTAATCTTATGATCCGCATGCATTATGTGCTTTATGAGTAGAAAAACAAAGGGGAAAATAATAGCGAGGCTAGCACAAGGTCAAATTTTTGTAAATCTCCTGAAAGGGGAGGTGATAGGCTACACAATAGGAGATGAGGGAGGGACTCTAAAATTTAGATAAATGGAATATTTCGTATATGAATTGCGATTTAAAAAAATGTAGTAATAAAATAAAACAGAGATAATCAAAATGTCAAAAAGTAACAACTTAACTATTGTGAATTAAACCAGAAAGAAAAGTCACGAGGTTTGCATGGATTGAGAAGGATTTTCCAAACATGCACAGGGCCTGACTAACGCATGGGACAATTGGGCCGTGGCCCAGGGGCGCTTAAACTAAGAGGTTCTGAAATTTCGTTTACAGTTCAAAAATTTTCAATTTAAATATGCAAAAATGCACTTGAAAATAACACTTCATGAAAATTTTACTTTTGAAAGTAAAATGGAAAGTTTTACAAATGTAATATTTCTTTCAAATATGCATTTTTGCATGAAAAAGTTAGATAATGTAAGTCTTGTTTTTAAAAGAGCGGCAAATACTGTGGAAAATACATAGGTAGGGGCCGGATATGCATTGGGCTCTTGGTCTACTTTTTGCTTCGTCGGGCTCTGACCGTACAAAGCTAAACTGAAAATCATTTGGAACCATTTACAGCCCAAAATGTAATTAAATATTTATGTGCTGCCGATGAAAACCAATTATTGATGCTAATCGTATCATATTCCTTAGTAAACATGCTTTGTAATTGGTTGCTCTTAGCATACAGTGCACGAACACTAAGCAATAAGTGTGTCTGTCTGCTCATCCAGTGGTTCTTAAAAGGTGTGTCCTCAGGGTCCGATTTAGACAAACTTGGTCTTGAGGCAGACACTTCTTTGTGGGTCAATTACATTCAACCCCTTAAGCTTTAAAAAATAAATAATCTGGATTGATCCCACTTGACTTCTCGAACTGTTAGTAATTAACGTCTGTTTAAATAAATTAAAGTAAGAGAAGTCAGTAAATAAACAAAATAAACAAAAGAGAATATTATAGGAGTGTGATTGAATATTTTCCCCCAAATAATATGTTGTTTAATTTAATGCTTATTGCACTTCAAATAATTTCAGCCTATAGTTCATAATGATGAAGAATTTTTCGTTGTGTCCCTGTAAAAATCAACAAGTACCAGATTCACCAAAATTTATACTGTTTGTGCAACATGCTTATGAATTTTCAGCTTTATAGAGTAATGTATTTAGAAGCTATCGCACTTTAAATAATTTGAGCCCATAGGCTTGATAAAAAAAATTGTCTTTGTATCTAAAAAAAATAAATAAATAAGTAAATAAATAAAATAAAAATAAATAAAAATAATAAAAATAAATAAATAAAATAAAAATAAATAAATAAAATAAAATAATAAATAAATAAATAAATAAAATAATAATAAGAGCTAGCTTTATTAAAATCAATAGAGTGTGAGTAAATCTATGGAGAACTATAACATATGCACCAACTTTCAGCTCATTAGAATAAAGCGTTTAGATGTTATTGTGGTCAAACACACACACATACAAGCACATGCATACATCATCGTAAAAATAACAAAAATGAGCTCAGGGTGCCTCAGAACGTATAGATACATCAAAAATCTGAAATTCGAATTTTTGTCATAATTACAATACTTTCCTTACATATATATGTTTGTAAAGTAAAAAGGCATTGAAATAAATGTAAGAAAAAAAAATCATGATCCACCTGTGGGTCATGTGGAGTGTTAATTATTGAATTATGGACATATGTAAGTGATATGATTTTAATTTCAAAAGGCAGTTAATTTGGAGGCCCTTTTATAAATCAGTACCCACATTTTCCCCTTGCAATTGCTTGCCCACATTTGCTTCTTGGAAAAATCTGGCCCTGGAAAAAAGGAGCAACAGTGTCCTGGTACTTGTTTGTCATCTGTTTTGCTCTACCAAGTGGTTTCCACGCATATCGGTAGGCTACCAATAAATAAAACGGAAATTCATCTCCTCTATGGCAAGTCGAAATTGCTCTCGTATTATCCTTTAAATTGTAAGAATGAATAGATTAAATAAATATAAACGATCGATTATATTCCAGAGCTGTTCTTCTGAGGACATTCTGAAGCGGCAGAAAATTATTTTACCATGTTTTTATTAACTTCGATTCTTGTTTGTTTGTTTGTAAGTATGTATGTTTGTTAGTATGTATGTATGTATGTTTGTTTGTTTGTTTGTATGTATGTTTGTTTGTTTGTTTGTATGTATGTTTGTTTGTTTGTCCAGTACAAATCTTGCAATCGATTTTTAACTAACTTCCCGACTAGCTAGACACTTGAAACTTTCAGAATAGCTCAGAACACAGTGACAATGCATTTTTTAACAGTTTTAGCTAACTGTTTTGGTTCCCTGCTGTCTTCAGCAGCGTTTATTATATGGTTCATCAGAAAAATTATTTAACTAACTTCCCGACTAGCTAGACATTTGAAAATTTCAGAATAGCTCAAAACACGATGACAATACACTTTTTTAATACTTTTAGCCAACTGTTTTGGGTCCCCGCTGCTTTCAGTAGCGTTTGTATGATTCAACAGAAAATTTAAAAACATGGTATATAGAAAGATATTTTTATCTTGTAATTATTTATGGGTAATTACTCACTCCAAAAGCAGAAATAGTGCAACACAGCAGCGAGTGCTGCAGAATATTCAAAATTGTACAGATAAATTTAACACCACTGAAACAAATACCAGGCTCAGTGTTGCCAGATTTGGAGACTTTTTTATTCAACTCGCACCAATAATTTTGAGAAGTGATATTTGCTATACATAATAGACGTTTATCTTTCGAAGTGCTTAGGCAATCGTTACAATTAAAATTTAGCGGCGGGGGTTGAATAAAAAAGTCCCCAAATCTGGCAGCACTGACCAGGCTTAAACATAGAATTCACTTTTTGTCTCTAGATTACTGTACTTGTAGTATAGTCTTAATTAACTTCCTTTTCAGATGCAAATTTTGCATATTTTATGAAGTGCTAATACTTCTTTTAATACCAAATATGAACCAGCATTCCTGAATCGCAGACAAGTTTTGTTTTACTGCAGGTCAATACAAATATTCTGCTACTGGGTTACTCACTAATGGTATACTACTTACTGATTAATACAATGTACTATTTATAATCTTACTTTATGTATTATTTGTTATTTTAATATGACTATTGTTTACAGATAATTAAATGTTACTCTTTACTGGAATATTTTTAATAAAATGTCATTTAAAAAACATAAATTACAAGGTGTTCTAGTGGATATGCAGAGTTAGATTTTTTTTTTTTTTTTTTTTTTTTTTTTTCCAGAATATGATAGATATTAATGAGTCGAACGTTTTGATACCCATCATGTGGAGGTCTCTGACAAATACTGCATCATGATTTAAAAGAATTATTTCTCAAAATCAACACCCCCCCCCCTTCCCACCACCTCCAAATTATTTTTTCTTTTTTGTTTTCAAAATGACTTTTAACAGTAGAATTTTTAAAGTCTTTTTTTTTTTTTTTTTGAGATACCTAGTACAGAATTCTATATTGCAGGGAATTAAATATGTAAAAAATTTCTAAACAAATTATGGTGTTAAAATATAATCTATAAAATTTATAAATTAATTCTGATACCAGAGTACTTTAAAAGGTTTTTAAAATCTTTCATTTTCCCTGAATTTGAACATTTTGGGGCTTGGAAGCATCTGTGGCTAATACAACGTTACCTTCCTCTGCATAATAACATGAAATAATAATAATAATAATAATAATAAAATAACGAGGTGATGAAATCGGAAATTGAATTGTCTGCCAGAAGAAAATAACAAAAATAATGAAGTTAAAGAGTGATATATATAATAAACAAAAAATAATAAAAATTTTGAGCTCACAAGAAAAGACAGTGCAACTTATTAAGAATGAGAACGGTTACGGATATCGTTACAACGTTCAGAGAAAAATTAGTTATAGATAGAACGTATCTTTTAAATTTCTTAGAAAACGTTTAAAAAATTTTTCTTAAAAATTTTTTCTCTTGGGTCTTCGTTTATTATTAATAAGATCATTAGAGTCAAATGTAGCTAATGCGTTCAAAGCAGGATCAACAATTAATTCTGAGGCTTTTTTTTTTTTTTTTTTTTTTTTAAATGTCACGATTCTCTTAGAATATAATGCTGTTCCCAGAGACATCATGTGATGAGTGTCAAATTGCTTTGAATGACATAAATTAGAATATACAACAATCGCATGCTGTGTGTGTATCCACTGGAATAACCTGTACATCTGTTTAAAATAAAGTAAAATCTGATCAAAAGTAAGCAACATTTAGTGCGTACAGGCACTTATTTTTTAACATTCTTTTTTTATATTTATATGTATATATTTTCTTTTCTGTTTCATCTGCGAAAAGTTCCAATTCCAGCGAACGGAAGAACGGTTCCGCTCTTTGATAAGAGAATGATAAGTAAAAAGGTCTATAATTTCTACAGAAAGATATGAAGCTATCTATTTACACATGAAGAACGAAAAAAAAAAAAAAAAAATGGATGTAGAAGACTAGATTTAAAATAACACATTCTAAAGATATTAATATATTTGTTTTAATTCCATTTTTACATTTATAAAAACAATATTCTGCCTTATTTTTTTCCTTAAATATATATATAAATAAACTTTCCCAAAAAGTTGAAAAGTATTTATGACTTCTGTTTGTCTGTCTGTTCGCGATTCGCTTTTTAATGTTAGTAAATATTTTTAAAATTTCTTTGTATTAATATATGTTATTCGAGTTCACTATGGTATACTCTCTATTGAAAATGAAAATGGTGTAAATAGCACGGTTGATTCGTGTACAGACAGGGACACTGAAAGGAATGCCAATGCATTGCTTGTATGAGAGGAATTTTTAGAAACCCTATTTAAACACTTTTGTACTGCAAAATTCATAATGAAATTGGCTTGCCTATGCAATTTTGATTCATTCAAAATCACATATACCGTACCCCTTACCCCTCTAGCAGTTTTAAAACGTTGTAGGGTAGGTGCTCCAGTGATTGGCATGCTAAAGTAATTGACATCTTTCCCGAAATAATTAATAAGTAAGAAAAATAATAAAATCATATATTTTACATATAAAAAATTTAACATTTTATATCAAACACTGGAGCACAGGGTGCTAATAACTGGTAAAATGAATAACTAGCAGTGTCAAGCACTGGAACATAGGGTGCCAATTACTAATAAAAGGAAAAACTGGCAGTGTCAATTACTGGAACATTGAGTGGGTGTCAAATAAAAATTCATAAAAAAATAATTGTTATCAAATGTATATATTTAACATATATGTAGTTCTGAATATCTTTCATACCATATGTATTAACTTAAGATTTCTAAAAGTATTTTCTCATGACTAAAACTTTAAAAACATCAGAGATTGCTCTAAAAGTGTCAATCACTGGTGTGCACTTACCCTATTGATAAATATAGTAAACCCTATATATACATACCTTTTTTTGTTAATGAATTTATTGGCAATTATCATTACTGTATATATATATATATATATATATATATATATATATATATTAAATTTAAATATTGCATAGCAATTTTTGCATCCTTTAATTATTTAACATGGAGGCAGAGGTGGGGTGGGGGTGGGGGGTGAATATTTTCATCGAAATACCTCATAGAAAAATATATACCTTTCTAGGTAGATTAAGCGCAATGAATTAAAATATAAATTAAAAAAAATTCTGCCCTCATTTGAAGAAATCGAACTAGTAAAACTATAGTTTGAAACGTATATGAGCACTCAGGTAAAAAATTATTCCATACACAGAAGAAAAACATAACTGAGTCTAAACAGCTATATCTATTTGTTTTTAATTTAAAATATTTATGAATAAAAATGCGATTATTGATTTTTTTTTTTTTTTGCAATTTCTTCTTTTATTATGAATCCTAGACATTCGCTAATTATTCACTGCGTTATTCCAGTGTGACGTTAAATCCACTAATCTCTTCATCCTTCCCTGCAGCAAATTAATTTTTCCTTCGACGATTTTATTCCAGAAATGACTCCACCTCCTTCTTAAACCCTTTAAACTATTGGGTCAAAACACATAATCAAAGTCGAACGCTAGAAACCTTCGCAAGCTCAGAAATCAGTGGCGAAAACTTAAGTGAGACATCTCACACAGTTAGCAATTAATCACACTGATTAATTACTGAAAAATAAAAAAAAAGAAATCAGTAGTTGACAAATGTGGTCATTTATTATTACTGATAATATTTTAAATACCTAGTAACTGCCCATCATTTAATCTCAATAAAAATAGTAAGTTTATTAATAAAAAATAATTAATTTATTTAAAACAAATAGAAATGACCTACATATCAAAATAAATAAACTTTTGGAATCAAATTCAATTTGATGTTTTAAGATTGAAATAAACATCTCATAATACCTGGCCAATCCTACATCAATTGCTACTGATAACTATAACAGAGTATTTTATTAAATGTCAATTATTACTCAGTCAATCAGATTCAAAATTTCCACGCATTAATTCTTGTTCTTTAGATTTTTATGTTTGAGGGGTCAATTACTGGCCTTATGGTTAATAACTGACATAGCATTCTATTATTATTATTATTATTATTATTTACTTACTATCTCTTCCCTATTTTTTTTTTTTTTTTTTTTTTTTTTTTTTACTTTCTGTTTAATCCAATATTGCTCACCAAAAGTTTTAAAGAATCTTTTTTTTTTTCTTTTTTTTAGTCTTGTTTTTCCCCGTAACATTTGAACTGCTTTTGTGCGTTGTTGTTTTTACACTGCACTTGTGCCTACTATTTTTACTTGGTATAAGGTTACTGTTTGTTATTTTGTCCTGTGGCGTGATACAGCTGCATTTTATGGTATTTATCTACAAGGATTTTTTTCTTCAAATTTTCTTACTATTTACTTTTATTGTTTATTTATTTATTTTTATTAGTTCCCTGTCATACTTTAAATATAGGGATCTTATGTAAACGTGAAAATTTTCGACCTCGGTTTTTTGGCCTTTTTTACATGTTCTGAGGTTTAAAGCATACGGAAATCTCAAAATTGGTACGGTTTCCTTCCGTAACTTAGTCAGTTTGTTAGTTAAATAGTCAGGTAGTAAGTATGTTAGTCTGTATACCAGTTATTTACAGAACAAACATTCGTAGTAAGGTCGGACAGGTTTTAAAATATCACTTATGATACTGGCAAGAACCCTATTGATTCGCAACGTTCTAACTTAAACACTTTGTAAGTTATTGGAAATTTACGACTTTCTTAACCTATATTTCAACATCGTCCTAAAAATAGGACACCATGCATAAGTGGTATTTATATAAATTCTGTTGAATATTTTAATTCAAATTAAAAGCGATATATTATTTTAAAGTCCAATAAATACATATGTGTATTTATCGTTAGTTTAAATTAACGTTTAATATATATATATATATTAATTTTTTAAATGACGTTTCTTGAAGATTTATTCATTACATTTTCAACACTTTATTACTTAAAAAGGTTTTACGTTCAAGAACAACGGACACATAATTTTATTGAGGTATAATATTCTACACTTTTGTACTGGTAAATCAATTATATAAATATATATAGAGATAGATGGTCTGCTTTCTTTATATTTCCGACTGTCCTAAACCATTGTCCTATTTTTTTTAGGACAGCCTGTACCAATTAAGCTAATGAAAGGTTGGTAAGTTTTTTGATTTTGTGTGTGAACATCGGCTTAAAGGATCATATATTTAAGATATTATAAAGAAAGAAATATTTTTTCAATGCTTGGTACGATATGGGTTAATATGAAATAATAGGACAACTTTTCGCTTAAATATGTAAAAAGAGGAATATTTTTATCGTAAAGATGTCAGTCTGGCTTTAACATATGAGTCATGATTCTCACATGAACATCCTTAACTTTGGAAGTTCAACTTTCTAAACTTTGTAAGTTAACTGAAATTTACGAATTTCTTAATATGGCAGAATAGTGCAAAATTTCTCATAAACATCCATTGTGAGGAATATTTTCATCGTAAAAATATGAGATTATTTTTAAATTATCATTTATGATACAGGATTGAACATCATATAGACTACGAATACTCTGATTTGAAAATTTCGTAAGTCATTCGAAATTTAAGATTTTCTTAACAAGGCAGAATAGAGCAATATTTCACATAAACTTGCGTTATGGGGATCATTGCATTGAAATAGTATGGAATTGTATGAAAATTAGAATATGAAACCGACCCATTCAACAAATTAGTATGAGGTAAATGGATAGAATAAAACGGTGAATAGCCTACTAGGTGTGGCATTTTAGTCTGTTTCCGTCTCGAGGAAACGGCCAAATTCCTTTCTCTTAACATGAGTACAATATGCCTTATAATATAAATTACTTAAGAATTGTGAATAAATATGTGACGAGAAAATTAGCCGAGTCCACCTCTGCCAATTAGTTTTATTTTATTTGTTGACAGTTGAACAAGTCGTTTAATCTCTTAAATTTTATTAAAAACCCCTCTGTTTCCTTTTATGTCTATTTATTTTAGCGCGTCAAACTTTCTATCAAAAAATTCCAGTCAAATCCAAATTTGGAAAAAAAAAAAAAAAAAGATTCTGGTGTGCATAACAACTACATGATTTCTATTACCACCACATATGTTAACTCTTTTTGGGGATGACCTAAACAATCAGACGCTAAACAATTTTCCTGTAGTAACAAACTATACATACGTCCTAAAGACATATAAAAGAAAATTTATATAATATTTTTGAAGAAAATCGTTAGAGCAGTCTTTGAGATACAGACTTAAGTTGCCTTTTTCGATTTGCCAATTTTCATCAGCAGTTAGTAAAATCATCTGCACACTTAATCTGTCTTAATTATGAAATTTCGTCGTTTTGTCTTCTTTTCTTTTGGATAGACAGAAGATAGAAGAAGAGACAGAATATAGACAGAAGAGACAGAAGAGACAGAAGACATATATAGACAGAAGATTCCCTACACAAACGCATACACATACATACACAGGTACTGGCCATTTTCCAAACACATAAACCTTAAAACATGTAAATCCATAAAAATCTTATACTATTAAGTGAGCAATATTTGTATATTTCACTGTTCTCGAAAACGGTAGCTCGGACAGTCACGAGATTTAACACAAAGGTGCCCCCCGAAGGATCATTGTGCACATCGAAGTCAGATTTTCGAATTTTTGATTAGTTTTTCTTAATTAATTAAAATGTGAAAATAATAACCTTCTAATTTCTGATAAATAAGCCATTTAAATTTTAACATTTTATCCATAATTTAATTGTTGCCAATATTTTTTTCAACAAAATAATAATAATAATAATAATAAACCGTACATTTATTTAAAATGAGGAAAATAAATCAGAAAGATTAGAAAATAAATTAGAAATATCAGTCGCATCGTTACAAATAAGATCCGCGTTTGTAATGATCGATAGATGGCTCTTTCTCAACTGCAGTTGTTAGTAAATATAATAGCCACGTGTATTGTTCTTTCTTGTTGTTCTATCGTTGTTTCAACGTGAAAGCTATCAGTGGTATGATAATTTCACCTTAGCCCACCAGAGGGCGAGCATTTCATTACAATCGCGGATAGCAAATGAAAGGGAAAATTTTTGTAAATCCGATGCATTAAACAGCTTATCAATCGGATGATTAGATTTTTTAAAATTAACTAAAGTATGAATTTTAGGTGGCAACAGCAGAAGATTGTATGGAAACCGTTAGGAGAAAAAAAATGAAAAATCTGCTACACATTAAGTCACATGATTTTTAAGTGGGATTAAAAATTGCAGTTTTCAAATTCTTTTAAATTTTCTCTCATGAACACAAAAATATAATATACAGCTTGTACCCCACGAGACCAACTTGCATTTCAAATTTTATCAATTATTTTGGTTAATAAACAAAATTTATTATTATTTTTTTCAAATTAAGTTTTATTCTATCTTCGAAAAGATTTATGTGATCAGAGATATAATAATATATATAGATCTATCATCCCCATATTATCGTGCAAAGATTTTTGATGCCGAAAAAAAAGCTTTGGAATCAGCCATTAAGTGGTATTGAAGGAAAAATGGAAAAAAAGAAGAATGAATTTGAAACTATATCTGGAGCTTTTTATTCACCTTTAGTAAATAAATTATTCATTAATTTTATTTGCTAAAATATTCGTGTGTATTCCCGTGTGTATTCACTCGGGGAAAGACTGCCATATTTTGGTAAAATCGCCGTCTTTTGCCGAGTGGAAAGGAATCACTTTTTTCTCCCCAATGATCAATCTATATATTATTACTATATCTATGTATGTGATACGATACATTAATAATTTGGGTTTTAAAAGTTTTTTTAAATAGATTATTTAAACTCTATGAACCATATTTTTATTTTATCAGTTTCATTAACAGATCCTGCTGGGCGATTTTTTAAATTTTGGTGTTGAAGTACACCGAACGTTTTTCGACAAGAAATTTAATATAGCAACAGCCATTTTAATCTAAGTAGCGCATCAAATATATAAAAACATAAATGATTTATTTTTACACAAAATTTACAGAACAAATGCAGTTTTAAAGATAGGAAATTTTTTTCAACAAGCACTATTTTAAACCTAAAAACCATTAAAAATATAAGCAGAATATAAAGGATTCTTATGTATAAACAAAAAAGAGTCTGATAAAATTATTAGCAAAATAGTCTTCCCCTTTTCATAAAAAAAAAAAAAAAAAAATTATCGCTAATATGACGACAAAAATTCAAAAGCCGCCAGTGGAGCGACATAATAAAGTTGTGTAACACGATGTTTACCTATTTATTTATTTTTTTATATAATAATCACTATGCTAATTTATCATACAAACAAATGAGCCTCTGTGTGTTACTTACTGCACTTGCACGCTGTCGAACAGAAATATTTGAAAAATTCAAATTAATATTTAAATAAATAAACAAAAATATGTTTAATGGGAAATATATATAACCATAAAAAGATTAGTTGTCTAAAATACGGCAGAAATAGCGCTCATAGCATATTGTTACAAGGGATTAAGTCTTATTGTTACAATGGATTAAGTCTAAAATGGTGACAAAAATTCAAAGCCGCCAACTATATTAAGGCTGTACTATCAGGTTTACAACCCATGAATTATATATAAACACAAAAAATTAATTGTCTCATGCGACAGACGTAGCCGGTCACAGCATATTGTAGTATTTGGCGTGAAACTGCCATCATTTAATGGTTGATTGGATAAACAAAATAAACATATGAAATAACGTAAAAGCAAATATTATGTTGTCTAAACCCAGTTACATTTGAGTCCAGTCCGAGTTACATGTGAACAACACGTATAGTGTTGTTCACATGTAACTGGGATTCAAATATAAAAGGGAAACTCCAATTTTTTCGATGCTATCTATTTCGAAACTGTTATATAATAAGCACCTAAATGGAAGCTCATTGGTAAACTATTGTCGCAGGTAATAGGGACAAGCGTCCGAGTTGCAGTGGATGAACAAATCGCTGCCGAATGCTGCAGGGACCTGGAGCGAGCTTTTGAACAATTTCAGTAATTTATTTTATTTTATTTTTATAAAGCTATATAGAAAAGAGTTTCCCTTAAATTTAGTGGCCAGCGAAGCGGGCAAAGCCTGCTAGTATATTTTAAAACATGAAAATCAGGTGAAAACTAGCCATCGAAATTTTTGATCGAATACAGTGCTTCCATTATCTGCGGTAGGCGGGTAATGGAAGTTAAAATAAAAAAAGGAAAGAAAGAAAGAAATAGAATGAAAGGGAAGAATGAAAAAGGAAAATTAAATCAAAAGAAATCTTCCAAAATTTGAAAGAAACTACTACTTATTACTATTATTATTATTTTTGCTCCTGTCAATCGGCAGCCCGATTTCATTCCACTCCATCAAATATATATGTTAGAGGTATGCACGGGCCGAAATTTTGATGTCCAGCCTGTATGAAAGCTTTAGTTACCCGTCCGGCTCGGTCCCATATGACATCTTAAAGTTCGCCCCGGTCCGATTTTTTCCTGCCCCGGACAAAAACCGGTAAAATCAGTGCCGATCCGGCCACATAAATAAATAAATAAAATTACATGCATTTCCATGCAAACTTTTTTTTTAGTATCTACTTTTCAGGAGTTTTATATAGCCAAGCAATAAAATTTCCATTAACAAAACTTCTGATCTTTTAGAAGACAAACAGATACGAACAAAAATTCATTATTACGGACGTATAGAAGACAAGACACACAGACAGAAAGTCAAATTGAAAATATTAGTATTCATCAAACAATGTAGGAAGATACTAAAAATAGTTAATACTACTAAAAATCTGCTTTCATCATTTTTCACTTATACCGCATAATGCATCCGAATCTTTTTATGTTATCCTACAAACAAAACATCTAATCTAATCATTTCCAATGGAAAAGATGCTTTTGCGCATCTGAAAAAAATATGCTAATTTCATTACATTTAGTGTCATGGAAATGTGTCGGAAAAGTGCTTAAAAAATATCTTTCATAGTTCCCTAGATTCTACAAACCACAGGATATAAATGATCATAGATAGTAACATATCTCTTTTCTTTGTAAGTGTGCGCAAATTGGTAGCGACGTGCATGTACTATTTTGACTAAAAAAAAACATGCTATAGTGACTTTAATAACATATATCAATTTCGAGACATGTTAAAAATATTTGTGGAAATCAAAGTGCGAACAGATAGATAGTAATACAACCAAGTTTAGGTTATAAATAATTTTTGATAAAACGAAATTTCATGTAACCTACTAGCCTATAAATTTATGTAAAATAAATGACTAAAGAAATGCTATGTCCTTTACTTTTTTCGTTAATTAACGAGGAAAGAGCCGACAGGACCCGTAAATAATTTTATCCAGCCCTAGCACGGCACAAGGACACACAAATAAATAAATAAATACGTCCGAAGATGCAAAAAAATTCTAAGCCCGAACCAGGCCCGGCTCGAAACCAAATTGAGAAATTTAGTTCGAATTCGGCCCGATCCTGGGGCTGTGCAAACATTTAATACAAGCATTAAAGCCGATCACTATGGTTACAACACCGTATGAAATTTTTTCTTTAACACGTTGAGCGCTATGTCAGCCATTCTAGATTCTGGACATTTTGTCATATATCTCTAAAAGTACTGCAGGAATCATCTTGAAACTTTAGGAGTGTATAGAATATGTTATACTTCAAACATTTCAGTGAAAATTTTACCCCGAAAGTAAAATCAGTACCAATACAAAATTAACACGTTGAGCGCCATGTCAGTCATCGGTGGCTGACAGTGTCAAATAAGATGTAAAGACGCGTCAACCATCGGTGGTTGGCAGTGTAAAATACGATATAAAACTAAAAATATTACATTGTTTTAAGTAATTATTGAAAATTTATTTAAAATTTGCTTAATTTTTATTTATTACAGGAGGAATCATTATGGAATTTTAATGGATTTTAAGAATTCCCGTCGCGCTCAACGTGTTAAATTAAAAAATTCCAACTAATAGGACTCTGAACTTATATCAATGGCGTATTAAGATGGATGGATGTTTGGGTTTTACGTCGCACAAGTGCTGCGCAGATGGGCAATTGGCGACGGTCTGGGACACACCCCTAGAGGTGGTCCGGAGACATGCCATCACAATTTTGATCCTCCACGGAAGGGATGACTCTGCCGCTTCGGTGACCCCCAGAGGTATAATTTTTGATGGGAACATGGAGGACATTGCGGCCACGACAGATTTTACGTGCACCAGCCACCATTAGTGTACACGACGGCCTTTGGCCGGCTCGAGTACCGAACCCGCAATCTTCCAATTACGAGGCTGGCGCTCTACCAATGGCGTATTAAGTAATCAATTTAATAATTATTTATTTCAATGCAACGCACGTTTCACTATATGAATGACGGCAAGCTATAATTTTTACCTGTTGAGATGAGGAGAACCCCGACTATTTTTCCTGCGAAAACCTTCTCAATCATTCGAGACGACTTCAATAATAAAAACCCATTACGGCAAAACTGAAAGCAACTTTACTTGTGGTTTTTCACAATTAGAAAGAACTGTTTGATTTTTTTTTTTTTTTTATTGAAGGTAATACGAAAATGTTAAGAAGATAATCAAACTTTACTGGAAAATATAATGCCTATGATGTAGATTCATAGAAGCATCGTAGGAAATTATTGCTGCACTATACTTTCAGAGAATTCTATCCAGGGAAGAAAATTGCACCTATAAGAACTCAGTTTTCTTTGAATTTTTATTTATTTATTTACTTTGTGTGCGTATGCGTATGCGTATTACACGAACTATGTGGAACTTCAATATTTTTGCAGTATTTGGGAGGAAATTAAAGAAAAGTATATGTTAAAGTCTTCAATGCTTGATATGCCAAAGTTTCGAATATATGAGGAAAATTTAATATGAAAGAGATAACATAAAAAAAGCCTTAAAGTATGATAAATTGTACTTGAATATTTAAATTAACATATGCAATATTACTTTTAAAAGTAATTAGAAGCACTTCTTGAGAAGTTTAAAAAAATTACTTAAAAGTATGATAAGTTGTATTTGAATATTTAAATCAAGATGCGATATTGTTTCTAGAGTAATTGGAAACACTTTTTAAAAAGTTAAAAAAGAAAAAAAAAAGAAAAAAAAGAGGGGAGTGTAGAATATCTGCAAGCATCTAAATTCAAACTAAAGTTTTCAGTTTTCTTGCAAATACATGTTTCTTTTCTTTTCTTTCTTTCTTTTTTTTTTTTTTTATTTATTTTCATTTTTGGCCTGTTTTACTATTATCTAATATCACATTAATTCACCCCTCCACACTCCCCCCCCCCAATTTTTTTCCATCATCGGTTTTAGAAATTACTATTATTCCATATTCGACAGAATAATTTCAGCTCTCAGAAGACAACCTATCAACCAATTCGATCTGTTAAGCTACGTATGATGAAAATTGAAAATAAACATTGGGAGCTAATGCTGAAAATGAATGTTTAAATGACATTCGATAATATTGGTACTGCATTATAAAGTACATTTTCAACAACATTATAAACAACATTTTCTGTGAGGAATGATAATGTAAAAAAATAAATTATGTTTTTCAAAAATAAAATTATTACAGGATTAAAAAAAATTGTGCTTCTCCATTTCTGTTTTACCTCACAAACAAAGTTGTAACAGTCCAACAGTGTTAGAAATTGTCTCACAAACTTAAACAGGGTTCAAATAATCATACTTCAACGTTAGAATAGTTGCCACATCCATCAGATTTAAGGGCTATAAGAAAAATCCACGGGTACTCTTTTAAACTGATCAATCTGTATATATTTTTTTTCCCTGGAAAATCGATGTTTTTACAAGTCTTAGATATTTGTACCCTTTCACACTCGGAAAACAATTCTCATCCTCAGAACATAATATATAGTCCAAGCCGACCCGTTAACTTTTCTGAAGAATTGAATATAACAATGGGAACTAACGCTGAAAGAGAATGTTTAAATGTTGTTACTTCAAAATTCCATTAGAAAACACGCGTACAAATAATGAAAAATATTTACGGTGCAAAGTCAATTAATTCAATCAAGAATCTTGTTAACCCTTTGCGGCGCAAGATAATTCGGATCATTTAAATTATACTGCCGCCGGAATTCATGAACTAAATTAAACTAAAAGAAATTTTAAATTTTAAGGTTAAAAAAACCGGCCTTTTCTGATATGTTATAAACGTAAATTTTTGCTAAAAAATTTCCGGGATGAATTTTTGTAGCTGAATCTTAAATTTTGCGTCCTCGCAGCGAAGACAGCGCGCGTTAAGGGGTTAAAATATGTTATACGTATTTTATCAATTAATACAATTCTTCATTGTATCAATTAGCTGTGCACTGTATACTTTTTTTTTAATTATATCCGTAATTTTTATGTAATAACAATACCATTCCTTATAAAAATTCTTTTTTTTTTTTTTTTTTTAATGTTAGCTTCTATTTTCATACGTATGCTTCTTTTATATATATGCATATTGGCCAACGCATACTGCATAAAATGTCCATGTTTTAACGGATCGGTGTACGCTATCTGTCGAATATAGAATGATATGGATTTTTATTATACATAATAAAAGCATCAAATTTCCAGGAAATTTTGAAATGTTTAATTAATTTTAGTCTCTTAAAATTTTGCTGCTATGCAAACAAAACAGATTACATATAGGTAAAAAAAAAAAAAACTTAGAAATTTGAAAAGTTTAATTTATAATATAAAAACTCGCGAAAATTCGGGCTTCATACACTTCCATTCTCGCAGCTCTATATTGTCTATTAACCCTTTGCGGCGCAAGACAATTTGAAACATTTAAATTATACTGCCACCGGAATTCATGAACTAAATTAAACTAAAAGAAGTTTTAAATTTTAAGGTTTAAAAAACCGGCCCTTTCTGGTATGTTATAAACATGAATTTTTGCTAAAAAATTTCCGGGGTGAATTTTTGCAGCTGAATCTTAAATTTTGCGTCCTCGCAGCGAGGACACCGCGCGTTAAGGGGTTAAATAATTGGGGCAAGAATTTTTGAAAATTCATTATTCCAAATATAAAAAGCTTCGATTTCCTTACAAATGAATTATTATTATTATTATTTTCTTTTTTCCTTTCTTTCTTTTTTAGACCCCACCAGTGGCCAAGATGTTCTGCTTTTGAAGGTGTAGACGGGAGATTGCTTGGTTCGATCCCAGGTCACTCTTGTTAGCCTACCTGTTAGGATTTTCAGTGGTTTTCTTCGAAACTCGCATCGATACGGGCTAGGACTCCTTAGAATGAACTCCACGGCGGACACTTCAGCCAAGCTTAGGAACCTCGTGTGGTCAATCGACCTTAATACCTACAGTACATTACTACTTTTTTTGAGTACTGATTTGATTCAAAGTTTCAAAGTTCTTAAAGCAACCAAAAATTTTTTTTAATTTTCTGAAAAATCGGTGCTTTCCACATATCATCGAAACATTCTATATCAAATTCAACAGACAATTCTCGCACTCAAAAGACGATATTATCGCCCAACCCGACCCGTTAACCTACATGCAGAGGAAACTAACATAAATATGAAAAATGGGAACTAACGTTGAAGAAGAATCCTACCAAAAGACCGGATCGTTGCGAAATTTCGCTTAGTGTTTTCACGGGTAGTAGTATTTTTGTTTATTTGTTTGTTTTGTTTATCATTATTTTTTTTCCCTTTGTCACGTGCACGCATTTCTTCCGGTAAAAGAGTCCACAGATCAGCAAGTAATGAATGCCCTAAGGTGCGACGGCAATGAGCTTCAATTCGAACCGGAAGCCTCGAGCATCGTCGGCCGTCAAGGCATATCTGGAGCACAGACGCATCTACCTACGCTAGAGAGAGAAAGTGAGAAGGGAAGTAGGAGAGGGAGCGTCTCCACCTGTGTGTTTATGAAGTTTTGAAAGCATCCGAATATTAGGTGAAAGGAGAAAGTCTGTCCCCATTATTATTTGTTATGATTTTTTTTTTTTTGCTTATGGTAGGAAAGTGAAAGTTGAATTTGCAACAAACGATAGATTATCCAGTTTGACCTTTTGTTATTAATCTGTGATGAATTTCTTTCTTTCATCCCCCCCCCCTCCCTTCCACATTTACGAGTTGAACAAGTATTTCATGTGGATAAGGAACTGCCCATTGTTTAATTACTGCAGATTAAATCTAATTTACAAACACGTTTTTAAATACAAATGTGAGTAAATAGTGCCATTGTTTTTGTATTTAGCGGAAATTGATTATGAATCGATCAGAATTTTTTTTTATGATTCTGAATTTGTTGTTTTAAATTCTTTTATTCTCTGATAAGTTTACATTTATATTAATATGTACAAGGAGTTCCAAAACACTTGACCTCGGCTCGGCTATAATTGACTAAATATTTATACATAACAAATTACAAAGATGCGTGAAAAAAAGTTACAGAAAAAGCAATTAAAATTTTGATGGAATTCGTTTCAAGACCTACTAAAAATTTTGAATCTTTATACAACTCCTTCCCATACAAATAATTTCTAAAAAGTAAAATGTTTTTCATGCCTTAAATGAGGGATATATATATACATATATACAGGGTGATTCCGAGGTCAGGAGACAAACTTGGATGAGAGGTAGAAAACATCCCAAGGATTCAGAATTGTACAGGAACCCATGTCTCCGAACGTCATTTTAACCCTTTAAGAATTGGATGTTGCGGGCTACTGTGTACTTCTAACTCCGCCTACTTTGCAAATTTTAAAATTTTGTATGCTTCCTTATTTCGCAAAATCATACACAATGGTCGTGTTATTGCAATCACTGCGATAAAGTACATCGATAAAAACAGAATTTATTTCTTTATCTAAACATTAGCACGTAGAAACTCTTAAAAAAAAAAAAAAAAAAAAAAATACAATATTAGAGAGCCACGCTAATATTCATGCAAAACCACCTAGATCTTAAGAGCCCGCTTTATCCACTGTCGCCGGAAGCCCAAGCCAATGTTTTTCTATGGGAAATTTTCTTTACTTATAATTCATTAACTAATACATATTTTTAAATTATGTTTTCACATTCAGAAAATTCCCAGCTGTTTAATTGACGGACCTTTTTTTAAAAACGTATTTTTTAAATTTTTAATACTTTATTTTCAAATTGCAAAATGAAAAATTTCACATATTGAAAATTCGTAGTTTACAGCTTCAAAATAAAATATTAAAGATTAAAAAAAAAATATTTTTAAAAAAGGTCCGTCAATTTAACAGTTGGAAATTTTCTGAATGTGAAAACAGAAATTAAAAATATGTATTAGTTAATGAGTTATAAGTAAAGAAAATTTCCCATAGAATAACATTGGCTTGAGCTTCCGACGACGGTAACTGAAGAGGGCTGTTAAAGGTTTAAAATGACGTTTGGAGACATGGATTCCTAAACAACTTTGAATCATTGTGATGTTCTTTACCTCCCCTCCAAGTTTGTATCATGACGTCGGAATCACCCTGTATATATATATATATACACACACACTTCTGCTCAAAAGTTTAGCAAGATTTGCAAACGATCAGTTTTTTTCAGTTTAAAAACCTTATCTCTCGATGAAATGTTTTCAAACATTGAGTATTTAAAGAACTGGGTCTTCCTCCTGTTTTTCAGAGAAGATTGGTTTAAGACAACATTTAGCGGGCCGGTAACAAATTCAGCAAAATCAATAATGTTTGTGATCACCCTGTATCGTTAAATGAACGAAATGAACTGTAACTTTAGAATACGTTAATATAGACCATGTTCAATTTGTGGATGAATTTGTGTAATGATAGCATTTTAAATAATGGAGATATAAGCATTTATTTTAAAACTCCCAAAAGAAATCAGCGTGTTTCTTAATTATAATGTACAAAGTTTTTAACGAAAACTATTTCCACTTTCAGATAAGTTAAAAAAACACTTTTAAAACAATATACTGCAATCGGAATACAAATATCTTAAATGTCTCATGAAATATGAACATTTTTATGAAAAACGTTTTCACTACGCGTGTGCGACAGATAGAAAAATTTTATTGCATAGGTTGAAAACTAGATATAATGGGCAACTTTTCTCAAAAGTGCATCTGAATAGAGTAAAAGTTAAGCAAATTATCCGAAAAAGAACGAGCTAGATTTTAGGTATTTTCCAAGAGTTGAAATGTCATAAAGGGTTTTTCAGATGCCACATAATTAATTTAAAGATCCAATTATTTTAACCACTTATCAAAAGTTCTTTTTTGTGAAAAACCCCTTATCATCTCCCAAATCGTAGTAAATAAACACAAATATGTTAGAGTTACAAGCTTATAAGGGTTTTTTCATAAAAAAGTACTTTTGGAGCTTTAAAATTGAAAAGCTTTAGGTATAGTAAATAATAAATATTTAACGCATTATATAACTTTATTGGCATCAACAAAATAGATATTAAGTGCTTTTATAGCAATTTGTAAAAAGGAATAAAAATCAGAAGATATGTAATATTAAAAAATGTTCAAATATATATATAATATATATATAAAGAAAAAGAGTGTTAAAAAAATATATACAATAAATAGATGCGTATAATAATAGCTCGTTTAAGGGAAAATTTTCTAGATACAAGAACAAGGAAAAATTGCATTTACAAAGAAAAAATAATAACAAAGTGTTAGTTAAAAATTAAATATATAAAAAATTCAAGCTTACCAAAGGAATAAATTTAGAATGTACAGTCGGTAACAAAAGTGTCCGAACACTAGCAAAAATTCCTATGTAAAAAAAGTACACTTCATTCGATTTTGTTAAATAAATCCTTGACGAATCCTCTTCTTAGTCACTGTAAGAACATGATTCGATAAGGATTTATTTAACAGAACCGTATGAAGTGTACATTTCTTACATAGGAATTTTTGCAAGTGTTCGGACACTTTTGTTACCGACTGTAAGTCTTCAAGATTGAATATGACTTAACACATGTGCATATAAGAAATATATAAAGTATATTTCTATGAAGGGTTTTTATCGGTAGATTTCCCAATGCATTTTTAACATTAGATTATTGTGCTATATGTCCTACAAAATTTAGCAAAGCCTTGACATTATTTTGAAGACCCTATATTCAAGCTCAACTACGTCTCAATATGAAAAGTTTGTTATTCAAAAAAGAGGGGAAGAGATCTAATTATAAAAATATGATCACCGATATCACGTTTTTTTTACACGAGTTTTTACGGATATCAAAAAATCACATCCGGCTGATGTAGTCATGGTTACGTGGTATTTCTGTCTTGTAAAAAATATATCTTGGATATAATTCCCAAACTAGAATTCAATTACTGACACCGGAACAATGCTAAAAATAGAGTCAACTCATTTAGAATTAGTTTCCAGGGAAGAGGAAAATTATTTCCCCTCTTCCAATCTTCTAAATCAGAGAATATATATATATATATATATATATATATATATATATATATATCAGAGATGCAAGTTTCCTGATGAGTGAACATTTCTGGTTTTCAGCATTTAAAATTCTATTTTTCATTTCATGAAGTCTCTTTTCTTTTAAGAGATCCTTTTGGCTAATTTATCTCTTTCCATTTCTATTAATTGATGAATGTTTCTATTGGATAGATGGATTATGCAAATTCTCTCATCGTTAGGCTTATGTGTTATGTTTGCGTCATTTCTCTTCTGCGTAGTACTTTAACATGCTTTTACTACTCAGTGTACTTAAATTATATTATTATCGTGACAATAATTTTATTCGATATACATTTCATTTAAAATTTCATATGTTGGTATTTTCATCTATCTTTCATTTGCTGTGTGTTGCATAGGAATTAAATTATTCAAATTATATATATATATATATATATATATATACACACACACATAAAAAAAAATCTCATCCGATTGTTTAAGTTTTCGGCTTCTCAAAAACCGCTGAAAGCAGAAACATACTGGGTGATGAGTCGTCCTCAAATCCCGAGGTCAGTCCTCAAAAACTACCCTTCGTCCCCCAAAAATTGGAACACATTTGAGAACGCCGATTATAAAGTCATTAAAATTTTTGTACTAATAATTTATAATATGCATAATAAACAAGCTAAATTTAGTGCTTTCAGATACTTCATACATAAAAATTACTAACATTTTACAATTTAAGGTGATTTATTTACTTTATACTTGAAATTCAGGGACACCGCCATATTTGTCCTCAAATTTAATTTAAAAAAAAAAAAATGGTCACCTTAAAAAGATAACAAAAGATAAATTATTAGGGTGACCAAACGTCGAGGATTGTCCTCGAATCCCGAGGATAATCCTCGAAATATACCCTTTGCTCTAAAGATTAGAACACATTTGATGACACCGGTTATAACTATTTTAATGTTTCACTATAACAATTTATTATATGTACAGTTGGTAACAAAAGCCTCCGAACACTAGCAAAAATTCCTATATAAAAAAAAGTACACTTCATACAGTTTTGTTAAATAAATCCTTGTCGAATCATGTTCTTAGTCAGTCTAAAAACAGGATTTGACAAGGATTTATTTAACAAAACTGTATTAAGTGTGCCTTTTTTACATAGGAATTTTTGCTAGTGTTCGGAGACTTTTGTTACCGACTGTATGACAAGAAAAAAAAAAAAAAAAAGACAGCAGAGAGAGAGAGAGAGAGGGGGGGGGGGAGATTTTTTTTTTCGATAAACAAAATTTTTATGTTAAAAGGTATTAAATATTATTTAAATCTTAAATTTAATTTAATTTCATGAAAATTGGAAGAAAAGTTATGAGAAAATTAGTGGCCCAAGATGAAATCAGTCTAATTCTCTTGTAAATAAAACCGAAGTTATTCAACTGAAAAAAAAAAATATTAAAGTCAGAGTTTTTGAGACACCATTTTACATGCCTGTACAGGCCGAAATTTTGAGGCCCTGGCTCGTCCCAGTCTTTGCGAAAGCTTTGGTTACATGGCGTAGCCTGGCTTGATCCGGATAAAAACCGCTAAAAACAGTCCTGATCTGACCCGAACCGATAAAAAAAAAAAAAAAAAAAGCATGCATTTCCATGTAAAACTTTTTTAGTATCTATTTTTCAGAGGTTTTATATAACCAAGCAATAGAATATCCATTTAAAAAAACTACTGATCTTTTAGAAGATAATTACATACAAATTGAAATTCATTATTGCGGACCGACAGAAGGCAGAAATGTTTTATCATTTAACTTCTTCGTTAATTAACGAGTAAAATGGGGGGAGGTGGAGAAATTTAATCCAGGCACGACCCAGCCTGAGACCAAACTAAGAAATTCGGCCAGGCTCTGTCCTCAAGCCCAGGTCCGTGCAGATTCGCTACGCCATTTATCGTGATATAAAATATCAATTTCAGATTACAAATTCTAAAATAAGATTTTCAATCTTGTTTTACAAAATATTTTCTTTATGTTAGAAAAGTATTAGTTAAAATTTAATTATAAAAAAAAACTTTGTACACTAATTAAATAATATTTTCCGCTTAGAAATAATTCATTTATTTATTTTATTTTGAATAAAATCACTGTAGATGATACTCATTCACAATATATTACAATTTATGAAAGAGGTTAATTATCTACAATTTTATTTTAATACTAAATTTAATGTACTAATTCAGAAAAAAGAAAAAAAAAGTTTAATCACCAACGAATCAAATTCATAATCTTTCAATATCAACATCGGTAGCTTTCATGAGATTTCTTCTCGACTAATCACTACTATTTAAGATATCAAACACGTCATTTTAACATCTCATCATTCTTGAATAATGTAGCAGCTCTCTTTATTCTTTAACCTTTACGAATATTTTATTCTATATCGGAAAGGCAGAATTTGCGTGACAAATGGCATTAAATGATCACTGCCTTCAAGGTTTTTCCCTTGACTTTGAAATCGTAATTGCAGAAATAGTATATGGAAACTAAATGTAATTTCAGTGTGTAGTATAATTATTTTTTAACATATCAGAGCCAAAAATTAGAGCAAATTTATATGCAAATTTAGCTTTCTCTCTCTCAGGACAATTTTACTTCATTTTTAAAACCACTTAAAAATTACCCTAGGATTTATTTTGGCATATTAAATTTTACTTTCTCTTATATGCATCAAATTTTTGCATCTCCTATATACAGTATCGGATTCGTGAGAGCTTTCGACCTCCAGTTTTCAGTATATTTACACGTTTTGAGACATCTTGATCACGATTTTATCATTTTCAGAAAGTGCCTGTCTGTGTTTATAAAAAATTTTGCGGACGGTTTATATCACAAATCACTGACGAATTTTAACTAAACTTGATATTTAGTTGTACTTTGACCTGAACAGTTACTGATTACATTTGGAAATCAAACGTTCAACAGGTCGCACTGTTATTAAATTTTTCTTAATTTTTAATACGGCAGTATAGGGCAAATTTTCGTATAAATGTAGTACGTAATCAGAATTATTTTTAAGATTTTAATGTGAAATTATATATATATACATATATATAATCAGAGCGTACAGTTTTAATAGAAAGCTTATTAGTAATTCAAACAATTAATATGATCACTATCAAAAACTACCTAAACCAAACCAAAAATGAAAAAAAGTCAAACCAAAAATGAAATAAAACAAATTGAAATAAGATAACAGCATGTCTGTATTCTAACTTTCCCAAAGGCCTGGTAGAATACGAAACATCCAGAGTAAATGTTTTTCTGTCGCAAAGATAGCAAAAGCTAAATAATTCTATATATATTTAAATTTCAAATGTCTGCACTGATAATATTATATTATATTACTATACATATATATAAACATATATAAATGGTAGTTATCGTAATAAAATTTAACCTTAATATTTAGCAATTAATAGATACAAAACAATACCAAAACAACAAAAATAGAACTGATAGTAATATATATATATATATATATATATATATATATATATATATATATATATCATCCTTTTGATGGTAAAAGTAAAGAATGAGAACGAAGTCAGTCAAATAATTCACCAGAGTAACACACACAGGCCAAACAAAGTAACAAGATTTCTTAATATATATATATATATATATTTATTTATTTATACAGTAAAGCATATACGTCTTTCAAGGGACTGACGTAAAAAGACGTATAAATGAAAAGACGTATAATTGAAATTTTAATACTAACACTTTGATTACTACAAACTTAATGATACTCAAACAAATTTTGTATGAAAATACTAATTAATTAAGCTTCTTAAGTTAGTAAATGTATATTAGACTTCTTTTAAGACAATAATTAATAATAATAATAATAATAATAATAATAATAATAAGATTTATTATAAAAAGTGAGAAAGATCATACTATTAATGCATTGCTGGGTACTAATTACATATACCATATATTGAGTATCATATTACATTTCTTAAGAACTCTTTGAACACATTTTGAACATTAATTATATATATTGCGTATTTTTAATAACAAACATACGATTTATGTCCATATACAGATTGTTATTTAATAACATTAACAATCTTTAATATTCGTCTCATTTGCTGCTTGTCTGTGAGTATTAAAAATTCTGCTGTGAATTCAATTGATTCTTTGGTCAGTATTCTTCGATCTTTCCTGTGTTCCTCCATTTAAGATGCTTTCTAGGAAAAATCCGTCTTATTTAGAATGAAAAATAATGACAGGTCGAGAAATTTTGCAAATTTTAGTAGAGTGGAAAAGACGTATAACCGATATCAGAGGCGTATAAATGAAGAAGTTTTGCATTAAAATGAATAGGAATGAATCGGGACTTTACTAAAAAGACGTATAAATGTAAAAGACGTATAAACGGTGCTTTACTGTATTTATATTTAAATTTATAACAGTAATAGTCAATCAGAATTTTTCTATATGTAGAAGCATCATTCCTCCCCTCCCGTAAATAGCATTAAAACGAATGGTTGAACAATAGATTTAGGATAATTTGAGACCAAATTCTCGATGTTTTTCATTCTTAATAAATAAGTAAATAAACACGTTTTTTAAGATGCTCTCTGTAGAGCATAAAACTGATTTTCTTTAGAGATTGAGAGCTTAACATCTGTGTGATGAAAACTGTCTGATGTATTCGACATGAGAATAGTTTTTATAAATAATAATTTTAATAAATAATATTTGCTGTAGGTGAATTTGTATTAGAAAATACAGAAGAAAATTTTGTAGTGGCTACAACATACTAGTTAATATCAAATTAATGAACGAATTCCAAAAATCCTAAAAGTACATATAAGAAAAAAAAAAAAGAAAAAAAGCAAAATTACTTTTCATTTGCAAAAAGAATAATTACTACGGGATTTATTCAATTCCTACTACAATAAAGCACCGTTTATACATCTTTGAAAGGACTGACATAAGGCTCCTATATATACGAGCTGGCGCATCCGACATTTTTTTGCCTTAGGGTTGCCGCATGTACCCAGCGTGATAAACAAACGGCATCCATTGTTTCTACCGTCTTGCTCGTAATTTTAGTGAAATAAACTGCAATATGGGAGGTTGTTCAGCAATAAACTGCTGTAAACACTCCAGAAAAGGATACAAAATGTTTAGGTTTCCTTCGGATAATGCAAGAAGGAGAAAATGGGCTGCGAATTGTCGTCCAGATTCTTGGATCACGGGACCTAATGCACAGCTTTGCATAGTAAGTTTTATTGTTATTCACTTATACTTTTCTTTGCACTTCTGACATTTATAAAGTAAAAAATTAAAAAAAAAAAGTATTATTTAAATCTAAATATGTATTTTAATAACCATAAATTATTTTAAGAAACGCTTTTTTACTGTGTGTTTGTAGAGTCTTGGCGACGTTTTTTTGGTTCGCCAAAGTTGTCTTGTTTCCGTGTCCTGATAGTATTAGGTCGTTGAAAAAACTTTCCAATTTTAATTGGTACGCTCTTTTTTTTTTTTTTTCTCCTTTCAAATGTTATGAATTATTTAAGAAACAGAAACAGATTACTTGTGTTGCTTATCATTTTTGGTCGATTTTATTTTTAGATGAAAATTTCTTAAAACCACCAGTGAAGCGATAAAATCGCCAAGCGGAAATGCTGTCCTCTTACGAGGCAAAAAAATGGCGGTGATGCGCCGGCCTATTATTTATTTAAGGGGCTCTAGACTGACATAAATGGACGTATAAACGAAAAGACCTATAATCGAAATTTAAAAAAATAAAGCTTTGATTACTACAAATCTTATGGCACTGAAGCAAAATATATATGAAAATACTAATTAATAAAGTTGTAAGAAGAATCATAGTTGCATAACTTGAGTACTAACATAACATACTATCGCATAACTATCGCATATCTAGAGTATTGTATTACATAACTTGAATATTACATGAACAAATCTTGAATATTATATATATATTAGGTATATTTTCTTCTTCTTTTTTTATCAGTTCTGTTTTCGTTAAACCCGCAGACATGTCAGTATTTTAAAATTCCAATTTTATTTTTCAATGAAAGCACTTTGAATTTTCGAGACTTTTAATATTTTAAATAACGAACGTAAAAGAACAACAATTCAGAAAAACATTATTTACCCCCAAGAATATCTTATCAATCTGGTTAACTACCTGAACTGACCTTTCCATTGTTCATTTCCTTAGTTATGATTATGATAACCGATTTCGATAACTCTTGTGATCTTATATTTAAGATACTTTCTAGGAAAAGCTGCGCTTATTTAGAACAAAAAATAATGAGCAGCTAAGAAATTTTACGGATTTTAAAAAAGAGGAAAAGGCGTATAACCGATACTGACGGCGTATAAACGAAATATTTTTGCATTAAAATGAATAGGAATGAATCGGGACTTCAGTAAAAGGGCGTATAAATATGAAAGACGTATAAACGAGAGACGTATAAACGAGAGACGTATAAACGGTGCTTTACTGTACAAATCTTGCAATCGATTTTTAACTAACTTCCCGACTAGCTAGAAATTTGAAATTTTCAGGATTGCTCAGGATACAGTGACAACACAATACTTCGAAGTCCGATTTTCGAATTTTTGATTAGTTTTCTTGTAATTAATTAAAATATGAAAATAATAACATCCTAATAGCGTTAAAATAGCCATTAAAATATTAGCTATAATTTAATTGTTGCAAAAAAAAAAAAAAACGAGTTCATTTTCTTTTGACATAAAAATAAATACGTTTAATTAAACGTGAACGTTAAAAAATATAAAAAGTTAAATTATGCATCTCACAAAATTGACGCCATTATAGCTTTAAAAAATTTATGCACATTGATAAGAGGTCTATGATTCATCAGAAAATTTAAAACATGGTATATAAAAAGTTTTTTTTTTTATCTTATAATTATTTTTATATCATTTTGCACGCGCGCTTTTTATTTCCTAATTCAAAATTATTTAAAAAAAAACTTTTTCTATAGTGTTTGTAAGTAGGAATTGACTTTAAAATTTTTCTTTTATATTACTGGCTTTATTATTATATTTTCCCTTTTCTTTCTTTCTTTTTTCTTTTTTTAATATTGAAATAATTAACAAGTTTTTTTTTTTTTTTTTTTTTTTTAATCGTAAGTATATATTTAAAAGAATATCCAGACGAAATACCTTTTATATTAGATATCGAGATATCTAGTACATGCTTGTAAAATAAACAAATTTTAATTTACCGAGAGAATGCGAAAATCGGCTTTACCACACATATACTATTTTTGCTGTAAAAGTTATTTTACAGGCATTGGAAAATCCGGAACAATAAAGTTATCACCCAACGGAAATTCCAGTACATACAATTTGCATAACAAGTTTCTTCTAAGTTATTTATCTTAAAATAAGTCTTTTCTTCTGCTTCAAAATACACTATTTTTTTAATTATGAAAAAAAAAAAAAAAAAAAAAAAAAAGATTAAATAAACAAACAAAATCTTTTCCTTTTTAAAATCATTATTTTGATAAGGAATTTAAGTTTTCTTTTTTCTTTCTCCATTTTAAATTTACAATATACAGTTCCCGCCGCTTATTAAAATCACATTCGTTCTGAGCCAAAGTGATTTTATTAAGCGGCTGATTTTTATATCCGGCGAACGTTCCTCCCCTTAAGGAAAAGGTATTGCTTCCCTGAATTTCGAAAGAAACTTCAAAAGGTAACGAATAATATAATGAGTAAACAATATTAATTAATTTTTGTCAGATGATTAAATAATTGTTTCTTCGAAAAAGTAAATTAAACGCATTGTAAGTTCCCGTGCACTTTCGTTAGAGGAAAATCATCATTACTTTACCAAAAGTTCACGCTGTTCTTATAAATTTAAAATCTTTCCGTTTAAACCTCAGGAATTATAGTAATTTCAAAATAGGAATTAGAAATTGCCTTCTAATAATTAGACCAAAAAAAAAAAAAAAAAAAAAAAAAATCAGATTTGTATTTTATTACTGCGCTTTGAAAAATACGTTCCTTGAAATTGTTACGGAGATAAGTTGCGGGGCGTGTTTGATTTGTAACTGTGCTGCGAGTATAAAATCTTGAACAATCAGCGATAACGGAGGGTTTGTTGTGCTTTAATTTCTTTTTATATAAAAAAAAGTCACAATGTAAATTAAAAAAAATTTTAGTACGCATAAATGATATTTTTGGCTGCTGAGGATATTTTTGAGTTTATTAACCGGCGATGCTGATTTTATTAAGCGGCGGCTTTAAAAGTAGTTTGTATTGATTTGATTCCGGTCCTGGCGATTTGATCAGATTAAGCGGCTGATTTTATTAACCAGTGATTTTATTAAGCGGCGGTTACTGTATTTACTTATAGAATAGTAAAATTCATTAGCTATTAAAGTGATATATATCATTGCGCTAAAAAGTATAATAAATAAACAAATAAATTATAGATGTAATAAAAACAAACTGGACAAAATTGGATAATGTATGTTTAAATCTTTATACAATTACAATTTATTAGCGTAAATACATATTGATCGTTTAAGTAAAATATTCATTTACTTTTATTATATTAAAATGTATAAAATTATTACAAAATATTATGAGTTATTATACGAAAGATAATTTATACGAGATATTCGTTTATCTTACTTTTTAAAATATCGACATTGATGGATAGTTTTAATATTTGTGTTTAATTTACCATCTTATCAAATATTTATTTGCAGTTTTTTAAAAGAACTATCTATACTAGAAGAAAGGTATTAAATGATATTTATCATTTTTGCAAATTATATATTTCATATTTACATGTGTTTATTTTTATGTTCATTGTTATTTTTATTCATTTATTTCATATGTATGGGCATTAAAATATGTTTTATTCAATGAATATAAATTTATAAAATTCTAAACATCAAATGTTTAGTTTTCAATAAAACAACTAAAACATATTAATTTATATTCATAATTTATTCATGTTATTTTTGATTAAAATAACTAATGACGCCATTAAAGTTAATTTTAATTATGTTAAAAAATGTGTTGCGCATGTATATTATATATTAATCCCCTATTTTCGTTGATTATTATTTATTTATTTATTTTTACAGAAAATGCAGTTCCATTTTTCTGAACTGCTTCTTGCTACAATTATCAATTATTTAGGAATGTCACTGGATAATTTCAAAAAATATTAAATTCTAAACATGATTTGTTTTAAATTCAATTAAAATAAAATATAAACATACATATGTTGTTTATTTGTGTTTATCATTTACTCATTGCGTAATTTTATTTTGTTTTGAAAGGATAGAGAATTTCTTATGCAATAAGCGGAAGGGTAAACTGTAACAGAGAGTTACAAAATACAACCCTGAAACAAAGTGGTCAAAACCGGACCTGTAAAGTAATTAACTTACATTCACGGTAGTTTGAAGTTATGTCCAAACACTGGTGTTTAAAAGCGTACAATATCTAACCTTGCCGGCAGCCAAAGCCCATGTTATTCTATGAGGAAATTTGATTTTAGAAGTACTCATTACCGAATGCATTTTTTTAAATACCGTTCTCGCATTTAGAAAATTCACAACCGTTATAAATTAGTACTAGTTCACTTTCTCTCTCTCTCTCTCTCTCTCTTTTTTTTTTTTTTTTTTTTTTCTTTTGAGTTTTAGGGATACGAAAAATTAACTGAATGCATTTTTTCACATTTGTTTAGCTGTACAATGAAACATTAAAAATGTAAAAGAATCAATTTTTAGAAAACGTCTACCAGTTTAACGATTGTGAGTTTTCTGAATGTAAAAACAGAATTTAAAAATAAATAAATAATGCATTAGATAATGAGCAATTCTGGGGGAAACAAAGATTCCCATACAGTAAAGTGGGCAAGATTAAGTAATGTACACTTTTAATGAAATTATTTGCTTTCCTTTAGATAAAAAAAAAAAAGATATAATTTTCAGTATACATTAAAAGGAATAAAATTCGGTATTTTTCTCCGTTTGTTCGTTGGTCACTACGATTTATAAAAAAAAAAAAAGGGGGGGGGGAGGAATTTCAATTTTACATTTTGTAGAAAAATAATTGGTTATTAATTTACTTATAAGATTACCTTAAGAGTGTACATTAATTATCCTAGCGGACAGCCAAAACCCATGTTACTGTATGGGGAAAATTGCTTATAAAATTACTCAATTTACCTAATGTACTATTTTTAAATTCTGCTTCCACAATCAGGATATTCACAACCGTTATATTAGTATTCGTTTTCCAAAAATGTATTTTTTAGTTAGTTTTTCAAAATAAATAAATAAATAAAATAAAGTTACAAAAATAAATTTATTTTTAGAGAACGAGTACAAATTTAACAGTAGTGAATTTTCTGAATGTGAAAACAGAATTTTTAAAAAATGCAATAGGTAATGAGTAATTATATATAAACAATTTTTTTATAGAAAAACATGTGTTTAAGGTGTCGGTGAGAATACGTATTGTAACCTCTTAAGAGACGGCTGCATTCGTCGTCTTCAAAAACCTAAACTAATGTTATTCTATGGGGAATTTTGTTCAACTATAACTTATTAATTAATACCAGTGGCGGATTTAAGGGGGGGGCTAGGGGGCTGAAGCCCCCCCCAAAACACTGACATTCACAATTGAATATTGCAATTGTAAATTTTTTATTGGTCTAGAATAACACTTTGAAAAATCTCAGCCCCCCCCAAAAGTCAAGTTCTGGATCCGCCACTGATTAATACATATTTTTAAATTTCGTTTTCGCATTCAGAAATTTCACAGCAAAATGGAAAATTTCACATAGTGAAAATTCGGATCTAATAAAATATTAAAAATGTTAAAAATGTTAAAAATAAGTTTTTTAAAAACGATAGTCAATTTAACAATTGTGAATTTTTTGAATGAAAAAACAGAATTTAAAAATATGCATTAGTTAATGAGTTATAATTGGACAAAATTTCCCATAGAATAACATTAGCTTGAGTTTCCAGCGATGATGAGTGCAGCGTCTCCTTAATGGAACATATATTTGAGAAAATATATCTTATTCATTTGCATAAACTTTTAAACTATAATTAAAACATAAAATTTTGAGAGAGGTGTATGTTATGTACCTAGGCTTCTCAGCATTATTGGTAACCAAAGGCTGTTTCTTCAACAGAAATATATTTACAACTGTAAAAATATTTTAAATCTTAATCTTAGAGACCGTTTAAATCAATAATAGCATTTTTGTAAATAAATAAATAAATAAATAATAATAATAATAATAATAATTTTTTGTACGGCCTCTCGATTTTTAAGTTATATTTAGTAAATTTTTATTTATTTTATTTATATATTATATATTTTTAATATTTTACTTTGTAAAACAAACAAACAAACAAACAAAAAAGCGAAATTTTTTTTTTCATGCTTAAATGTGTATTCTTCATGTAAGTTAATTAACTTTCCTAAAAAAAAAAAAAAAAAAAAATTAGTAATACAAATAAATTTCTGAAATGTTTACTACCCCCCCCCCCCCAAATATCAATTATATTCTGGTTGATATTGTTGATTTCTTTCTTTTTTTTTTCCCTTTTTCTTTCTTATTTTTTCTTATTTATTTATTTATTTAATTTTTTAAATAGTATTACATAATTTCTTTTCTTTCTTTCTTTCTTTTCTTTTCTTTTTTTTTTTTTTTTCTGCACCATACCAAGTTTGATTTTGAAAGATATGCATGATATAGTATATGTATATATTATTGGAAAATAAAATTTTGATTGAATTTCTGGTTTGTTATGTAATAGAGCGAAAAAAAATTTAAGATATTAAGGATATTTTTATCGGCGTGCTTTTTATCAAACATACGAAAATTTCTAAGAAAAGAAACATGAGTAGATAAGAGGAGAAATTTTCAAAATAGAATCTTAAAAAGAAGAAAAAAAAGTGTGAAAACCGGATATGTCAGTATTGCCAGATTTGGGGACTTTTTTATTCAATATCCACTACTAATTACTTTCTGTTACCCATAAGGTAAATTTGGGTCAAATTTTCGAACGCGAGTTTTTGTTATATTTACACGTTCTGAGGTCCCCTGAATACGAAAATCATGTTTTTAGCAAATGGTCTGTGTGTGTGTCTGTCTTTTATCAGCATATCTCAAAAACAAATTATGGCAGAAAGTTCAAACTTGGTATTCTAAATGTGTATCATATAAGGATGCTACACTAAACTTTTCGTTAAGATCAAGCAAATAGTTCGTGTACAGGGGCAATCAAGAGAATTCTAATACATTACGTCTATGGGGGAAATTGCAGGTAAGTTGAGTACCTTTAAAACGAATGGTTGAACCATCGATCTGCGATAATTTGAAACAAAGTTATCGATTATCGATTTTTTTTTACTTTTAACGAAAAAAAAAAAAAAAAAAAAAAAAACTTTGAGAATAAAATGGACTTTTTTGGATATTTGGTGTTATACTACACTTCTCTAATATGGAAATCGTCTGCATTATCATAAAAGATAATTTTTTTAAATAATTATTTTTATAAATTATTTTATAAAAACAGAATTATTTTTTAATAACCAAATTAAATTCTATATAAATGTAGGTGCATTAATGAAACGGGGGGTTGAGGGGGGCGGTAGACCCCCTCACACAGAACTAATTATCATATAAAACTCTCCCGAAGCCTAATTTGAATTATTTAACATAGGTTTACATAACATCGTTATCTTACCTCTTAATCTCCAACCTTTATTTATAGTATTAAATTTCAGGGTAAGAGAAAGCCGTGTGAATGACACACCAGATTATTTTTAATTGCAAAGGTTACTTAATTATTCCGAAGTTTAATCGTCTGTTTATACATGAAATATCACTTTTCAAAATAATTTTGACTATTGAATAAAAATGTCCCCAAGCCTGGCAAACAGTGCTTGTAGCAATTAATTTATGTTTAAAACATTTTACAATTCTGCTCAATATATTGTGTTTGAATTAAAATAAAATTAACTGCTTTTGCAGCATAAAAAGACTTTTTTTTTTTTTTTTTTTTTTTTTTAACAAGAAATAATATCTTTGTAATAAGTATAAATCATACAAAAAATTCATAAATTTATATGATAGCATCATCAAATTTATTGCTTGATAGTAAAAAAGTTCATATAATTTTTCTTTCTCTTTCACACACTTCAATTTATTACATTTTAAAAAGATAACTTTATATTTAAAAAAAAAAAAAAAAAAAAAAAAGATAAATAAATAAATAAAGATAATTTATAACTCACACACATATTAATATGAGAAAAGTGTTTTCATGAAAATCATTTTCGTGACCATCAGTATTTTTAAAATTAGCTTAAAAGATAACATTTTCCAAAAAAATTAATAATATTGATTTGTATAAACATTTTGTCGCATCGTATTAATTTTCATGAAAATATTTTACCGAAAAATAAAGTGTTGACATCACTTACCTTTTCATTTTCCAAAATATTATATTTCCCAATCAATATGAGTTTCGACACACCGAATAAAGATAAATCAATAATCCTAAAATTAAAAACCCGCTTCTGGGTTTTCTCTTCTTTTTTTTTTCTATCTAGCAGATGATATAACTCCAACCACCAACCGCATGTTGCCAACAATAACAATTCAAAAATTCTTTTTTATTATTATTACTTAATCTTGATGCAAAATTGTAGAGTGTTGCCGTTCACTAAGATAAAAGAAGTGTGTGAAAGTGAAGTAAGGACAGGAAGTTCAACCGGAATGAGGAAGTCACTCAGAGGAAACGACGATGAGTAAGCACGTGGGTTGTAGAGGAAGTGAATATGGAGAACTCTTCTCTTTGATGGCCTAATAGCGATCTAGCTATCAGTTCTAAAAGACAGCGTAGAAGCGAAGGGCAGATTAGAAGACTCGCTTTCATTTGTGATCACCGGAAAAGCCAAACTCTAACTAAAGTATCAAGTATAACCGACATTTTGTTTCTCATTAAAATAATCCCAAAACAGACAAACTATGAAAGAAATGTTGGTTTAAGTAATAAATATAATTTGTATTGTTTGAGAAATATATATACGATTGTTCGTTTGTAACTTTCTCTTACCCATAAGGTAGAGAAAGTATTGTTTTTGGGTCAAATTTTCGAACGCGAGATTTTGTTATATTTACACGTTTTAAGGCCCCCTGAATACGAAAATCATGTTTTTAGCAAATGGTCTGTGTATCTGTGTGTGTGTCTGTCTGTTATCAGCATATCTCAAAAACAAATTATGGCAGAAAGTTCAAACTTGATATTCTAAATGTGCATCATATAGGGATGCTACAGTAAGCTTTTCGTTAAGATCAAGCAAATGGTTCGTGTACAGGGACAATCAAGAGAATTCTGATACATTACGTCTATGGGGGAAATTGCAGGTAAGTAGAGTTTAACGTCTATAGACTGCACTAAACCAAATGAAACGAATATATATTTTTTGTAATAGAGATAGTTAACTGGGAAAAAAAATTGTGTATGTAGGAGCCTCGCCTCCCCCCCCTCGAGTGGAGTAAATTTTCATGATGGGTATCTTTCAAAAGAGCTCGCCAATACCTTTAAAACGAATGGTTGAACCACCGATCTGCGATAATTTAAAACAAAGTTATCGATTTTTTTTTTTTTTTTTTTTTTTTTTAAACTTTTAATGGAAAAAAAAAAAAATAGTAGAATGGACTTTTTTTTTTTGGATATTTGGTGTTATACTACTTCTCTAATATGGAAATCGTCTGCATTATCATAAAAGATAATTTTTTTAAATAATAATTTTAATAAATTATTTTTTTTAAACAGAATTATTTTTTAATAACCGAGTTAAATTGTATATAAATGTAGGTGCATTAATGAAACGGGGGTTGAGGGGGGCGGTAGCCCCCCTCACACAGAACTAATTATCATATAAAACTCTTCAGAAGCCTAATATGAATTGTTTAACACAGGTTTACATAACAGTACTCGTTATCTTACCTTTTAATCTGCAACCTGTATTTATAGTATTAAATTTCAGGGTAAGAGAAAGTCGTGTGAGTGACACACCAGATTATTTTTATTTGGGTTAAAGTGTAAACAAAATATGTTTTTCCTTTAATACACAAGACTCGACCACTTTTTCGCAAAGCAAAGTAATTGCTTTCTTGTAAATGGATTTAAAATGTAATACAGCAGCGCCACTTGTCGACCGATATGCACCCGAATTAAAACAGCATAGTTTTACATAATGTCCATATCATATATCATGTTTGGCGCGCTTATACACTACAGAAGTTGAGAAATAGCCTTGACTTAAATAGGGTGAATCACAATATAGCAGCAGCATCTATTGGGTGATATATTCCAATAGCTAATCAGCATTAATTTAAATCAACGTTTAACCAATTATCAATCGTACTATACTACAAAATTTCATTGAAACATCATACGCACATAGACAAATAGTCATTCTTTAAAAATGAGCGAATCATGTTTAGGACATCTCAAACCGTGTAAATTCATCAAAAACAAGAAGTCAAAAATATTCACGAATCCAATACTTTCTTCTATGTCATTTTATATGACAGCGCCACCTACCATTAACATGTACAAAAATTTAATCAATTTAATCAATATCCAATCGTGTAAATACAACGTCAGAAACGCCAAAGAAAAATATTTTCTTCACAAAAAATTTTCTTTGGCGTTTCTGACGTTGTAGATTTTACTGGTTTTTAGTAATCCAGCGCCAAGTCTCCTTTTAATAGTAATATTCAATCGTGTTCAAGAAATCTCACAACGTATAAATTTATCGAAAACCGGAAATTGAAAAATTCTCCAGATCTTATACTTTCTTCATATATATGCAGAAGATATAGTAGTTAAGTAATAAATCCATTTATTTTTTAAAAAAGTAATCAGTTTCAGTTAGTTGAAGTGCATTACGTTTTAGCTAAAAAATGTGTTTTCAAATTAGAGCTGACGTAAATCACAAAAAAAAAAAAAAAAAAAAAAAGAAAGAAAGAAAGAAAGGAAGAAGGAAGGAAAAAAAAAAAAGAAGAAAAGAAAAGAAAAGAAAGAAATTATATCATAAAAAAAAAAAAACTTTATAAATCAACTTCTTTTTTAATTTGTGTATAGGTTCAATAACATAAAACTTCGATCTACCATTCATTCAATAATAACTATTTTTACTACTCTAAAGACCATCTGTAGTCGAGAGTTTAAGAATGCTACATCTATACAAATTGCTGTGTCCATGGTTTTATTTGAATTTTATGTAATTGCTAGATTTATCAACTTTCTTCTTTAGGAAATTTTTAATACAAAAGAGAATATGTGTATAAAATGAAAACGTGCATAAAAAATAAAAGGATTTTAAATTACCTTCTTGGCATCGTAAGAAAATAATTTTTGTTTTCTGCAAATCTGGCTAATCATACCTTTCAAATAATACCACTTTCAGCCCTCTACTCCCATAATTACACTCATGATTATGAAAATTGCAACACCAAGAAGGAATGCGAATTTAAGAATGTTGTTTATTGGGCACACATTGATACATTATAGTAGGAAGAACATTGATTAAATTTTCAGGAAGTTTTGAGTAATATATCCTGAGAAAACAGTACATAAAGCAGTACATAAAGGCCGGTGCTGGGGAAGCTTTGATATCTTCTTTGCCTCTCATCTATATGGAGCTTTTTTCATTGGTCAAGAACAAGAATAAATCCTCTTGACGCGTTCCACCACACGAGTGCACCTCTGGTATTACTGGGAATTTTTGCTAGTGATTGGATACTTTTGTTGCCGACTGTACTACATCTCTGGCCAAGTATAGTGAGATAATAAAAAGAGCTTTAGCAATTCATTTTATGTCTACTTTGGTACAGGAGATTGACGACAGTAAATATAGCCTAATTAACGAGGAATCAACTGATATTACAATGTGAAAATACTTAGGTAGATATAAAATAATTTCAGAATGAGAGAGTTTAATGTCACACTAGGGCTACGCAATGGGTAATTGGCCACAATCAGGAATTCAATCTTAGGGGTAGTCTGGAAACATGCCATCACAATTTTGATCCTTTGCGGAGGAGAGAAAGGATTTTCAGAATTCATTAGATACAATCGACAGCAAAAGTATCCGAGCACTAGCAAAAATTCTTATGTAAAAAAAGTACACTTAATACTGTTTTGTTAAACAAATCCTTGTCGAATCATGTTCTTACAGTCGGCTGCAAAATTATTCGAGCACTAGCCAATAATTCCTATATTTAAAAAGTACACTTAAGACTGTTTTGCTAAGTAAATCCTTGTCGAATCATGTTCTTAGATTGATTAAGAACATGACTCGACAAGGATTTATTTAACAAAGCTGTATTAAGTGTACTTTTTTTGGCAAGGATTATTGCTAGTGCTCGAATAATTTTGCAGCCGACTGTAGATTGACTAAGAACAGGATTCGACAAGGATTTATTTAACAAAACTGTATTAAGTGTACTTTTTTTACATAGGAATTTTTGCTAGAGTTCGGATGCTTTTGCTGCCGACTGTAGATGTAACTTGAAAACTATTAAGCATACGGTCGAAATTGCTAATACTCAGATGTTGTTATAGTTTGTTCCAAAAGTTGCATTTGAATTTGTGCACTTTTGTTCAGGTTTAGTGGGTTTTAACCTCTCACTAGAGCTAAGCAATGAGCAATTAGCAATGATTTTAGATTTAGCCTGATGAATGGTCCACTTAAATTTACCAAAATGTAACCCTTTTTTAGTTTAGAATTCTAGCACTTATTTTCACTAATTTATCAAAATGTAATACTGTTTTTAGTTTAGAATTTTTGTACTTTTTTCACAAATTTATCAAAATCTAGCACTTTTTTTAGGCTAATTTAGCACCAATTCCGGATAATGAGTTGGCAACACTATGAACGAGAGAGTATGCGTTCTCTCTCATTTTATTCTTTTATTCTTTGTTTTATTAATCGATTTTGATTTATTATTGGTTTATTTAACATTCATTAAAAGCCCTCTTATTATTTTAACCATAAACATGTACCGAATCACCGAAAGCATTTAAAATTATAAAATTAAAATGAAGTGTTTCGATTTCTCGACTTTGCATTTTTTTTTTTTTTTTTTTTTTTTTTTTTTGTCAACATTGTTCAAAATGCTATTAACAAGTTCAGCGCCATGTCAGCCATTGGTGGCTGACACTGAACTTTCCGTTTAGGCCACGTCAGCCACCGGTAGCTTTCAGTGTGAAATATGATATAAAACTAAAAAAAAAAAAAAAAAAAAATACATAGTTTTAAGTAATTACTGACTATTTAACATTTACTTAATTTTTATTTATTACAGGATTATATCATTAAGGCATTTTAATGGATTTTATTGAAACACGGTAAACATAACACGCTTCTAAGCAGAGCGCGTGGCCTGAATGGGATTTCCTTAAGAATTCGCGTGGTGCTCAACGTGTTAAAAATATATTTCTCATCTTTTTGTCCCTTGGTTATTCATTATGGCGTATTTTATGAATCTGAGGATCAAATTTACAGTAAAATAAGTTTTTAATTTTTTTAATAGACATGTGCAATATACTCAATATTTTGTTGAAATTTTAGTTATGAATCAACATTGTTTTTCTCCCAAACTAATAAAGTTTTTAAACATCTGATCTGTAAAGTTATAGAGGAAATTTCAAAATACGTTGTTTAGACATATAATAATAATAATAAAATGTAAAATGTTGGCAATTATGACAAGATAGGTTTTAATTTTTTTTTTATTTATTATTAATTAATTAATTTATTTATTGCTTTCAAATTGTATCAGTAACACTGTCTTTATTCTTGGTGAAATTTTTTAATAAAATCATTTAATAATTTGTAAAAAAAAAAAAAAAAAAAAAAAAGGAAAAAAGTTATCTAAAGCTTATACAAACAAACAAGTGTTTCAAGGATATCGAATTCCTTTAAGGGTTGTACAATACCAATCTCGCTTACAACGAAAGCCCATTTTATTCTATGGGGATATACAATAAATGGCAAAGAATTTTTTGAATGGGAAAACGGAATAAAATAAAATAAAATAAAAAAATTAAGCAATGAGTAATTGTGAACACAAATTTTTCCGTAAAATAACATGGGCTTGGCTGTCAGCGAGATTAGGCATTGTACGCTCGTAAGTGCAGTCGGCAGCAAAATTATTGAAGCACATATCCATTTTATATATATATATATATATTTTTTTTTTTTTTTTAGTTTGATCGCTAATTTTTATGATCAACTTACTTTTTACCACGTTTTTATTAACTTCTATTCTTGTTTGTTTGTTTGTCCAGTACAAATATTGCAATATATTTTTAACTAACTTCCCTACTAGCTAGACATTTGAAACTTTCACAGTAGCTCAGAACACGGTGACAACACAATACTTCGAAGTCAGATTTTCGAATTTTCGAATAGTTTTCTTTTAATTAATTAAAATGTGAAAATAATAAGCTCCTAATAGCAATAAAAATAGTCATTAAAATATTAGCTATAATTTAATTGTTGTAAAAAAAAAAAATTACGAGTACATTTTCTTTCGACATAAAAATAAATACATTTAATTCAACGTGAACGTTAAAAAATTATAAAAAGTTAAATTATGCATCTCGCAAAAATTGACGTTATTATCACTTTAAAAATTTTATACACATTGATAAGTGCTAATGTAGTTCACGATGCTAATATACGTTGTTCTAAAAGGAGTAATATTTTATTTTTAAAACCAACTTTTTGTTTTTTTCACTATTATTATTATTTCACTGAACTGAGTCCGCGTGCTTAAATATTATTTTTTTCCTCGCGTATTTTATTAGTGATTCATCAGAAAATTTAAAAACATGGTATATAAAATTTTTTTTTTTTTTTTTTTAATCTTATAATTATTTTTAAACAGTACAAGACTAAGATCATGTTTCGATAAATATTTACTTTCTAAAACAGTATTAGGTGCGCATCTTTTAAGTAGGAATTATTGCTAGTGCATCAATAATTTTGCTGCCGACAGTAGCAACAGAATGGCGTCGCTCATGATCGGATAGAAAGAATCTCTCAGAGAAAGAGCAAGTCTTTTTGAACTTTCAAATGCAACTTTCCTGGGGTTAGTGGTAAAAGGTGCCGCGTAACAGTGTCAGGGGTATCATTGTTTTGTTTTGCGGCGTAGAATACGAGAATGCCGACTGCCATGCGATGTGAAATGCGTTTGTTCCACTTTCGATGGCGATAGGAGTTTGGTAGGATAGTTTAAGAATTCGCTGCAGAATATTAAGTAGAAGTTATAATTTTTCAAGAATGCTGGAGATCATTTATTTTGCGAATTCTATGTAGCTCAGAACAATTGTGCTCTTTACATGTGAACCGATGTCACAATTCTGCTATGACGATGACACTGTAATTTCTTTCTTTGGAAAACAGTGGTTCTCAGGTTACGGTGAACAATAAAGAGCGAGTATGAGAGATGCTTTAGGAAGTTATTATTTTTAATTAAATTAAAATTATACCGAAAATTTTTAGTTCGTATTTTGACGATTTTATATAGCTTGTAATTTTTAGTTATGCAATGAAATTAAAGATAATAGTTTTATAAGATAATAAGATAGATATAATAATTTTATAATTATAAAAGTTTTTCTCTTCAGGCAGATTTATAGTATTATTTAGATATTTTAGTCTCATAAAACAAGTAAATTGTCCAAGAATGAAACTAATGATAATAACAGTAGTATGAAGTAATTTAAGGACAGCCAAAAATTCTGTTCTAAACAGGTTTTCAACATAAACGTAGGCACACACTCACAAAAAAAAAAAAAAAAAATTCCAAGGAGGGACAATTTTTTCTTATATTGGTTTCTAAACAATTTTTTCTGAAGGCGGATGAAGAAAGTGTGGTACTTATTATATATAGTGTTTCTCTCGTTTTTCCTCCCCCCCCCCCCAAAAAAAAAAAAAAAAAAAAAAATATATATATATATATATGAGGAGCAAACATTCAAACCGTGTTTTCTCCTTCGAATACAATTTTTCAGAAAACACAAAAAACTGATAAATTAAAAAATAACCCTTCTTAGACCGTAATTATCGTTTGTTTAGTTGTATTAGTGGTTACTAGGAAGATCTGTAGGCATACTTTACCTAATAAACTTAGAGTTAATTAGAGAAATGCATTTGAAATTTGGAGAAAGCATGTTTTGACCGAAACACAGAGGAGAAAACATGTTTTGAATGTTTCCAATGTGGACAAAACATTTTTTGAATGAAAAAGTATGTAACTCGCATATTGATGAAATAACATTCTTAATGAAATAAAACTAATTAACAGAACAGACTTTGTTATGTAATTATAAAATAAAATTAAGTATTTACACGTGAAAAATCATCCTGCATACTGTAGGGAAGAACTAAAATTTTTAAGGCAATTTGAAATTTAAATTTTTAAACCAATATCTTCACATAAGCAATTGCATGGTTCCTCTGTTTCTTGATATAATACATGAAAGTTATTAGTAATATCTTTATACCATTTAAAATCAGGTTGATTTTTCCACTCTTCATCATGCATCAATTTTAAAAGTTTGTCTACGTCATTTTTCTTTTCAAGTGATATTCCATGACACAGAGGAAGACATTGTAAGACAACATTTTGTATAATAGCAGTATTAATCCTCTTCCTAAACAGTTTTGCTCCAGATTGTTCTTTTAATCTTCGAATTTATAGTTTTTGAATCCTTTGACCATCGCACTTTCTCTATTTCTTCTAAAACTATTCTTTTCAGTTCTGATATGTAAGGTAAATTTTTGAAATAAGCTTTAAGAGATTTCGTATTATAAAGTTTCCAATCAATCCTCAATATTTTTACGTCACCAACTTTCTGATACAGTTCATAATATTGTTCTTTGATGTCATTTTTACATTTTTTTCTGAGGATCTTCTCAACACGACCGAATATACGACCTGCTGGAAAGAAACTATGTCCTCTGACAGGAAAATGCAATACTATTTTTCAATGCTTGACGTTGTAGTGTAGAAAAAGTGCAATAGCTTTTGAAGAATTATGTTATTCTTATTTTGGACAATACACCCATCACCAATGATTTTTTACCTTCAAGGTCCATTTTGTTTAGGTGACAATATAAAGCCGACGACATTTCAGTGCTGCCTTTGTCTGCTGACTCCTCAGACCAAGTATGAAATGCTGTATTTAGACCATCCAAACTCGTTATGCATAAGCTGTAAAAGTTGAATTGCCTTAAGTAATAGGCATCTTGAACATTTGTTTTTGGCAACTGTTGAATCTGTTGTAAATCAAAACATAAACTAACGACTGATTCATCTGTATTTTCTTTCATAATGGGCTAAAATGCATTGGCTCTTAGTATGTGATTTCTTTTGTCAGTCATATGATCAACTTTTTCTGTAGACCCTGCAGGACAGGACTTTATTTTTTGGTCAAGTAAAGAACACGTGCTGCAAACATCACTAGAAGGAGACTTAAAGCCTATATTAAATTCATTCATGAATATTCTCCTGAACATAGCGAAATTAACTTTGTCCAGGTCGTCGTTACAGTTCTTGATGTAAACTTCATGCAACTTCCTTATACTTAATTTACAGTGCAAGCACAATCGCTTCGATTTTTGTCTTCCATAATGACTTTCTGATTCCTTTAAGTTTGAGATGAATTCTCTTACCTTTTTTTTTTTTATTATTATTAATGCTTAAGTGGCTTTTTCTATCGCCCCCTCTCTTTTCCTCAATAGGTTCACCAGCACGTACTTTAGTAACAATATTTGCTAGCCTTGTACGACCTATTTTAGTTATAGCCATGAAATTGTTTTTACACACAAGAATTCTCTTACCACTGCTATTAGTAATAAAATAAGAAGCAGAAAATGCATGCTGTGAGTCAGATGATTGCGATTTATTTTGGATTGGGTTATTAGGTCTACGTCGATTTACATTTTTTGTAACAACCTATGAGGCTGTAATAGAATCTTGTCGCTGTTTGTTCGCAATTTCATAAAGTCTATCCCGAAACTTCTTAACGTCATTAGGTCAAACATCAGTGCATGAAAAAGTATTACTAGAATGTTTGCATGGAGCATAAACGTTATCAGAAGATGCTGAATATCGTTTCTTTTTCACTTCTTTTCTTTTCCCACCAATTCTCTGTCTTTTTCTAGTTCCATAATTAGAAGTACTCACTAATACACCACCTATTAATTCTTCCATTTGAAATTAAAAAAACATACTCCTCTAAAATGAAGGAAACAAGATAGAACTAACGAAATAAACAAACATAAAAAGCTGGCATATGTACGAGTCACGCGACCAGAAAGAACAGTTCTGACTGGTCAGCTGGAGAAATCACAGTTTGACTGAAAACAGGCTCTGGAGGAAACACTGTTTGATTGAAACCCCAACTTTCTAAGAGCGTTTATAATGTGATAAAAAAAATTTTGGTTTAAAATTATGGTACAATTTTGTGCTATTTAATGTTGAGTTCACAGAAAAATCACTAACTCATTTTTTTTTATTTGTGGAGAAAACACGGTTTGAATGTTTGCTCCTCATATATATATATATATATATGAAAGATAAAGATAATTAAAACGAATTTTGAATATATAAGGAAGTGTCATAGCTTCCCCTCCCCTCTCCTTGCCCATATCCGCCGGGCGGCATCCATTTTAATCTTATTAAGTACCTTAAAATCAAGGGTATGGTCAAATTGGGGAGGGGGCTATGGAGGATCTAATCTACCCCCCCCCCCCCCACCCTAGATAATTTGAAATTAAATAAATTCTTTATTTTTGGTCATTGAAATAAACGAAGAAGTCTGTCTAAGCTCCCTTTACGTTATCTTAGCTCCCTGCAGTTAATATTTTTGGTTATGCCCCTACTTAAAATTATACAGGGCATTAATTAGAAAAACAATGGAATTTTTCAGTTTAACTTAGTAGTCCATTATATGGAAGTTCCATTTTTACATTTTTTTCACCTCAATAATAATAATGCTTTGATTGAGATGCAAAATACATTTCATTTTTTTTTTTTTTTTTTTTTTTAATTGTCACAAAAAGACTGTAATAATAAATTATAATGCAGAGTCGCTATCTTTATAATTTATTCCGGAGCAATTTTAGTCCAGTTTTTATTTCGCATCTCTGAATTTGTAGAATAATTTACTACAATTATAAAATTTCACAAATTTCATATGTGAGATGACTTTTATTAAAAAAAAAAAAAAAAAGAAAGAAAGAAAAAGAAAAATCTATGCTGACTGCATTTGGGAGTACAACGAACAGTTGGTGGCACTGTTCTGCTGTCTTTTTCAGGTTTTATTTATTTTTTTCGATCACTTAATATTATTAGAATGATGCGAAGTTAAATGTGTGTTGGTGTTGGGATTTTATGCCAACTGTCTACATGAGGGACCTAGGCGTAAGTGGGATGCCCTCCATGGGGTCTTTAGGGTCCTGGAACGTAGTAACTCTAATTTCGAAAATAACCACGGTGAACTAACTTCAAACGGTTTGGTCGATGAGCGTGGCCTAGGATCGAACCCGGCATTACTCACCTTTCAGTTCAAAGAAAAGAGTTCTCAGCCACGAAAATTTTGTGATGGTTACAGTATACTACATTTTAGTTTATATACATACATATATATATATAATCCATATTATAATAACGGAAAAGAATGAGAACGAAAAATAGTCAGTCAAATAAATCACCACAGAAACATACACAGGCCAAACAAAGTAACTAGTTATCTTAAATTGTTTTAATTTTTAAGATTACTTACTTTAATTTAATGAAATATAATATAGGACCGTGTATTTTGTATATATATAGTATGTTTCATATAAGCTGAGACAGAACAGCAAATAAAGTGCAATGATTCGTTAGAAGTGAAATTAATAACAATTAATAATAACAATAATAACTTTTTACAAGATATGATCACTTAAAAAAGAAAACAAATTAAATTGTAATGGGAATCTCTATTTATTCTCTAATCTTGACGTTTCTGAGAAAAAAAAAATTACTAGATGACACAAAAAAAGCAATTTCATATTCTTCGAAAATAAATATTCATTTTAACGTTTTTCTAATAGCACAATAGATCAACATACGTTTTCATTGCCGTTGTGTAATGTGAGAGATGACATTTCCTATAAATCAGGAAGATGTTGACCATGAAACGAGATTGTATCCTCTGGCGATGAGGCTAGTTTCTTACCATTTTCTTTTTCCTCCTCAACTCCACTCTAACGTCTGATAGTCAGTCATATAATGTAAAGGTTTCCAGTGATTTCCGTTTTAATCGAGCCTATTTGTAAAAGCTCCATTATGGACATTTTTTCGTCATTCTCTATAGCTAATTTTCCTGGATATATATCAAAAAACAAAGCTTTATTAATGGAATAAAATTCTTTTAGAAGAAAAACTTCCTTTGCTGATTCAAGGACATAATTATTAACTTCCTGAAAACTAACAATTAATATGAATTATCGGGAAATAATATACGCGATTTATGATTTTTGAATGTGGAAAACTTCCTCTATAGATACCGGTTGATATTGAAAGGGTAAAAAAAAAAAAAAAAAAAAAAGTTTTTCGAAGATGTAATTATGTGATGTAATGTAATTTAGAGAAAAAAGCATAATAATTGGAAATTTGGTAATTACGTAATCGGTTCACTACAGATATATTTTTTTTCTTTTTTTTTTTAAGCAGCTGAATTACAATGGAAAAATTGTTATCGGAAAAAGAACAAAAACAAGGACTTGTTTATTTATTTATTAATTGTATTATTATTATTATTAGTGCTAGAGGCCTATTTCAGTCGGTACAGTTGTCGAATTTTTATACGTCACTCTTAATAGTGCTAAGGGCCTATTTCAGTCGGTTTATTGAATGGGGATTTATTGAATGAAGTCCCCCCCAAGGCACAACTTTGACATGAGTCTCCCCCCAGGCCCAACTTTGACATGAGTCGCCCCCAAGGTACCCCTATTTCAGTCGGTACAGCGTTGTCGAATTTTTATACGTCACTCTTAATAGTGCTAAGGGCCTATTTCAGTCGGTTTATTGAATGGGGATTTATTGAATGAAGTCACCCCAAGGCCCAACTTTGACATGAGTCCCCCCCCAGGCCCAACTTTGACATGAGTCCCCCCCAGGCCCAACTTTGACATGAGTCCCCCCCCAAGGTACAACTTTGACATGAGTCCCCCCCCAAGGCACACTTTTGACATAAGTCCCCCCCAAGGCACATCTCCCCCTCATTGGGAAAAAGAGCAAAAAAGGTTGTTTTGCGGCTATAAGACAGTTTGGACTTCCAACGTTATTTGTTACAGTATCTGCAGCTGAAACACATTGGTTTGATTTAATGAAAACTTTATCATGGAATTTAGATCGTCACGAATTAACTAAAGAAGAATTTGTCGATATTAACAAGTTTAGCAGTAGGCCTCTGGCACTAAATTAAAATCTGTCAATGTCAGATTTTCATGTTTTAAATAATGAAATAATGTCGTGTCTGTATAATTTTTATTATTTTTATTGAATGGAAGTGAAAAAAATTCAAAATTTCCCAATTCGTAAATAATAATTTAAAAAAAAAAAAGAAGAAGAAGAAGAAAAAGAAAAGAATATATTTTTGACAGATTTAAGTTTGGGACCACAGATTTACAAATTTTGTATTACGCAATGAATCTGATATCATGTTTAGTAAACTTTAAAAATAAGGGTGCTCGGACGATCGACTTAAGCACCTAATAATTTTTTTCTAAAGCAAAAGAAATTCTTTAATGCTCGTTAAAAATAAATAAATATAAATAAATATTGTTAAGCTCCTAAGGCACTTCGTGGGATCTTTCTAGGAAGTGTCAGTTCGTACTGACGCGACTTTCGGTGAAAACCGTGAGAAACTCCGAATATCTTGGGTGGCGAGCTCAACCCAATTTCGAACCCATTTAACAACTTTAAGAGCAGTACCTCTCGGCCCTATTATATAAATACTTTTATTCTTCTTCTTCTTATTTATTTATTTATTTATATTTTTTAAATTGTTAATATTTTATTTATTTATTTATTTTTTAAAGAAAGAATAACTAAGTGTATATTTTAAAAAAGCAAACATTAAAAAATGAGAGAAATCAATTTTTTGAAAACGAGTATTCATTTAACATCGTGAAATTTTTAAATGTGAAAACGGATTTTTTTTTTCTTTTTTAAGAACATTAGACAATGAGTCCTTATGGAAATAAATTTTTCCATATAGAGTAACACGGGCCTTATCGACTCTTTTTAAATATCTTTAAAACTTTTAAAGTTATCAGCTTCTCTGTGTACAAAAATAACAGGTGTTTCTTTAACAAAAATGCAAGTAAAAATTTTGCTCTGTAAAAATTTTTCTGTATCACTCTTTCACATTACGAAATGTCACCAAACTTATCTCTCTCTATATAAATGGCTAAGAGAGTTTTTTCCATCGATATAGTAATATATATGGATCTATCATCCCATGTTATCGAGCAAAAAAATTTGATGCCGAAAAAAAGTTCTAAAATCAGCCATTAGAGAGTATTGAAAAAAAAAAGAATAAAAAGAAAAATGAATTTGAAACTGTGTCTGGAGTTTTTTATTCACCTTTAGTAAATAAATTACTCATAAATTTTATTTACTAAATTATCCGTGTGTATTCCTGTATGTGATTTACTCGGGGAAAGGCAGCCATTAGAGTGACTTTTCCCGAAAAAAAAGGTATCACTTTTTCCCTCTCGCTGATCAATCTATGTCTTATTACTATATGGTTTTTTCCTGTAAGTCCGTGGCTGAACGCAAGTTGATTGGCTAAGAGAGATTTTCTTCTGTTTGTCTGTGTGTTGTTGCCACCAGCTTTTCATACTTTAGTTAATTAAAAAAATTGTCACCTGCTTTTCATACTTTAGTAAATTAAAAAAAATCTAATTGTCCGATCGATAAGTTAATTAAACCGACGGGTTCAGAAAAAATGTCCCTTTCATTTAGTACCTTATTTGTAACGAAATTTTGATTAGATTTTTTAAAATTAATTAAAATGTGAAAATAATCCGCGATTGTAATGAAATGCTCGCCCTCTGGTGGGCTAAGGTGAAATTATCACACCACTGCATATCCTCATATTATGCAATCGACTTTCCATGATGAAATGGCGGAGAAAGAATAATAATTACACGTGGCTGTTATATTTACTAACAACTGCAGTGTTCAGAGAGCGCCATCTATCGATCATTACAAACGCGGATAACCTGGTAAAAGCTTTAAATGTGGACATATCAAATTTTAATTGTTGCTAAAAAGAAAAAAAAACCTTTTTTTTTTCTTCCCAAACATAAAATGAAATATGCTTTCACGCGAAAAATAAAAAAATAAAAAATATTTTACTCATGCACATGAAAAAATGAAAATTGAAAATGGAGTAAAAAAAAACAATTTAGATAAAGTTGCTCGAGAGTTCCAAAAATTTATGGAAATATAAATGAAAGTTAAATAAATAAAATAGTCGTCTGCTCAATCACGTGATATTGAAAAACAAAGAATCGAATTCAGTGAATATGTAAAGGAAAGGAAAACGAAACGAAAAGAAAAGAAACAAAGAAACAACAATAAATAAATAAATAAATAAATAAAATAAAATAAAATAATAATAATTACATAAACCAACGGGAAACCAAAGCGAGCTTTAACGCAATTTCATGATTTCTTTAAATTTTATTTTTGTTTGTAAAGCGATATAGAAAACAGTTTCCTTTAAATATAGTGACCAGCGAAGCGAGAAAAGCCTTCATTGATTCACTACCTTCATTGATTTCATGAATTAAAAAATTGTTTCGTTAACAAACTTTGATCTATTGGCACGCAGGCAGCATCAGGCCGAGTTTTGTACATTTCGAGTTTGATTTTGAAATTTTTCCCGCATTCGGAATTCGGTTGCTTTGCTAGTTCTTTACTACACTCATGTCCATAAATTAAGGATAATGCTAGCTGAGGCAAATAAAGGTTCAAAAGCAAAACAAACATGACTTATTCATAAAGTCCATTTATTAAACAAACGATCAAGAGCAAAAAAAGGTGGTTTATGTAGTATACCATTTATAAAAACTACGATTTTTGCTCCCTGAAGCAATTACAAAAAATATCTCCCTTACAAAAACTTAACATTACATGGTTGGTATGATGGTTAATACATTGTATGTCTCTCAGATAATGAAATACAGTCCTTACAACGCCTAGGAATGCTGAGTATTAAATTTTTGATCTGACCTTGGGGAGGATTACTCGACTCAGTAAGCAATGCTTTCCGAAGCTTTGGTAAACATGTAGGAGATGGTTGATGGACTACAACTCGTCGGAAAAGCATGTTTTACACATGCTCTATCGGAGTCTAGTCAGGTGAGAATGCTGTCCATTCCATGCGGGTGATAGCTTCAGATTGTAGGCATCCGTGTACAACGTTTGCACGGTGAGGACGCGCATTGTCATCCATAAACACAAATTCTAGGCTCATGGCACCCCTAAACAAACTTACATGTTGTTTCCGAATGATGTCCCAATAAATTTAGCCTATCATTCTTCCGATTTGAACATACAGATCTGTTCTGGTGCCCAATATGATCCCCCCTCCCCCCCCAAACGCACTCCTGCCCACAATAACGGTGTCGTTCAATGATGTTGTTTTGGTGGTAACGGGTACCTGATGTTCTAGATATGAAAGTGTGGCGTGAATCACACTGAAAGCTAAACCTGGACTCGTCGGAAAACATCACACAAGCTCACTGTGCCGCTGTCTACATTGCGTGTTCTCTACTCCAAGTTAACCGCTGGCACAGTGCATTGCCGTGCGTGGAACAGATATAACAAGCCTGCGAGCATATAGACCAATATCTCCCACACGTCTATACACGGTTTGTCTTGAAACTGTGGCACTCGTGGCTGCAGACAGCTGACGAGACAGGTCTGATGCTGTGCTTTATCTGCTTATTTTGGCAGTTACTGCCAAATACCGGTGGTCATTCGGCATTGTAACTCGAGGCCAACCAGTACAGTAACGTCGACTAGCATTTCCATCATTTTGGAATCGTTGCCTAAGCCTAGAGATGACATTTTGGGCGATTCTAAGTTCCCCCGATACTTCTATCTGAGTACACCTCCATTCTAGTCAGCCGATAATTCTACCACGTAAAAAATTATCTGCATGCGTCCTCTGTGTCATAACCATTCGGTTGTGGCACTGAGCGGCACACAGAACGCTTGTGAACAATTTTCCTTCTTTGCTCCCATTCCTTATCTCCCCCCTTCTTACACTTTCGTCATTGTAACATGATATCGGCGTCATCTGATGCCTTCCTATAATTTGCATATTACTCTTAAAGATGTGTGTGGTATTTCTACAGGTGAAATTTTTGCCTTAAAGTTCGATTTCAGTGTGAATCTGAATTATCCTTAATTTATGGACATGAGTGTATTTTGCGATAAATCTCTCTCTCTCTCTCTGCGTGTGTGTGTATATATGTATAATATATATATATATATATATTATATATACCGGGTGTACCATAAGTTCGTAGACATTTTAAAGATTCATAAAACTCAAAAGAATTGGTAGAATTGAATGCGATTTATAAAAAAGGTATTCTCGCAAAGAGTTTTTTTTTTTTTTTTGGTTGAGGGGGGGGGGGGGGGTAATTATTTTTCTCGTCGATAGAAGGCGCTACACAGATGCCTAACGAGAAATAATCAAATTAGAGTTTATAAATTGCACGGTTTTACGATTAACGCATCTTTCTTCTTATTTCGCCTTCTACTTGCGTAAACATGAAGTTTAATTGTGATGCTGTAAGTTTTGGTATAAAAACGCGTTATTGGTGAAAATGTTATCTTTCAGGAAAGAACCACCGATTGAAGCTGCAGTTAGCAGTGTTGTAGCTCGTTTGCAAACTATAATTTGTGGTTATGGTGGACACATAGGAGAGGATTTATATGCTTGTAAACATTTGCATCAAATAAATATAGTTTTTCATGGAAATGTGCGATTTACTCACGTATAGTGCCCTCTATCGATGAACATTTTAACTATTATTTTTTTTCATTATATTTAAAAAAAAAAAAAAAAAAAAAAAAAACTCCCCCGCTTTACGAGAATATTTTTTTCGCAAACCGCATTCAAGTTTACCAATTCCTTCAATTTTTATAAATCTTTAAAATGTCTACGGACTTATGGGACACCCTGTATACATATATAACTGTAAATCTGTCTGGATTTCTTAATTCGCTAATGCAAAGTTACGCCGTTCAACCTATTGCCACGAAAATTGGTACACTAATTAATCAGTGCAAAATCTAGCTAACACTGTACTTCTCAGTTCAATCGGGTAATTAATCAAAAAATGTTAAACAAAAACCTCGTATTAGCTTTAAAATTATTAAAAATAAATACAGCTAATACCAAAAAAGTTTAGGTGTTCATTTGTTTCAAAAGAAAAATATTTATTTTCACGTGAATAAATTTGTAAATTTAATACACGTGAAGGTAAAATAAAACTTTGTAAATTAAACTTACACATATGTCTGGCAAAACTGACATCATTATATATATATATATTGATAGACAGATAAAATTTTATTTCAATTTCGTTATATTTTATTATTCTATTTCAATTTTATTATATTTTATTATTCATGTGTAAATAAACATATTTCTTTTATGTCGAAAATAAATAAATAAGTAAATAAACATACAGTTATGGTTTGGATTTTATTGAAACCGTACCTTTAGTGAATCTTTTTACTGCTTCTTTATATTCCGTTTTTTTTTTTTTTTTTTTCTTTTTCAATTTCAGCGTTTATGTAGTTTTGATACTAAGATTTAACAGTCATAAAAATAATTAAAACTAACATTTAGTATTTATATATAAATAAAAACTGCAATGACCCTCCCCCCCCCCCCCCAAAAAAAAAAAAAAAAAAAAAAAAAATCAGCGCAAAGCAAATTACACAGCGAACATAACATCATCAAATTGTTCAACAGTTACAGGTTAGTTTTATTCAAGAAGAAATTAGGGAACGACTAGAAGCGGCGTGCATTGCTAAGTGTCATAGGAGAGCTAATAGAAGACGAGGGAAAAAAAAAAAAGTTGAAGAGCAATAAGACAGGTATTGTGCAGATGCTCAACAAACAACGGTTAGAAGACCAGAAGAACATATGTACATGCACCAGCCATACGTCAGAAACATGTTGAAAGGGAAACTTCTAAATGATTAGAAGAAGCTGTCGAATAGGGACAAGACGAGTATCGCGCAGATGCTTAACGGACAAAGCCTAGAAGACAAGAAAAGACGGAAAAGCTACGTCCTTTTCGAATTCAAGTTGATGCATTTTTATCACGGTCAGGTATATACTGGATGCTGTCGTATAGGGACTTCTAAAAATTTTCATGTTTATGCTCCTTCAGAATATATATATATATATTGTTTACACAGAAGTTCTATAGATCCGTTAACGCGTTTATCAACGTCTTGGGTTGAGTTAGGAATCCATGTATTAAAAATTTCCAGTCGCAATATCACAAAACTGGAAGATTTTTTAATTTAATTTATTTTTTTATCTCCTATCACACCTTCTTTTGCTTATTTTGTTTAGTAAAAGCTTACATTCTCTGTCATAAACCTCCTGCTGAATCCGGGTCAAAAACAGAAAAAGGGGAAAATAAATTAGAAATATCAGTCCTATCGTTACAAATTCGGTACCAAATGAAAAGGGCAATTTTTATGAATCCAAAGGTGCAAACAGTTTTTCAACACGACAATTAGTTTTTTTTTTTTTTTTTAATTAACTAAAGTATGAAAAATAGGTGGCAGTATTTCATCTTAATTCCTTTCAATCATTTTAAAAAGTAGGTTGCTCGTTACGAATTCGGTACCAAATGAAAGGGGCAATTTTTCTGAATCCAGGGGGGCAAATAGTTTTTCCACGTGACAATTGGATTTTTAAAATTAACTAAAGTATGAAATTTAGGTAACAAGACTTCATTTTAAACTTTTCATACTTTTTAGTGCGAATCAAGCTAATAGAAAAAGTCTTATTATTATTATTATTATTATTTTTATTTCCTTCATTTGAAAATTCTGTAAGCACTATAGCAACCCGAGTAATGCCAAGTAAACCTTCTTAGTTTTATTATAAATGCCTTTAACTTTCATCTATCCTTTGGAATTTCTAATTTCAAGTCTGAAAACACCTCTTCCGCTTTAATTAATTGGTAGTAATATTTTTGTAGAAACAAAAGCAAAGGTGTTTTGTGAGACCCCTTTTTAAAATTATTAAAAAAACAGAAAATTAATCTATCTCTGAAAAATTTTCATTTTAGCCGTAGGCAGAAAACAACTTGCATGTCTGAAGGAGAAAAATCTAATTAAATTTATTGAGATAAGAGAAGAAATTTGGCTTAAATGTTAATCATATATAAAAGAAAAATTTCAAGGATTTTTAAATCAGGAAACTAATAGATTCTGACGCATTTTCTTTTACTTCCGCATTTCATCTATACAGATGTAGACTATTTTAAATTGTTTTAACAACTGCCGGAAAAAAGCTGGAAAATTTTCTTGATTTTTCTCTTCAAGAGAAAAAAAAAGTGAGCAGTTTGTTCCAGTTAAACAAAATAATGTCGTAAAACTAAATTATAAATAACTCTAATCTTTCAAAACTGTGATTATTGCTTCTCTCTTCTAACTCGCATTGTTAAATATTTGTGCTTGTGTGCGTAATTTTTTTATTTTTTTTTTTATTTTAAGTGTTTAATAATAATGAGAAAAAAGTTGCTGGTCTTTAATAATATAATTTGTTTCATTTTATGAATATTAAATATGGTATTATTTTTTTTTCCGAATTAAAAAATAAAGACATGAATTAGAAGTAGCTCTAAACTGTAATGACAATTCAAAATGCTCAGTTGTTTATTATAAGAGAAAACTGGATGTGGGTGTGGTAGGTAGAATCTGCTCATTATATATTTCTTCTCATAAATTTCTACGATAAGCAATACGATATTCATGATAAGCAAAATCAATTCATCCAATCACTCAGAACGATCACAGGCTGAAATGCCCCACTCATTAGGCTACCCTCTCTTTGTAATAACAGGAGACTTGGCGTTGGAATAGTAAAACCCGAATAAACTACTACGTCAGAAACGCCAAAGAAAAATATTTGAGATGCATACAGCTGTTTCGGTAGCCTTAAGCGTACCGTCTTCAGTACAAAAAGAATTCTGAATCTGGAGAAGTGCTCGTATATATAGGAGAGGGACCGAATTTAGTTCAACCAATAGGATTACGGGAAAGGTGGGGAGTGTAGCCAATAGGAAATTAGGAATGTTAGCAATGTAAACAGTAGAAAATTCAAGAAAATGTGGACTGAATGTAAATTGTGATTTCTCTGTTCCCTATTTGTCTGATTGTTGGAAATTTTAAATTCAGTCCACATTTTCTTAAATTTTGTACTGTTTACACAGCTAACATTCCTAATTTCCTATTGGCCACACTCCTCACCTTTCCCATAATTCTATTGGTTGAACTAAATTCGGTCCCTCTCCTATATATACAAGCACTTCTCCAGATTCAGAATTCTTTTTGCACTGAAGACGGTACGCTTAAGGCTACCGAAACAGCTGTATGAATCTCAAATATTTTTCTTTGGCGTTTCTGATGTAGTAGTTTATTCGGGTTTTAATACCCTCTCTTTGATTCGGTATGTTTATCATATCCTAATTTTCTGATTAAATTTATTAGGGTCAGTTTCTTATTTCAGTTTTCTTGCCCTGCTATACTATTTTCAATGCATTAATCTTCCTAATGAAAATTTATGAGAAATATTACCTTATCCTGTCATGTTGTGAAACTTTTAATTTCAATAACTTAAGAAGCTTATAAAATAAAATATATTTATGGTATTTTAAAATTCAATCAATATGTGTACGATGAAAATACTGTTCACAATATACATTTATGGGAAATTTTGTCTTATTCTCTTATGTTAAAAAAATTTTAAATTCCAAATAACTTTCAAAGTTTTAAAATTAGAACATTAACCCCTTAACTGCTCCGGGCGTACAGTCGGTAACAAAAGTATCCGAACACTAGCAAAAATTCCTATGTAAAATAAGTAGAGTTAATACTGTTTTAAAACCCGAATAAACTACTACGAAATTTTCGCCTTCCAATAAATTCACCTTTTCTCAGTTAAAAGATCCCATTGATATGCATAATTCTTGGGGCATTTATAGCATTTCCTGTCAGTGTGGTTTATCATATATTGGCCAAACTAAACGCAGTCTTAAATTTCGTCTAAAAGAACGTATGAATTACGTCCGCAAACAAGAAACCAATAAATAGGCTATTTTTAAACATTGCTGGGAGGAAAATCATAATTTTAAATTTAATCCAGCTAAAATAATTTGCAGACCTAAATGCCTAAATCCATTCATGAACTCGATTTCTTTGAAGCTTTTCATATTTATAAAAATTTTAAAAACCTTGTAAATTGTGATTTCGCTATTCCCTATTTGTCTGACTGTTGAAAATTTTATATTCAGTCCACATTTTCTTAATTTTTCTACTGTTTACACCGCTAACTTTCCTAAATTCCTATTTTCCACTCTCCCCACTTTTCCCGAAATCCTATTGGTTGAACTAAATCCGGCCCCTCTCCTATATATACGAGCACTTCTCCTGTTTCAGAATCCTTTTTGCACTGAAGACGGTACGCTTAAGGCTACCGAAACAGCTGCATGCATTTCCAATATTTTTCTTTGGCGTTTCTGACGTAGTAGTTTATTCGGGTTTTAATATTCCAATGCCAAGTCTACTGTTATTATTAATACTGTTTTGTTAAATAAATCTTTGTCGAATCCTGTTCTTAGACTGACTAAGAACACGATTCGACAAGGATTTATTTAACAAAACAGTATTAACTCTACTTTTTTACATAGGAATGTTTGCTAGTGTTCGGATACTTTTGTTACCGACTGTATATATAAGTTTTTCTAAAGTACGATCTTTTGCATTGTACTGCTACCAGTGAAACTGCTGACACGATTCGACAATGAAATAAAATTACTTTGGATGTGATTTTTTACAGTATTTGCGAAAGATTTACTCATATCAGAATCGACAGAGAACACTGGCACTGAGAAGTGAATTTCGTAAATTTTCCACTGTAAGTCAACGATATTCATGTTAGTATCATTAACTATATTTTAAAACTAGTCCGATATCGTTACGATAAAAATATTTCTTAAAAACGCATGCTTATGCGAAATTTTGCCTTATTTCCCTGTGCTAAAGGAAAACCTAAATTTTGAATAACAAGAGCTTTCTTACCAGTATCGTAAATGATGATTTAAAACTGATACGACGCCTTAACAATAATTTATTCTTGAGATAATGTCTAGACAGACAACCAAATTAAGTATAACAAACTAACTGACTTACAGATGTACACCGGATCGATTTTGCAATTTTCGGAATTATTACACCTAAAAACGTGTAAAAACGCAAAAAATTATTGTCGAAATTTCTAGAAATATCTAACGTTCCTAAGTTCCCTATACCTATAGAATGTTATGATGAACTAAAAAATTGGTACGTTTAATTATAAAATAATATTTTACTGTTAAAAACAGAAATCTCGTAAAAGAGAAATTTTTCTAAAATATTTTTTAGAAAATATTTTTTAACGCTTTTAACAAAGTTGAAAAGTATGTACTTTTATATAAATAATTCGTCTGAATCAATTATTGAATTTTTTATTTTTATTTTTTCCTTGTATGGAAGTATATCAACATTTAAATTTTATAATTCTTGAAATTGAATTTTCTGAGCGTTTTGATAGATTTCATAAAAATATTTTACACACTCTCCTCTCTCCATTTTTCTGTGGTTTTGTAATTTGTTACTTTTTTTTTTTAAAACACTTCGAATTTACACATGAGTTTTACATAGTAAAATTATACAGATACACAAAAATAAAGTTGGAAAAATATGACTTCGTAATTTTATCTGATAAGTATGGGTCATTCATTGTAAAAGTGAATTATCTCCTTGTAAATGTATTTTGAAATAATGGGCTTTTTGTGAATTTATGCGTATAGAAATAATCTGGTGTGTCACTCACACGACTTTCTCTTATCCTGAAATTTAATACTATAAATATAGGTAGCAGATTACTAGGTAAGATAACGAGTACTGTTTTGTAAACCTGTGTTAAACAATTCAAATTAGGCTTCGGAAGATTCTTATATGATAATTAGTTCTGTGTGAGGGGGCAACTGCCCCCCTCAACCGCCCGTTTCATTAATGCACCTACATTTATATAGAATTTAATTCGGCTATTAAAAAATAATTCTGTTTTTAAAAAATAATTTATTAAAATTATTATTTTGAAAAATTATCTTTTATGATAATGCAGACGATTTCCATATTAGAGAAGTAGTATAACACTAAATATCCAAAAACAGTCCATTTTATTCTCAATATTAAAAAAAAAAAAAAAAAAAAAATCCAAGTTTTTTTTCGTTAAAAGTAAAAAAAATCGATAACTTTGTTTTAAATTATCGCAGACCGATGGTTCAACCATTCGTTTTAAAGGTATTGGCGAGCTCTTTTGAAAGATACCCATCATGAAAATTTACTCCCCCCCAGGGGGGAGGGGAGGCTCCTACATACACATTTTTTTCCCTGTTGACTATCTCTATTACAAAAATCATATTTTCGTTTCATTTGGTTTAGTGCAGTCTATAGACGTTAAACTCTACTTACCTGCAATTTCCCCCATAGACGTAATGTATTAGAATTCTCTTGATTGTCCCTGTACACGAACATTTGCTTGATCTTAACGACAAGCTTACTGTAGCATCCTTATATGATACACATTTAGAATACCAAGTTTGAACTTTCTGCCATAATTTGTTTTTGAGATATGCTGATAACAGACAGACAGACACACACACACACACAGAGACACATACACACAGATCATTTGCTAAAAACATGATTTTCGTATTCAGGGGACCTCAGAACATGTAAATATAACAAAATCTCTTGTTCGAAAATTTTACATAAAAACAATACTTTCTCTACCTTATAGGTAAGAGAAAGTAAAAAGGCAAGCTTCAGTAAATGTTATCGATTTTTGCCGTTTAATACAACTCAGAATTATAAGAATTTATAAATTATCTATATCATTATATAAAGCGCAAAAAATTGTTTGTTTGTGGAGGGTAATCTCTGAAACTACTGAACCGATTTAAAAACTTCTTTCACTGACCGAAAGCTACAGTATGCCATATTGTTATAGGCTATATTTAATTTTGATAAAATAAATTTTAGTTTAAAATCTGAGCACTTTAATTAAAATCCCCATAGAAGCCGTAATAGAAATGGAAATAATGAAATATTAAAAAAAATTAGCTGCTGCCAACATAAAAGAAACATTTACATATTCATTTCGTTTTTAAAATATCTTGACGTGAAAAGAAAAGAAATATATTTGCACGTGCATTAAATTGAAATTCATATAAAGCTTTTTTAATTGTTAAACTTACACGTTAAATCTGACGTCATTATCCGCGATTGTAATGAAATGCTCGCCCTCTGGTGGGCTAAGGTGAAATTACAATAAACATGGTTTAATTCGAATTCCATACAGCGGCCATTGCTTGCCGATATTTAGTTTCACATATATTTATTGAATAAAAATGAATAAATACGGTAAAAAAGATAACACATACTTTTGTGTGCCACAGTGTAACTCCAAAGGATCAAGAAATCCAGAATTGAGCTTCCATTTATTTCCAAATGACAAATTTAAAATTTCAGTTGCTTCGGATAATGGAAGTAAAGAATTAATCAGATGATTTGAAATTAATATTTGTTCAACTTCAGTTAAAAATCTACTTCCGATCGAACTTTGAATAAACTGAAGTATTTTTTCCAAAAGCAATCAATTTTCCATAATGTAATGGCGGAGAAATTATAGTACGAATATTAAGTAGAATAACTAATGGAACACACGTGGCTAATGTTTACTAACAACTGCAGTGTTCACAAAGCGCCGTCTATCGATCATTACAAACGCGGATAGAATTAAAAGTGTTTATTTTTCTAATAATTTAATTTGATATGATATGATATAATATCTAAGCATCAATGTTTAAACCACGGAGTCTTTATTACTCCATGGTTTAAACTGATGTGTGTAAACGAAATTGGAATTTAAAAATAAATAAATAAATAAAATAAAATAAAATAAGAAATTCTATTTTATAATATTATTTATTTTCATTTATAATTGTTGCCAAAAAGATTTACGAATTAATTTATTTTTAGACATATAATAAAATATATTTTCACGCGAACAATAATATAAAAAGTGAACTGGATTTTTTGTAAAAAAATCTGGAGTGACTCCACTCGACTTTCCGAACATTGAGTAGTTAACAGTTTTGTAGATAAAGTAAAGAAAGAGGAGTTAAACAAACAAAAGAGAGAGAACCATAATAGAGTGTTTGAGTATTTTTCTCCATCTATTACATGATGTTTTATTTAACGCTACTGAACTTTGAGCCCATAGATCATAATGATAAAGAATTTTTCGTTGTGTCCCTGTAAAAACCTATAAATGCTAGATTCACCAAAATGCTTATAGTTAGTGCAACAGTGATTTATAATACTCATATAAATTTTCAGCTCAATTCAATAAGGCGTTTAGATGCTATCGTACTTTTAAAAATTTAGTCCCATAGGCCATAATGATAAAGAATTTTTCTTTGTGTCCCTGTAAAAAAACTGTAAGTGCTAGATTCACCAAAATCTATACAGTTAGTTCAACTGTGATCTATAACATGTGTACAAATTTTTTGCTCAGATTAATAAGGCGTTTAGTCGCTATCACACTTTTAAAAATTTGGCCCCATAGGCATAATGATAAAGAATTTTTCTTTGTGTCCCTGTAAAAAAACTAATAGTGCTAGATTCTCCAAAATCTATACAGATTGAGTATTTGTGACCTATAATATGTGTATAAATTTTTTGCTCAATTGAATAAGGCGTTTAGATGCTATCGCACTTTTAAGATTTTGCTCCCATAGGCCATAATGATAAAGAATTTTTCTTTGTGTCCCTGTAAAAAAACTATAAGTGCTAGATTCACCAAAATCTATAGGGTTCGTACTATGGTGACTTACAATATGCCTACCAACTTTCACGTTAATCGAACAAAGCGTTTAGACGCTAGCGTGTTCACTCACAGACATACACTCATACACACATACATACACACATACACACACACATACATACATCATAGTAAAAATAGTGAAAACGGACTCAGGGGACCTCAAAACGTATAGAAACATCAAAATGTCGAATTCGGATTTTTGACATGATTACAATACTTTCCTCACTATAGTGTTCGGAAAGTAAAAATAATAAAGATCGAGGAAAATTATTTCCCCATTTTAATCCCCATATTTGGATATAGATATGTATTAGTTATCATGTGCATCCGTTAGATTAAATTGTTTTTGTTGTAAAATTGATAAAATTGGAATTTTAAATTTCAAAACTCTAGAAAAAAAAATGGCAAATTTCCATATTCGATTGAAAACATAAACATTTCATTTCAAAGGATGATATTTACACAATAAACATCCAACTAATAAACTAATTAAAAGGGAAAGGATAAATATTCTATCATAATTTGAAGTCAAATTTGTTTTCAAATGTCTAAATAAAGTATCTGATATAATATACTAATATGTTGCAGCGGAATAGATTTGATATCCGTCATCCTTGGCAGAAAAAAAATATATCGCCAAATTATCTGGCGAATATAATTTAATTCCTTTCAAAAATCATGGTTATTTCAAAAACTTACATTAAGAGTGTAACGAATAATATGAAACAATATTTCGTATTACGTTTTTGATCGCCAAATACAAAAAACGCCAAGGGTGACAGTTTTGAAATTTAAAATTAAAATTTTATCAACTTGACAGCAAAATAACTCAATCTAACGCATGCATACAATAACTAATACATATCTATACCCAAATATGAGAATTAAAATCGGGAAATAATTCTTCTAGAATTTTAATAAAAAAAAAAAATCCAATGAGCGATTAATATGGAAAATCATTTTCTTGCATCCACGGGCGGTCAGTGATGTCATACTTCGCTTGCGTATTGAGATGTTTAAAATTATTTGGCGACTATTTTTAGCAACTAACAGTTATGGCAAGTAGCTCAATATACATAGCGCATACAGCCATTACTGAAATGTAAATAGCATTTAATTATTTGAGTTACATTATGTTGACTGGAAACCTATTTAATATACCTATGCTCTATAGCTTTACTAATATAAAAAAAAGAAAGGTTTATATGCATATGTAGAGAACGATCGCTAGAACTAAAAAGCCGATTGCTTTTTTTTTTTTTTTTTTTTTTTTTCTTTCAATAATCAAAAGTTACACTGTCTCTCTCTAAGTGCTAGAAGCTATAATAAATTTTGGTAAAATAAATTTTTAATTAAAATTTTCAATATTTTAATTGAAAACAAAGCATAGATTTGATATCTATCGTCATTGGCGATTTTTGTATTTGGCGATCGAAAACGTAATACGAAAATCTGTATATTATCGTAGTAAATACGAGATGTATGTGTTTACTTCAATTACCCTACTACCGTAGGTAGTGGAAGTATTGTATAGGTTTTGGCAATTGGTCAGTGTGTGTGTATATGTGCACGTGTGTGTGTAATCTTCTGGCTGTCATATCTCCAAAACTAATAAAAATAGAACTACTAAACTTCACAAGTGATTCAGGTCTGGTGTACAGATAAATTTTCCAAATTTTCGTGAAAATTGAAAAACCGGAATTGGGTCATCGAAAACCAGAAATGGGACCCTAAGCCCATATTCAAAAACACCTCTAATGATTTTCTTCAAAGTTGCTATATAAATAATATATTAGATGCCCTTTCGATTGAAAAGTTGCTTAGTTCAGGAAAATTGATAGGCGTTCTCTATAAACAGCTCAATTTCAGACTTCGCAAGTGCGTTCCTTTAAAAACGCCTGTACGGATTTTTTTCAAACTCGCCATGTTAACTTCCTATTAAATATCCTTTTGTATGTAATTATTGTTTTTAGGTCAATAATTGAGTATGTTAAGTTTTGGTAAAAGTTGGTATCTCAAAAACGGCTCTAACGTATTCTTGAAAAATTTTTCTTTAATCCAATTTAGATAACCTTTCTCAAGTATTACGTGCTTATTACAGGAATATTAACGGTCATCCTGATTAGGTAGTTCAGTTTTAGATCTCGGAAATTCGTGTTTAAAAAAATAACTATCTATTTTTTTCCCCTTATTTTTTAACTCGCTATGCAAACTCTGTTGTATGTGTCTTTATACGTGTATCAAGTTTCTCTTACTCGAAAATCTCAAAAAATGCAAGTAATATCTCCAAAAAATTGTATATATTACGTGTAATAGTGGGTAATGGAAGTCGTGTGGTTGTTTCACACCAGATTCTGTAATAGTATATATTGTACGAATATTGTTTCATATTATTGATTTCTCCTTTAATATACATTATTAAAATAATAATCAATTATGGAAAAAATTAAATATATTTGCGAAATGAAAAAATAAATAATAATTAAAGCTATTATGACGTCAATTTTATCAAAAACATTTTCATGTCATAGGTTTATTTTTCAATATTTTTTATTCATGAGTAAAAAAATGTTTCTTTTTATGAAATAAATAAATAGCATTAAGTAAAAATTGCCAACATTTAACAACTAATTAAAAAAAATAATTGTAAAATTATATTTTGACTTTCCAGTTAATAATATTGCCTGACTATAACATATAAACTGATATATTTCTTGATTTTTTACATATCAATCCTTCTTTAACTAAAATTTGTTCATCAGTGCGAAGCCGGACGGGTCAGCTAGTATTAAATATAATTTAAAGTAACTCAGAAACTTTATTTTTATAATGAATATATAAAAAAAATAATGTCGTTTATGGGATTTTAAAGCAATATTATTGAAGTTTCTTCACTTTTATAATGAAAGATGTGACTAAATGTGATACAATTAAGCAAAAATATACACATTTAAAAAGTATGGAGTTACACCTCTTTTATAATGAACCGTCCATATATGTCTTTTGGTGTGCTCAAACCGGACTAAATGTGATACAATTAAGCAAAAATATACATATTTAAAAAAGTATGGAGTTACACCTCTTTTATAATGGACCGTCCATATATGTCTTTTGGTGTGCTCAAACCGGACTAAATGTGACACAATTAAGCAAAAATATGCATATTTAAAAAAGTATGGAGTTACACCTCTTTTATAATGGACCGTCCATATATGTCTTTTGGTGTGCTCAAACCGGACTAAATGTGACACAATTAAGCAAAAATATGCATATTTAAAAAAGTATGGAGTTACACCTCTTTTATAATGGACCGTCCATATATGTCTTTTGCTGTGCTCAAACCGGACTAAATGTGATACAATTAAGCAAAAATATACATATTTAAAAAAGTATGGAGTTACACCTCTTTTATAATGGACCGTCCATATATGTCTTTTGCTGTGCTCAAACCGGACTAAATGTGATACAATTAAGCAAAAATATACATATTTAAAAAAGTATGGAGTTACACATCTTTTATAATGGACCGTCCATATATGTCTTTTGGTGTGCTCAAACCGGACTAAATGTGATACAATTAAGCAAAAATATACATATTTAAAAAAGTATGGAGTTACACCTCCTTTATAATGGACCGTCCATATATGTCTTTTGGTGTGCTCAAACCGGACTAAATGTGACACAATTAAGCAAAAATATGCATATTTAAAAAAGTATGGAGTTACACCTCTTTTATAATGGACCGTCCATATATGTCTTGGTGTGCTCAAACCGGACTAAATGTGATACAATTAAGCAAAAATATACATATTTAAAAAAGTATGGAGTTACACCTCCTTTATAATGGACCGTCCATATATGTCTTTTGGTGTGCTCAAACCGGACTAAATGTGACACAATTAAGCAAAAATATGCATATTTAAAAAAGTATGGAATTACACCTCTTTTATAATGGACCGTCCATATATGTCTTTTGGTGTGCTCAAACCGGACTAAATGTGACACAATTAAGCAAAAATATGCATATTTAAAAAAGTATGGAGTTACACCTCTTTTATAATGGAACGTCCATATATGTCTTTTGCTGTGCTCAAACCGGACTAAATGTGATACAATTAAGCAAAAATATACATATTTAAAAAAGTATGGAGTTACACCTCTTTTATAATGGATTGTCCATATATGTCTTTTGCTGTGCTCAAACCGGACTAAATGTGATACAATTAAGAAAAAATATACATATTTAAAAAAGTATGGAGTTACACCTCTTTTATAATGGACCGTCCATATATGTCTTTTGCTGTGCTCAAACCGGACTAAATGTGATACAATTAAGCAAAAATATACATATTTAAAAAAGTATGGAGTTACACCTCTTTTATAATGGACCGTCCATATATGTCTTTTGGTGTGCTCAAACCGGACTAAATGTGACACAATTAAGCAAAAATATGCATATTTAAAAAAGTATGGAGTTACACCTCTTTTATAATGGACCGTCCGTATATGTCTTTTGCTGTGCTCAAACCGGACTAAAGGTTATACAATTAAGCAAAAATATACATATTTAAAAAAGTATGGAGTTACACCTCTTTTATAATGGATCGTCCATATATGTCTTTTGCTGTGCTCAAACCGGACTAAATGTTATACAATTAAGCAAAAATATACATATTTAAAAAAGTATGGAGTTACACCTCTTTTATAATGGACCGTCCATATATGTCTTTTGCTGTGCTCAAACCGGACTAAATGTGATACAATTAAGCAAAAATATACATATTTAAAAAAGTATGGAGTTACGCATCTTTTATAATGGACCGTCCATATATGTCTTTTGCTGTGCTCAAACCGGACTAAATGTGACACAATTAAGCAAAAATATACATATTTAAAAAAGTATGGAGTTACACCTCTTTTATAATGGACCGTCCATATATGTCTTTTGCTGTGCTCAAACCGGACTAAATGTGACACAATTAAGCAAATATATGCATATTTAAAAAAGTATGGAGTTACACCTCTTTTATAATGGATTGTCCATATATGTCTTTTGCTGTGCTCAAACCGGACTAAATGTGATACAATTAAGAAAAAATATACATATTTAAAAAAGTATGGAGTTACACCTCTTTTATAATGGACCGTCCATATATGTCTTTTGCTGTGCTCAAACCGGACTAAATGTGATACAATTAAGCAAAAATATACATATTTAAAAAAGTATGGAGTTACACCTCTTTTATAATGGACCGTCCATATATGTCTTTTGGTGTGCTCAAACCGGACTAAATGTGACACAATTAAGCAAAAATATGCATATTTAAAAAAGTATGGAGTTACACCTCTTTTATAATGGACCGTCCGTATATGTCTTTTGCTGTGCTCAAACCGGACTAAAGGTTATACAATTAAGCAAAAATATACATATTTAAAAAAGTATGGAGTTACACCTCTTTTATAATGGATCGTCCATATATGTCTTTTGCTGTGCTCAAACCGGACTAAATGTTATACAATTAAGCAAAAATATACATATTTAAAAAAGTATGGAGTTACACCTCTTTTATAATGGACCGTCCATATATGTCTTTTGCTGTGCTCAAACCGGACTAAATGTGATACAATTAAGCAAAAATATACATATTTAAAAAAGTATGGAGTTACGCATCTTTTATAATGGACCGTCCATATATGTCTTTTGCTGTGCTCAAACCGGACTAAATGTGACACAATTAAGCAAAAATATACATATTTAAAAAAGTATGGAGTTACACCTCTTTTATAATGGACCGTCCATATATGTCTTTTGCTGTGCTCAAACCGGACTAAATGTGACACAATTAAGCAAATATATGCATATTTAAAAAAGTATGGAGTTACACCTCTTTTATAATGGACCGTCCATATATGTCTTTTGGTGTGCTCAAACCGGACTAAATGTGATACAATTAAGCAAAAATATACATATTTAAAAAAGTATGGAGTTACACCTCTTTTATAATGGATCGTCCATATATGTCTTTTGCTGTGCTCAAACCGGACTAAATGTGATACAATTAAGCAAAAATATACATATTTAAAAAAGTATGGAGTTACACATCTTTTATAATGGACCGTCCATATATGTCTTTTGCTGTGCTCAAACCGGACTAAATGTGACACAATTAAGCAAAAATATACATATTTAAAAAAGTATGGAGTTACACCTCTTTTATAATGGACCGTCCATATATGTCTTTTGGTGTGCTCAAACCGGACTAAATGTGATACAATTAAGCAAAAATATGCATATTTAAAAAAGTATGGAGTTACACCTCTTTTATAATGGACCGTCCACATATGTCTTTTGGTGTGCTCAAACCGGACTAAATGTGATACAATTAAGCAAAAATATACATATTTAAAAAAGTATGGAGTTACACCTCTTTTATAATGGATCGTCCATATATGTCTTTTGCTGTGCTCAAACCGGACTAAATGTGATACAATTAAGCAAAAATATACATATTTAAAAAAGTATGGAGTTACACATCTTTTATAATGGACCGTCCATATATGTCTTTTGCTGTGCTCAAACCGGACTAAATGTGACACAATTAAGCAAAAATATACATATTTAAAAAAGTATGGAGTTACACCTCTTTTATAATGGACCGTCCATATATGTCTTTTGGTGTGCTCAAACCGGACTAAATGTGATACAATTAAGCAAAAATATGCATATTTAAAAAAGTATGGAGTTACACCTCTTTTATAATGGACCGTCCATATATGTCTTTTGGTGTGCTCAAACCGGACTAAATGTGATACAATTAAGCAAAAATATACATATTTAAAAAAGTATGGAGTTACACCTCTTTTATAATGGATCGTCCATATATGTCTTTTGCTGTGCTCAAACCGGACTAAATGTGATACAATTAAGCAAAAATATACATATTTAAAAAAGTATGGAGTTACACCTCTTTTATAATGGACCGTCCATATATGTCTTTTGCTGTGCTCAAACCGGACTAAATGTGATGCAATTAAGCAAAAATATACATATTTAAAAAAGTATGGAGTTACTCATCTTTTATAATGGACCGTCCATATATGTCTTTTGCTATGCTCAAACCGAAAATGAAGTCAGTTTTTCTTCATTGTTCGGTAGTTTCTAGAATGTTTTCATGATTAGTTGTAACTAATCATGGAAACATACTGTAAAAAGACTCTATTGACAGAAGAGTCACGAAGGAAATTGTGTCGTCAGACATCTTGCATTGGCAAAAATCTATGTGTGATAGAGAAAAACTAGCCTCAGTTTCGGTTTCAGCACGCTAAAGGAACATAAAGTTCAGCCAGAATTATCAAAATGAAAATTTTAGATGTAGACTTATGTTGTCAATAATGAAAGAGAAAACAACTTGTGTATGAACCATCCTTGAAATGTCACAAAATAAATATAATTAAATAAATTTTAAGAAAATTATATAGTAGAAGTGTTTTGTTTTTGCTTTAATATTATAACCTTATCTTCTGAATATATATTCTAAAAAACAATAGAAAAACAATTCTACTATTTAATTTTCTAAAAATAACTTTTGAAAAATGTTTGATAAGTGTGACATTTCCGCGAATGGTCGATATCTAAAATTGAATAAAACAAACTTAATTATACTTATTGTTTGAGATAAAAGAGGAAAGTCGTTTTTAATGGTATATTTAAGAAAATTCAAGGACTAATACTCTGACTTCTTACAGAGTTTTATTTACCGCAATTTCTTGTATATAACCCGCGGCGGAAGGTAGCCCGCAGCATAAAAAAAATCATTTAAAAATAATTATTACCGAAAGATACCCCGCACTTCTAAAATCACATGGTCGGCAATCGCTATTTATAATCTCAATACTAATTGCTATTATTTTAATAATAAGTAGGAAAAGATACAAATAATAAACAAATATACAACTAACAAGGAAACGTTCAAAAGGTGTCATCATTAAAAAGTATTGAAAAAAAAATAGATGTGATTCTACTCTTCATGAAACACCAGAAAATGAAAAAAATATCGGCTGAAATTAATTACAGCGACCACAAAAAATTATCAAAATTAAGTATATTTGGCGATTTAGCGCTGTTAGGCGATACATTTGCTAGCACCGAGATTGCCGTGTACGAACGGAACCGTGTTTTGCTTTTCCGCCAAGTACTCAAAATCAATCGCCTAGCAGTGTGAAATCGCCAAATATGCTTAATTTTGATAATTTTTTGTGGTCGCTGTAATTAATTTCAGCCGATAATTTTTCATTTTCTGGTGTTTTAGGAAGAGTAGAATCACATATATTTTTTTCAATAGTTTTTGAAGATGACACCTTTTGAATGTTTCCTTGTAAGTATAAATAATAAACAAATATACAACTAAATATAAATAATAAACAAATAAATTTACTTACCTATAATGAAAAAGCAAATAATCATAGCATAGTATTATTCTTTCTCTCTATATAAATTACTATGAACTGGAGTAAATTCTAATAATTAACACATTTATTCAATTTATAAGAAAATTATAGATTAATAATAAATTTATTTGCAAAATTCATTCAAATCCATGGAAATCGTATTCTTCCGTATCAAAATTTAAATGTTGCAATATTGTTTGGGACAGTTCGTCTTCATCATCCGTATTATCCTCCTCATCAAGTTCCTTTTCACTATCCTCAATTTCATCGTTATTATACGTTAATAATCGAGACTTCCGAAACAAAAATGAGACTGGTGTTGATTTTCTCGTTGTTCGCGATAGATACCCCGCACCGGATGATAGCGTACAGGACATACAGAGTCAGGGTTTTTTTTTTTTTTTTTTTTTTTTTTAATAGATTACCCGCGGGTTATATACACGAAATTACGGTACTTCCATATTTCAACTACAGATACTGATTATTTTTAACTTTTTCAAGAAAAATCCATAAAAGCTGGAATTTTTTCTTCTATTTATTTATTTATTAAGTGTAATTTGGTTTTTGTCTTCGAGAAAAAAGGTGAACTATTTATTATTGTTAATAATATAATAATATAATTGAGCTATATTATTTTTGACAGGGTAACCTGCAAACCTTATAATTTTTACTTTATTCCTGACCTTAGGTAATGAAAATAAATATTGCATTCTGTTTTAATTTTGGAGTTTTCACCTGATTTACGTATTTTAAAATCTTCTGAATACAAAAAAGTAGTTTTTGGAAATTGGTCAGTGTATGTAAGTATGTGTGTGTGTGGTAAGGGGGACGAGATTATGACTGTCATATCTTCAAAACGAAGAAAAATAAAACAACGAAATTTTTATATGTAAGACATATCTTGTATACAGATGAGTTTACAAAATTTTAAAGTTTTAAAAATTATGTCAAATTTCGAACAATTATTCATGAGCTATATACGATAAGCTATACAAATTTTAATTATGCGTATAATGTTTAAGGTTAGACAGCGACACACAAAAGAATTTTGTAACATTAGAGCCAGTGGACAGATTTTTATTTAAGTGTATTAGCATGTTTTCTCTAATAAAAAAGTATACTTAGACTAAATAATTAATTTATAGGACCACACAAAAGAATTCCGATGACATTCTGTCATCATCCAAATAATGGCAAATATGGTTCAAATATTATTGAGTTACAAGCAAATATTGTATTAGTTTTTATTGGTGTATATGATGTTTGTGGTTCGCGTATAGGGATACACAAAAGAATTTTGTACCATTGCAGTTTATAGATGATATTTTTTATAAGTGCATTTTAATATGATTACACTCCATTAAACATATATATACGCATATAAACAGATATATGCAATGGAGAGTGGAGATTGAGGGGACGGCAGCCCTCTCAAAAAAGTAGCTGATTAGGTAGCGAGTTAATCGTACATATGTATGTGTTTATATATATATATATATATATATGTGCATATACATACAGTTACTTTAAATAATATAGAATAAATACAAATGAATTGCCTGAGTACTGTGTGAGGAAACAGGACGTTGAGACTTCTGATCTGCAAATCTACTAGTTTACATTTTTTTTTATTACAAGCATAATTCGAATCAGCGAGCGAGATTTTTTTATTTTTGTCTCTTTCGTGGCAAGAAAGGAAATCCGCAGCTATTTCTAACTTGAAACGGGTTAGAGACTTTTTTTTTCCACTTTACTCTAAAATACTATAAATAAATAATGAAGTTCGGAAGAATGACCCCTCTGTTCTCTCCTTATTATTTGCCATATGCATTTTTGCTGTCGAGAAATGCCTGAGCTAAATTTTACTGTGCTTTGATGATATAATGATATAGGGTAAGTGCACCAGTGATTGACACTTTTAGAGCAATCTCAGATGTTTTTAATGTTCTAGTCATCAGAAAATACTTTTAGAAATCTTAAGTTAGTACTTAGTACATATAGCATGAAAGACATTCAGAACCACATATATGTTAAAATATATATATTTGATAACAATTATTTTTTTTAAATGAATTTTTATTTGACACCCACTCAATGTACCAGTAATTGACACTGCCAGTTTTTCATTTTATCAGTAATTGGCCCCCTATGTTCCAGTGTTTGACACTGCTAGTTATTCATTTTACCAGTTATTAGCACCCTATGCTCCAGTGTTTGACATAAAATGTTAAAATTCTTATATGTAAAATATATGATTTTATTATTTTTCTTATTTATTAATTACTTCGGGATAGATGTTAATTGATGGAGCATGCCATTCACTGGAGCACCTATCCTAAATAAAATAGTTCATGATGACCTATTGAGATGAACAAATGCCAGTTGCCATCGCATCAAAATATTGCTAATATTAAAATTATCACTAAATAATGGATATTCTGTAAAATCATTGATAATTTCAAAAAAATCTATTAAGAGCGTCTAATACCTAACTTCGCCGTCAGCCAAATCCTCTGTTATTTTATGGGAAAATTTGTTTCCACAATTACTCGTAACCATATTTTTTTTTTTTTTATTCTTTAGAAAATTTACAATCACTCAGAAAAATCTAGTATTAACAGAAAATTATTATTATTATTATTATTAACAGAAAATTATTATTTTTTTTTTCTTTTAAAACTTTCACAGATTTCAGAAGAACACTATTTATAATCTATATACATTTTCCAACCGAAAATATATATATTTGAGATGGTTGTAATATTTCTGTTATGAATGAAAGGAGGTTTACTCTATTTTTATTAGATGACAAAATCAGTTTTCTTTTCGGGGGATGGGGGGGGGGGGGCGATTTAAGTGAACTCATTATTTCAAATATTTTTTTATTTTATTGTTTTATGTTTTTAATTTTTAATTTTAATTAGTTTTAGCAAGAACTTACTTCAAAATTTTGATATTTTATTTATTGAAAAGTTATGCTTTTAAATAGCATCAATGGCATCAGTGCAAAAAAAAAAAAAAAAAAAAAAAACACCACTTAGTTGCTTTGTTAGCTATATTAAATGGTACTCTTTTATTACTCCTACTTTAAAAAATTATTTATGTATATATATTTTTTTTCTTTTGAGATATATTTATGACTAAATTTTAAATTTATGTTTTACGGATGAAAAAATTGTGAATAAAAGGGTTAAATATAACGTATATTTGAACACTGTGTTTTGTTTAATTTTTCTTTTTCTATAAAATTTTTGAATTGCTTTTCTGCTCGAATAAATAAATATACAAAAATAAAATAAGTAAATAAGTATCAAAATAAATAAATAAATATAATAATTCTTGATTTTGTATAACGTTTTGATTATTGATAACGTTTTGATCATAGATAACGTTTTGATTTTTAACGTATAACGTTTTAATTTTGTATAACGTTTCATCTCTTTACATATATAAAAAATTCAAACTTATTACGTACGCACAACACATGCGCTTTTTGATTTATTATATACAAAACATCTTCGCTATTAGTAATAGCGAAGAATTTTACAAACCAAAAAGAGAATTGTAAATTTGATTGCTACGTGAATAAACTAGTTATAAAACTAAGTATTTTAGACTTTTAGTTTTTCTAAACTAGTTTGCAAATGAGGATAAGACATTTCAAAGCAACAGTGGAATTAATAAAAATGTACTTATATACACACACAAATTTTTAAGTTTAATTAAAAGAAAAAAATATTTTCAAAGATAAAAACAGAAAAAGTGCGATAAAACATTTTTTACTTTTCAGTATATTTTTCTATTTGTTTTAAGAATGTGATATCAAATTTTATTTTATTTATTTATTTTTAAAGAAATTTACAGAAATTAGTTGCTACTTATGAAAATTTGATGGTTTTTCAGGAAATAAATGCACAACTTATATACAACACACATAGGGTTTGAGAAGTCTTATACTTACAAACATACTTTTTCTGTGAAGAAAAGTTCAAATTTCGTAGAAATACATACAATGTATATGTAAAAAGAACGATTTTTACCAATATTGAAAATGATACAACTGAAGACAAACAGTTAATAATATATATATATATATATATATATTATGATATCGATAATAAATGGGACTATTTAAAGGTAGCTTATCGTAAATAAATAAATAAATAAATAAATAATAGTAATAACAATAAAAACTACTAAATAATTTACTGAATCTTCCTGAAATACACATAAATTAATTATTGCAGAAAGCATATATAACATTAAACAAGTAATATAAAAGAAAAATTTTTAAAGTCGATTCCTACTTACAAACACTATCGAAAAAGTTTTTTTAATAATTTTGAATTAGGAAATAAGAAGCACGCGTGCAAAATGAAATTAAAAAAAAAATTATAAGATAAAAAAAAACTTTTTTTATATACCATGTTTTAAATTTTCTGGTGAATCATGGAGCTCTTATCAATGTGCATAAAATTTTTAAAGTGATAATGACGTGAATTTCTGTGAGATGCATAATTTTACTTTTTATAATTTTTTAATGTTCACGTTTAATTAAATGTATTTATTTTTATGTCGAAAGAAAATGAACTTGTAATTTTTTTTTTTTGGCAACAATTACATTATAGCTAATATTTTAATAGCTATTTTAACGCTATTAGGATGTCATTAATTTCATATTTTAATTAATTATAAGAAAACTAATCAAAAATTCAAAAATCGGACTTCGAAGTATTATGTTGTCACCGAGTTCTGAACAATCCAGAAAGTTTCAAATTTTTAGCTAGTCGGGAAGTTAGTTAAAAATCGATTGCAAGATGTATAAAGGGAGAGTGTGAACTAATAGTAGGAATTGAATAAACCCATAGAATTCAGAATAGTTTTGTGTTTTCTATTGCGATGTAAAGATTTTATTTCACATATTTATTTATTTATTTATTGGAGGGGAGAATAGGAGCTATGAAAAGGTCAACTCACATCTGAATTTGTTTTTATTGATTTGTTTTTATTTGCTTGATCTGTTTTTATTTTTGTGTGAAATTTTATTTAAAGTTCTTTTTATTAACTATGATTTCCATTTTCAAATATTGCAGTTTAATTATGTCTATTTCTAAAAATTTATCAAATTTGAATACATAAAGTAACAGGGGCTTAGTTATTGAAACAATGAATTTCAATCCAGCGAGCAAAAAATCACTACGCTGATTTTTTGCTGGTGACTGATTTTGCGCAGAAAATCATGCACAAAATCAGTCCTTTAAATTGTTAATTACAACTAATTAATACTAATTATAGTCACAAAATTCAATTTGAAACATTTATAGGCAAAAACTTTTAAATTTAAAACCAAGGTATTATAATATTTAATGTCTTTTCAAAATTTATGAGCAGCAAAAATGTCAATATAAAATTTTATTTAATAACAAATAAAAATAATTTAAAGGTTAAGGTAAAGAGGTAAAAAACATTATAAATATTTTATGTCTTTTCAAAATTTGTGAGCACCAAAAGTATTAAAATTAAGTTTTTAAATACTAAATAAAATATCCCTAAAAATAAAATGTATTTAAAAGGTTAAAGTAAACAGGTAAAAAGTATTATATAATATTTAATGTCTTTTCAAAATCTACGAGCAACAAAAGGGTCAAAATAAAATTTTATTAAATACCAAATAAAAATATTTTAAAGGTTAAGGTGAACAGATAAAAAGTATTATACATATTTTATGTCTTTTCAAAATTTGTGACCAGCAAAAGTATTAAAATAAATTTTTTAAATACTAAATAAAATATCCCTAAAAATAAAAAGTATTTAAAAGGTTAAAGTAAGCAGGTAAAAAATATTATAAATAATTTATGTCTTTTGAAAATTTACGAGCAGCAAAAGTGTCAGAATAAAATTATTAAATATCAAATAAAAACAAGTCCTCCTGGCTCATTCGGAAGGGCAGGTTGATTTCTTTTTTATTATCAAGTAGCCGCCGTTTTGAACCAAAATGGGCTGCTACAAATTAATAAAGGACATGATAGAAATAGTGATGTGGGCTATGTACATATGGAGTTTTAAAAATTCGGCTCATAAATACTTTTCTTTCTTTCCTTTTTTTTGTGAATTTGAAATTTTCAAAAGGCCAGCACATGAAATCAAGATGACGGGCCAAGTTCGCAAACAAATATTAGGTCTTTGCATAAATTCGTGAGGTTTTTTTATTGCTTCATTTCATAAAATTACATCAAATCAAATGACAATTTTTAATCAAAATACTCTTCATTACTTTCTACAACCTTTGCCCATTTTTCGGGTAACAAATGTATATCACGGCGATAGAAGCTCTCGTCTTTGGAGGCAATAAAATGGTCCGCGTCCGCACGAACTTTTGCAACGACCTAATATATCAAATGCATTTGTGAGATAAGTCTACTGTACACATTTAGTTCGCATTAATTCAAAATTTCAAAAGTCATCGTGTTGAAAAATTAAGTGGCCGCCACTTGCATCAAAATGGCAGAGCAAGTTGCTCAGTGAATTAATCCAAGATATTTATAAGATAAGTCCACTGTCAACTTTGGTTCGAATAAATTCAGTGTTTCAAAAGTTATCGCGATAATAAATTCTCAAGCAGCAGCGATCAAGTGGCTGCAACTTCGAAACAAAACTGCGGAGAAACTTGCCAACCGAAATCATAGATGTATATTTGAATGATAAATCCATTTTTCAACTTTAGATCGAATTAAATATTTAAAAAGTTACCGTGCTAAAAAATTTTCAAGTGCGCGCCACTTGGAAACAATATGGCGGAGCAGGTTGCCTAGCAAACACATCCAAGATATTTTAAGCATAAGTTCACTGTCCAACTTTGGTTCGAATCAGTGCAGTATTTCAAAAGTTATTATAAACAAACTCAAGTTAAGAGTTAAATTTTAAACACGTGTCATTATTGTAATAAAATTAAAAACACTTTAAAAACACGTATCAATTCCCTGATGATGCCTTGTTTTATCTAGGCGAAAAGCTTTGGAAGTTTTTATATTTTTAATAAATGTATTTTTAACGGGTTTTTAAAGTGTTTTTAATTTTATTTCTAAAGTTATTGTTATGACAAATTTTCGAGCGACAGTCTAAAAGACTGCAACTTCGAAACAAAATGGCGGAGCAACTTGCCAATCGAAATCATCCAAGATATTTGTATGTTAAGTTGACGGTCCAACTTTGGTTCAAACTAATTCAGCATTTCAAAAGTTATCGTAATAAGACATTTTCAAGTGGTACCATGATTTCAAATGGCCACCACTGGGAAACAAAAAGCAGAGCGGGATGCCTAGCGAACTTATCTGAGATATTTGAATGATAAATCCACTACCCAAATTTAATACGAGTTGATTCAGATTACAAAAGTTATCATTGTGACAAATATTCAAGTGGCTGCCACTTGGAAGTAAAATGACGGCACAAGTTACTATGCGAAATTATCCAAGGTGTTTGAATCTTAAGTTCACGATTCAACTTTGGTTTGAATCAATTTAGCATTTAAAAAGTTATCTTGATGGCACATTTTCAAGTGGTAGCCTGAATTCAGGTGGCCACAACTTGGAAGCGAAATGTCGGAACAAGTTGCCCAGTGAACTCATCCAAGATATTTATATGATAAGTTCACTGTCCAACTTTGGTTCGTATTGAATCAGAATTTAAAAAGTTATCATGATTACAAATTTTCAAGTGGAAGCCTGATTTCAAGTTGTCCCGCTTAGTATATATCATCCGTACTTTGTTAAAAATGGTGGATATAGTTCGTTAATAAACTTAGTTGAAACCCTTATATGGTTTATGTATTTATCAAAATTCAAGCAAATCCGGTCTTAAATACGCTTAATGTGAATTTGAAATTTTCAAGTGGCCTCCATTTGAAGAAAAAATGGCGAAGCAACTTGGTTAACAAACTCCCATTCAAAATATTTATAAGATAAATTCGCTGTCCAAATTTGGTTCCATTTGGAGTATTATTTCGGAAGTTATCGTGACTATAAATTTTCAAGTGGTAACCTTATTTTAAGTGGCTCTGCTTAATTTAAGATATCCGCCACTTTGTTAAAAATGGCTGATAAAGTTTATTTATAAACTTGGTTGAAATCCTTATATGGTCTATGTGTGCATCAAAATTCAAATAAATTCGGAATATGCTTTTTAAAATGTGAATCTGAAAATTTTCAGCGGTCTCCACTTGAAAACAAAATGGTGGAACAAATTGGTTAACAAACGCATCCAAGATATTCATAAGATAAGTTTACTGTCCAAATTTGGTTCGATTTGGAGTTTTACTTCAGAAGTTATCGTGATGTTAAATTTTTAAGAGGTAGCCTGATTTCAAGTGGCTCCTTTTAATTTGAGACATCTGCCACATTGTTAAAAATGGCGAATAAAGTTCATTAATAAACTTTGTTAAGACCCTTATGTGGTCAATATATATACATCAAAATTCAAGCAAATGCGGCCTTAAATACGCTTTTTAAAATGTGGATTTGAAATTTTCAAGTGGCTGCCACTTGGAAACAAAAAAGCAGTGCAACTTGGTTAGCAAACTCATCCAAGATATTTATAAGATAAAGTCAGTGTCCAAATTTGGTTCGATTTGCAGTATTATTTCGGGAGTTATCGTGATGACAAAATTTTCATTATATATATAGAGATAGATAGATAGATAAATAGATAGATAAACAAAGTGATTGCTATAGGCCTATTTCTTAAGAAATCAACCTAATATTTTTAAAGGTGAAGGTAAACAGGTAAAAAATATTATAAATATTTTGTCTTTTGAAAATTTGTGAGCAGCAAAAGTGTTAAAATAAAGTTTTTAAATACCAAATAAAATATCCTTAAAGTTAAAATTTATTTGAAAGGATGATATAAACAGGTAAAAGTTATTGCGAATATTTAATGTGTTTTCAAAACTTACGATCAGAAAAAAAAAAAGTCAAAATAAAATTTTTTATCTCTAAGAATAAAATTTATTTGAATGGTTAAGAAACAGGTAAAAAATATTACAAATATTTAATGCCTTTTCAAAATTTGCGAGCAACAAAAGTATAAAAAATAAATAAACAAATACCAAATAATATATTCCTAAAAATAAATTTTATTTGAAACGACAAGGTAAACAGTTAAATATTATTTTGAATATTTAACTGTTGCCTTCACCCTGTTTATTTTGAATATTTAACTGTTTAACTGTGAAAACACGTTAAATATTATTTTGAATATTTAACGTGTTTTCAAAATTTACAAGCAGCTATAGTGTTAAAATAAAATTATAAAACATTAAATAAAATATAACGCAAAATAAAATTTATTTGAAAGAATGAGGCAGACAGGCAAAAATTATTGTGAGTATTTCATATCTTTTCAAAATTAAAGAATTGCAATAGTATTCAAATAAATTTTTAAAATACCAAATAAAATACCCGTCAGAATAAAAGTTATTTGAAAGTTTAAGATAAACAGGTAAAAATTATTGCAAATATATAAATGTCTTTTCAATATTTGCAAGCAGCAAAAGTGTTAAAATAAAATTTTAAAATACCAAATAAAATATCCATAAGAATAAAATTTATTTGAAAGATTAAGATAAACTGGTAAAAATTATTCTACATATATAAATGTCTTTTCAAAATTTGCCAGGAGCACGAGTATAAAAAAAAAAAAAAAAAAAAAAAAATCCCTAAGAATAAAATTAATTTGAAAGGATACGGTAAATAGGTAACAAATATTATAAATATTTAATATTTTTTCAAAATTTGAGAACAGCAAACGTGTTAAAATAAAATTTTTAAACACTTAATAAAATATTCCTAAAAATAAAATTTATTTGAAACGATAAGTTAAGCAAGTAAAAATTTTTATAAATATAAAAATGACTTTTTAGAATTTTCCAGCAGTAAAAATATTAAAATAAAATAAAATAAAATAAAATATCCCTAATATTGAAATTCATTTAAAACAATAAGATAAACATAGATAACATATACTGAATAACCCTTAAATCTTATATTATCTTGCCAAACATCCAAGAAAGAAAAAAAAAAAAAAAAGTTCATTTATCTTTTTCTGAATTCCTTTATTCCTAATATAATTTAAAGATAAGAAATTTTTATTTAATTTCATGAGTATTTTTAACGCTTCTATTAAAATTTTGCAATAAGATTTTTTTTTTTTTTTTTTTTAATGCACAGTTTAATTTAGTATAGTCCAACCAATAAGCCATTGAAAAAACCATATAAAAAACCATTGTCAACAGAAATTTTTAACGCTTCTATTAAAATTTTGCAATAAGATTTTTTTTTTTTTTTTTTTTTTTTTTATGCACAGCTTAATTTAGTATTGTCCAGCCAATAAGCCATTGAAAAAACCATATAAAAAAACCATTGTCAACAGAAATTTTTAGCGCTTCTATTAAAATTTTGCAATAAGATTTTTTTTTTTTTTTTTTTTTTTTTTTTTTATGCACAGTTTAATTTAGTATTGTCCAACCAATAAGCCATTGAAAAAAACCACATAAAAAACCATTGTCAACAGAAAGTTCTAACGCTTCTATTAAAATTTTGCAATAAGATTTTTTTTTTTTTTTTAATGCACAGTTTAATTTAGTATTGTCCAACCAATAAGCCATTGAAAAAACCACATAAAAAACCATTGTCAACAGAAAGTTTTAACGCTTCTATTAAAATTTTGCAATAAGATTTTTTTTTTTTTTTTTTTTTTTTTTTTTTTTATACACAATTTAATTTAGTATTGTCCAACACAGATACAGAAAGCACTTCTGTTGCAGTTAGAAAAAAAAATTACATTAAATATAAATAATTAAAAATATAATCATTCTTTCACATAAGTAAAATCATTTATCGAGAAAAAACAATTAAAACACGAAATTATGAATATAATATTTAAAGTGCATTGTTATAGAAACAGAAATAATTTGGTATGTCACTCATACGATTTTCTCTTATCCTGCGTTCAATACTATAAAGGCAATTTCAAATTAAGGGGTAAGATAAAGATAATAAGACTGTATATGAACTTACCTTAAAAAGAATTTAAAATACGTTAAGGAACAGTTTTTTTAACGTATAATTCTATGTGATACACAATTTGACATATAATTCTATGGCTATTACATCCCTCGACCCTTTTTTAAATTATAAGGCCTACTTATACATATTGTTATAGGTTTATCCTACATTTTGTCTAGTAAAGCCTATAAATGTTACATTATATCTACCAGAAATTTCCCCATAGACGTAATGTATTTTAATTAGCTTGGATGTTTAATTCTGGAAATCATTAAATTGCATGATAATCTTACAAGTACTTTTCATTCTTATTTTGCAAAATGAAGTAATATTTAGCATGCATAATTAATTAGCACGGGGTAATAATTAGCAATTTTTATGTGCTAATTAATTAAATTTATGAGGAAAGTATTTTCAATAGCTCTAAATTTTAGAATAAAACGTTTTTAACAAAAATATCTTCATGGTAGTTATAAAAGAAATTATTTGAATATGTATGAGCAGTTTAAAAATGTAATCGTATGAATTTTATTAATAAAATGATTAATCGGTAAAAATCTATTCAGATACAGAATGATTAATATAACTAGCATATAAAAAAGACATAAAAACATACAATTAAAAATAAAACATACGTTAAAATAAATATTGATAAGTTTAGATGCTACTGGCGCGGAGTTTCTTTGCACAACATTTAAAATTAAAAGATATTTTAATATTAATTTTTTGTTTGATAGTTTTAAATCAATTTTTAAATATTATTAGAACATCGAAATTTTTTGTTTGTATTATTATTCTTTACATTTATTATTATATTACTATTTATTATTGTTATTATTATTATTATTTTAACAATATGAATCCATATAAACAATTTCATAATGTTAGAAAAATATCTGTTTTTTAATAATTATAGATTTATACGCTAGGTTTCCAAAAGTTAACCAACAGTTTATTTTATTTATTTATTAATAGTCATTATTATTATTATTATTGCTATTATTATTATTATTATTATTATTATTATTATTATTATTTTCTTTTTTTCTTTCTTCTTTATTATTATTATTAACGTAGCCTTACATGACTTTGACGTTGAGAATAATTTGTAAGCCAACATTAACTTTTTTTTTTTTTTTTTTTTTAATTAAAAGTGCGCTTTTGAAGAAAGAAGGAAAATTAATGATTGCAGAAAAGAAAATTAAATAAACAATGGTACTGAGAATGTGTGGTACTAAGATAAATATATTCACATGTCTTCAAATTTAAAAGGGCAACGGAAATTTTCTTCCTTTATTCACTTTTCTTTTGCTTCTGTAATTGTCGTTTTGAAAAAAAAAAAAAAAAAAAAGTATATAATTATACATTTTTATGAATCCTTGTACCAGAATAATAAGTAATAATACAATAAATAATTTTATTACAAACACCTCACCAAAATTCCATGTTGGTAAATAATTTGTAAGCCGACATTAACGCTTTTTATTATTATTATCATTAGTATTAAAAGTGCGCTTTTGGAGAAAGATGGAAAATTAATGATTGCAGAAAAGAAAATTAAATAAACAATGGTACTGAGAATGTGTGGTACTAAGATAAATATATCCACATGTCTTCAAATTTAAAATGGCAACGGAAATTTTATTTCTACTTTTCTTTTGCTTCTGTAATTGTCGTTTTGAAAAGAAAAAAAATGTATATAATTATAATTTTTTATGAATCTTTGTACTAGAATAATAAGTAATAATACAATAAATAATTTTATTAGAAACACCTCACCAAAATTTCATGTTTGTAAACAATTTGTAAGCCGACATTAATGCTTTATTATTATTATTATTATTATTATTATTATTATTATTATTATTATTATTATTAAAAGTGCGCTTTTGAAGAAAAAGGGAAAATTAATGATTGCAGAAAAGAAAATTAAATAAACAATGGTACTGAGAATGTGTGGTACTAAGGTAAATGTATCCACATGTCTTCAAATTTAAAATGGCAACGGAAATTTTCTTTCTTTATTAACTTTCCTTTTGCTTCTGTAATTGTCGTTTTGAAAAAAAGAAAAAAAATTTTATATAATTATAAATTTTTATGAATCTTTGTACCAGAATAATAAGTAATAATACAATAAATAATTTTATAACAAGCACCTCACCAAAATTTCATGTTTGTGTTTGTATGCATATTATTTTGTACAAGTCATCCCCATTAACAAAAAAAAAAAAAAAAAAAAAAAAAATGTAAATATACATTAATTAATAATAGAAAAGAAAATTAAGAAAAATTAGGTTAAATCATAGATATAGTAATAAGACATAGATTGATCAGCGAGAGGGAAAAAGTGATACTTTTTTTTTCGGGAAAAGTCACTCTAATGGCTGCCTTTTCCCGAGTAAATCACACACAGGAATACACACGGATAATTTAGTAAATAAAATTTATGAATAATTTATTTACTAAAGGTGAATGAAAAACTCCCGGTACAGTTTCAAATTCATTTTTCTTTTTATTCTTTTTTTCAATACTCTCTAATGGCTGATTTTAGAACTTTTTTTCCGCATCAAAATTTTTTGCTCGATAACATGGGGATGATAGATCTATATATATATTACTATATCTATGGTTTAAATGTTTAAAGCATGTGTACTTTTCACCTCTGTGCGCTTCCTACATAACTTCTCATTTAGTTTTCTTTTTCAAAATTATTTATTTTCTTCCAAGAGATACTTTCGATAAAAACGAAATTAATATGGATTTACGAATTATTCCCACTGTCGAAGTAACATAAAATTCCAATCAGGACTTTATAAAGACAATTTAATAATATAAGGGATATCATCCAAATATGATATTCAGATATTCTTTTATTTAAAAAATATGCGCAGTTGGAAAAAGGAGGGGAATGGATGGAGAAGGTCTAGGTGTATGCTTGGCATTCGGAAATCATTACATTTCCCATAGATTATTATTATTATTTATATTATTATTATTTTATTTATTTATTTATATATTTAGTCGAATAAGTGTTGATGGAATGGCAATTATATTTTAATTCGCAAATGAAAAGTTCCCGAATTTCAATTCCTAAATATTCTATACTTTCAAAATTTACTATACCATTAAATCTAGGTTTTGTAAATTATTAAATTTAAATATTAATTCTGCAAAATACTTCTCAAATATTTTCAATAAAAGTAATTTACGTGCTATTTATTTATTTTTTAAACTATATTAAAAATTTTAGCTTAAAAAAAATGATAATAAATAATAATGATAATGATATTAATAATAATAAGTACGGTATTCAAAATAACCGAAATTATTATTGAAAGATAAATAAAGAAATGTTCATACTGTCATTTTTCATCATGACTATACGTTTTAAATATATGGTATTTTATTTTATTTATTTATTTATTTATTCAATATCTGGTAAGTATTTTAAATTAGTTAATTAATTAATTATAAGTTTGATAAATATTTGGTAAAGTTAAATGTTAATGTACATTAAAATTAAATAAATAAATATATAAATAAAAAATATCAGTAATTCGGTTTATTTATGTATAAAACATATCTTCCGAATTTAATTAATTTTTTATGGAACTTTTAAAAATCTAAATTAATTCTTGAATATAATATCATTAATACAAATATAAGAAAATATTTCTCTTATATCAAGGGGTCCTAAAAATACCAGCTGACCCCGAGGGCCCAAACTCTGTCGAACCTGACCACTGTACTAGATCAACAAGTTAGGGGGAAAAAATGAAAATCAGTAATCAAAGGATTGGCTACTCACATGACAAAGGCGATCTGGATTGTCTTCACCTCACGTGTGCCGGCGAATCTAACCGTGTCAAACCATCGGTTTGAGAAAGTGTGGCTCTCCGCTGCGGCGACATAATTTCCTGCAGCAAATAAAAGAAAGAAAAAATAATAAGGAGGAAAACGAAAGAAAAATCATCCGACTCGTTGCTGACCAACTAACTTACCTTCTCTTGCTTGAACGAGCCGGCCCACGACACAATAAAGCGTCCGACGAAGCCGGTTAGTTTGATTTTTCGTAACAGGGGAGCGAATGATGACGGCACCCCCATGCGAGAGTTAGATGATTGAAAAGTAACGATAAAACCTAATTTGGTACTTAATTTAAATGCTAAATATTGGTTAAATGGATTTTTATTTCATGGAGATTGAAAAAAAAAAAAAAAAAAAACCTATAAAATTATATGCACTAGAGCCTCGTTTATCCGAGGTAATACGGACCGACGGTCCAAGGGTACCTCGGATAATCGAAAACTCGGATAACACGGACCCTGTGATAAATCAACATACGGTACTGTCGGGAAACATACGTATAGTTTAAAATGAATGAAAACGTAGTCATTGGAATAAAAATATACTTCTGTTACATATTTGAATGTAGTCAGTTAAAAATGCAATATAATACATACATACATAAATTATAAAACATAGTACTGCATATTAAAATTTGTCTAACATAAAACGTTGCTTCTAACGAAACTTTCCCATTTCTTTGCCGAAGCCATGCTTCTTCCGGGAACGGCCTTTTCAGGAGTCAGGACTACCTCGGTTAATCTGGAACTCGGTTAGTCGGGGTTCGGATAACCGCGACTCTACTGTATATAAGTAACAGCACTCTGACTATACCATAACTCTTAAACTATTAACAATATATACTTGCTTAAATAAATAAATAAGTAAATGATGTCAGTTCCGACTGGTTGCTGACCAACTAATTTACCTTCTCTTGCTTGAACGAGCCGGCCCACGACGCAATGAAATTTCCACCGTGCTTCCAACGAAGCCAGTTCAATTTTCCGTAACAGGGCAGTGAACGATGCTGGCACCCCTGCATGAATTAATTAGTTGAGAATAATGGTTATAGAGATTATACTAGCACTAGCCGGCTACGCCTTCTTGGCTGGTCACTATTTTTAAATGAATCACTATAATTAATGAATTCTCAAAATTGCATTAATTTTTATCATGTGAAGAAAAAAAAATCTGTTCGGGAAAAATGTTGCACCAGGTCTACACTGCCTTCGGTAGTGCATGCTATTGTGCGCTGCGCGAGCACATTTTGTTTGACACTCTAAAGGAATCACTGTATTGTCGTAAGGGAAAAACATAAATATAAAATACAAAAAAAATCTTCTCTCATCGGTGTAATAATCGGTCCGGGCCTCTACTGCCGGCGGCAGCGTATGCACGTCCGTACGGCGTGCGTGTTCCTTCGCCTACCATTCCCGCCCCTCCTAATTATTTTATACTTTCAAAAATATCCGCAATCGTTTTCTCTTGCTTTTAAACCTAATAATACTAATTTACAACGTTTTATCTGAATTTCTTTATTTTTGCCCCGGCGCTCGTTCCCTCGTAATAATTCTACATTTTCGAAAATATCCGCAATCGATTTATCAGGTCTTAAAACCTAATAATACTAATTTTCAATGCTCTAACTCTTATTTCTATATTTTTAGTTCTTCGCCCAACCCCTTTCCGTCTATCCTAATATTTTTTCTCTTTTGAAAATATCTGCAATCATGTAGGTCCCAAAAACCAATACGTGCCAATTTTGAACGGTCTAACTCTATTTCTATTATTTTGCTCCTCCTCGCCCCCTTCCCGGCTCTCCTAAAAATTTTACAAATTCGAAAACATCCGCAATCGATTTGTAGGTATCAAAAACCTCTATGTACCAATTTTAAACGGTCTAACACTATTTTTATTTAATTTTTTGCCTCTTCGACCGCCCCCCCCCTTTCCCAATAACTTTACACTTTCTAAAATATCCTCATTCAACCTGCAGGCCTCTAAAATTTATCTGTACCAATTTTAAACGGTCTTTTTTCTTTTTTTTTCCATAGCTCTCCCCCCTTCCCGTTCCACCTGGGACGAATTTCTAAAATCTCAGTGATTGTTTTTTAGATATTTGTGTAAGCTATATTTTAGAGCAAAAATCACACACACACACACACACACACACACACACATATATATATATATATTGTTTTTTCTTTTTTCGGTATAAAGGATTATTTGAAATCATGTTTTGCCCCCCCCCCCTTCCCCCGCTGAATTTCTAAAATTCCAGAAAGTGGTTTTTAGGTATTTGTATTGGCTACATTTTAGAGCAAAAACTTCACGTATATCTGATTTTTTTTTTTTTTCTTTGTTTGAGATATAGTATTATAAGAAATCACGTTTTGGATTTCTTCTGGGTCCATCGGGAATCACTTGTTTTTATAAGTTTTTGGATACAATGGCGGCTTTCACAGCAAAGATCGTCTTCACTTCAGCAGATATCATTAGCACATTTGGTTTGTTTGAACATATCTGGCAACACTTAGTTCATTGGTGTCAGCTGTGCAATGTCTGTGCAGTTGCCAAAAATTCCTATACAAATTTCCTGTAGTCTTCTTTTTGACACTGAATTGTGATGCATTGTCTACATTGTAATCCTGTTTTACCTCAAACATTGTTTTCCTACTTATTATTAGCTCTTTTTGTTTCACTCGACGTCACATCCTTCATAATTATTTTTACGATTTTCCTCCACTAAACGAGGTTTGTGATCCTATATTTTACTGTAATTTTTCATCCTCTTGATGAAAAATTTTATATCACACCTTTCAATTGGCAGTCGAATTACGCAACACCCTGTATAAATGCGTGTGCAAAATTTTAAAACAATAAGTGAAGGTGTTTTCAAAATCTTGTAAATAGTAACAATATATATATATATATATATATAAACTTATGAAAAATTTAGTGTTTGGAAATGTAATAAAGCTCAATTATAACATGAATTGCAATGTTGTTCATAACTTTTGAAACAAAGTGCGTAGAATCATGAATGAAATGTCAAAATGTACAGAATAGTTCATATACCAACAAATATAATTTCTAAATAATTTATTTATTGATTACCTCAATTGATTACCTTAGTTAAAACCTCCTCAATCTCTTAAATAATGAATAATAACAGTTGTAATAAAAAGAATACATATTTTTTGGATACCATGTAAACAAAAACTTATTCGTTCAGTTGTGTAAATATTTATTTGAAAATGCATAAGTTACATAATATAGAGCTGCTATTATTATAAAAGCTGAATAGGTAATAATAGAGAAGATGGCATTAACTGAAGAAGAAGGAAAAAGCTGGAGAAGATGATGCTCAAGATGGTCGATGATGAAAAAGAAGATCCAAATCGACAATTATCCAACAGGGTTGAAGAAGCTCAAGTCATGTCGATTGGTGTTGAATAGTAATTAATAAAAGTCACATTTCAGGTAAAATAAAAGTCACATTTCATGTAAAATAAAAATCACATATCAGGTAAATAAAAGTCATGTCCGGGTTGAAAAGTCGTGAATGTCAGGATTCTGATGCTGAAGATGTTATAGCATTAAAAATAACGATCAATAAACAGCGGCTTGATATTAAAAGTTACTTTTCTTTTTGAAAAGAGTTTTTTCCAGTCTCTGGGAGAATGACAACCTAAAAAAAATAAATAATAATAATAATAAGATAATATTTTTCTTATAATATACAATACTGAAGAGTATTAATTTGAATTTATTAAATAAGGATTTATAAAAATAGAATCGATTGCAAATTTTAAAATTTGGTATTTTCTTAATTATAGCAGAATTATTATTATTAGCAATTAAGGAGGAAGTTAAACAATATTTTACTAGTTACGTTTGCGTGATGTGTCACATATATGAAATCATTTTTCCTTTCAAAATACACAAATTCGAGAAAATTTCTATTACTCTGTAACGCGTATTGTACATATATACAGGATCTGCCAAAAGTCCCTCATCCCTCCTTTCTCGGAAATGCTTCGAAAATTTAAAAAATAGCGAAACATATGTTCAATGAATTCGAGGGACACCTTGAAAAATTTTTTGTCCCAGGAGGTCTAGGGAGCCGCTAGGGAGGGCGACTCTTAAAATGGGAAGATATATGTCGGGATATATACCTGGAAATATCTCTTTAAGACGATGAATTTGATATAAACAGTTTTGTCTAGCAATGATTATTAAAAGGGATACGTGAGCATAAAGTTCACATTTCAAAACTCGAAAAACACATGTATCGTTAATAATCGTCTCAGAACAAAACTATTTATACCAAATTCATTGTCTAAAAGAAATGTTTCCAGGGATGTACCACAATATACACTTTTCTATTTAAAACTTTAAATTTGCCTTACCTAGCGGCCTCCCTAACCCCCCGATCAGAAAATATTTTCACCCAAAGATTTCCCCCTAGAATTCATTGAACATGTTTTTCGCCATTTTTCAAAATTCGGATGCATTTCCGAGATAGGAGAGGGTGTGGGGCTTTTGCCGAACCCTGTATATGGTGTCCGAATCAAATGTCCTTAACTTGAGACTGTTATACTTAACAGAACGTATGTATAAGATAATAAATGTATAAGATAAATGTAAAATCAGAAAACAGGACTCGCAATTTTTTCTCTATATATTAAAAAAAAAGTTACTGTCACTGGCGTCAATTTTTTTTGTCTGCAACAGCATCTTCTAATGGAGGGCAGGGTCCTTTTCGTCATGAGAGGTATCAATGTGTTCCGAGTACTCCAAGGAAGACATTTCAGCCTCTTAGAAATTTTTATCATTTTAAATAAAGAAGTTATTAACTAAAAATGACAAGTTTATGAAGGTACTCTATTTGCCACTTTGAAAAATGTTTCTCCCGGTGACGTTGTTCTTCTGTCATGAAGTCATTTTACACGAGAAAATTAAAATATGACACAAGGTTGTACGTAGGTAGGTAGGTTGTTTGGATTTAACTTCGCACCAATACTGCGCTATGGGTAATTGGCGACGGTCTGGGACGTACCCCTAGAGATGTTCCGGAGACATGTCATTACAATTTTGAACCTTCACGGAGGGGATCCCCCTCCGCATTGGTGATCCCCAGAGATATAGTGGGGATGGGAACATGGAGGACTTTACGACCACTACAGATTTTATGTGCACCAGCCACCATTAGTGTACACGACAGTTTTTGGCCGGCTCAAGTATCGAATTGGCAATCTTCCAATTACGGGCTCAGCGCTTTACCGTCTAGTGTACCGTGGCCCAAAACCATGGATGTAAAAAACAAAGAAAATAAATATCAACTTTTTTCTCTACTTTTAGAAAATTAATTTTCTTACACGGGAAAGGTAAAATATGATCCATAGTTGTACGTAGGTAGATAATTAGGTAGGTTGTGATTGACGGCGCACCACTACTGCGCTAGGGATAATTGGCGACGGTCTGGGACGCACCCCTACGGATGTTCCGGACACATGCCACCACAGTTTTGGTCCTACACGAAGGGGATAGCTCCCCAGCTTCGGTGGCCCCCAGAGGTATAATTTTGATGGGAATACAGGGGATATTGTGACCACGACATATTTTACGTGCACCAGCCACCAGTATACACGAAGGTCTTTGTTCGGCTCGAGAACCGAACCCACAATCTTCCAATTACGAGCTCGGCGCTCTACCGACTGGGGTACTGTGGTCCGGATTTAAGGCTGTAAAAAAGAAATAAAAAGGATCATGTACTAAAGCTGTAATGCAAAATGGTCTAGATATTATGATTTTCTTTCTATTAATATATATATATATATATATATATATATATATATATATATATATATATATTATATATTTCAATTTGACATTGAATATGAGGATTTCCATAATAATTTTCTGCTTTTGTCTTGTAATATGCACTATTAACATTACTTTTCAGTGAAAGAAAGCAGCGAATATGCGGGCAGAGTTCTAGGCAGAGCGAATAGGCGGACAGAGAGGCGGCCAGAGTAAAGTGAGTCGGGAAGTAGGCGAAGCCTCCTTCGGGGGTTCTTGGTCAGAGCCCCCTAGTTTCGAAGAAAAAAATCATTGCACTTCTTTGTAAACTTCCAGTACTCTTTTTGTACACTTTCTACACAATTTTTGTACACTTCCTACGCACGTTCTGTTTACTTCAAGTTTTGAGAAAAATAAATTGTCACTCTTTTAATGCTCTTAGTTTCAGGGGAATTTCTTTTATTACTTATTCGAAGTATTCTTTACACTATCATTTCGGATTTGTATTCTGCATATCGTAGAGCAACCTATCCCTCCTCCTGCGGTAATGTTATATTTTTGTTTGTCGGCTTAGTGCATGCGCTTAATGCACGTGCAGGTGCACCATAAACGATAAAAAAGGATTTTCATTATGTAAGAATTCAGTAGCCAATTTTGCCTAATACCGCCAACGTATCGCTAATTTTTTATTTTATTGTTATTTATTTATTTATTTTTAATCGATTATTGAAATTCGGGACATTTTATTTGGTCACCCTATATGTATGATTCATCTTTAGAAGTAGGCAAAACGGACCTTTATAGAATTAAGTTAACTTGAAATATTTCTTTATTAAACCCATCTAGTAATTTAGAAAGGGTACAGGAAGTTTTCAAAAGTAAGACTTTTGTAAATAATTACCATAAACTACGAAAAAAAAAAAAAAAAAAAAAAAAAAAAAGAGAAACATAAATATTAAAACAATGTCAAAACAAACCCAACATAAATAATAAACAATAAAAGATAAAGAAATTTAAAGTGAGTTCTATATTTTTATAATGTTTATTTACAAATTTCTAAGTTTTCATTTAGCACATTATTATTATTATTATTTTTTTTTTTTTAATATATATTCCAATTTTATTCTAAAGGAATTTTTTTTCTCTAAGGAAATTTAAAGATTTCACAGACTGCTATGTTAATTTCGTATCATACATCTTTGTACCATTAAATTGGGAGCAATATTCCGAATTGCATCGAGCGATGGAACTGATATTGACTAGATAAATCTCTATACATGTTTTTATCATTAATTTTATGAAACGTTTTTATTTAAAATTTACGTGATTGTATTATTACGAACTCAAAAGATAGAGACAAAGTATTTCGGAAATAGGCTTTTAACTTTTATAATATAAAATTTGAATTCATACTCAATATTCTAAATTAAACCCTACATTTAACTGGATAAATTTATACCTTATAGAGAATCATTTTTACATTTGTATGTGGTATTAATTTCAGTTAAATAAATTATTGCAGTTCTTTACTTTTGCTATATTTTTGATTAAACTACATGTTAGTGATTTTAAATACGTCCAAGTAACAAATTCGGGTCGCAGAATATCCCATCGGCGATTCAAATGCCCCAAGGCCTATACAACTCTTCAGTGTGTTTGTCTTAACTATATATATATATATTGCATGTTCTTTTTATTTTTATTTTATTTTTTTTAGTTATTTTAATCATTTAATAATGATTTACTGTGTAGGTAGAAAAAAAACTACATTAGTGCATGCATAGTTACATTTATACTTACATTTTATGTCTCAGAATGAACATTTCCAGGATGGTAAAATTGGCTCTGCGCTGCCATTCATAGATATAATCCTGAGCTCTGCTCTCGAGAGTCTGCCACACAGCGTCAGATGTGCTGATTTTGATCAGGTAAGGCATGGCACTGGGCAAGTTAACTTTTTCCTCAGTCTTCAATACTTTCCATACCCTATCTCGTTCTGATTTCAGTTGACTTTGGAACCATTGTACGGCATTTTGGCAAACTGTGGGAGATCTTTTCATGCGGAGCAAAGCCGCTTCAGCCTCGTTATCAAAAGAAGCGCTGTCATACATGAAGCTGAAAGAGTTTGGTTATTTTAGAGAAAACCCATGACAAACTTAAAATACGAAAAATTATAAATACTTTTTTGTTTGATAATTCATTCGTTTCACCTGTAATATACCACTATTTTTTTTTTTTTTTTAAGCTAAATTAGAAGCAACCCTAAAAGTTTTTAAATTAATTGTTATACATTCAAATATTACATAATTTAATTATATTAATAATAGTATGAATAATGATGTATTCAAAACGGGGAAAAATACAAATAATTTATTTATATATTAGTATGTTATTACTTTATTTATTATTTAATACAAGTATCTGGTTCATAAACTGAGCGTGAGAAGAAATCCTCTAATAGACAGATCTTTAGATTGCATTATCGTTAGGTGTGGTTGTGAGCTTAGGCCACTAAATACACCAAATCGGATGACAGTCTTTAAGCGAAAAAAATATTTTAAAAGTCTGAATTATAATATAAAGATGCAACAGAAACGCTATTTGAGATAGACGAACAAAAAAGACATTTAAAATTAAACTTACTTTTAGCAGTGTTACACAAACATATCATAAATAGTTCATATTATAAATAAACTTAATATAAATAATTTTGTATTATTGCTAAAAATTGCTTGAGAAAATACAATTGGTCTGTTTTTGTTTATTTAAAAATATTTCAAGACACTCAAATGAATACAAATGCGATTATATAAGTGTCTTTTAATAAAGAATTTAATTTGAAATATACATATAAAAGATTTTAAGAAAAATTATATGATATCATATAAAGGCATTTTAGACACTTACCAGTCAACTGCTAACTCTCTCCTCAAAATTTTCAAACTCTTCATATTTCTTTATATCTTGATCGTAATCAAAATCACTGCCCGAATGGAATCTGAAAAATAGAATCACATATATTTGTGCATTTGCACTTTTAACTAAAACAATAGATTACACTAATTGTTTTTTGTCGTTGAAAAAATTTTATTATAAAAAGTTGCTATATTTTGCTATGATGCTGCTGTTACTTTAATACAATTTTTATTTTTATTTTTAAATATAAATATAAAATAATATAGACATATGCATATGTATATACTTTTGTTTTAATCGATGTAATGTCTTCAGAAAATGTGAGAAGGATTTCGTTGAAAATCATTCGTATTTCAAAACATTACATCTGTTTTTTGCAAAGATCGCTTAATGCCCTACTGATAAGATAAAGCAATGTTTGAATTTTCATACAATAATTTTGTCATTTTTGTTCTTTTTTGTAGTGAAGATATTTCAAAATTTATTCTTATATATCCGTTCATATTGCCATAAAATCCAAATAGTAAACTTCTTTAACTGAAAACATGTTAAATTATAAGATACGCATGCTTACACATGGAATAACAATTAAATACATATTATTATTTTTCAGTACAGCTTTAGTATAGGAATCCTTGGTCACTTTAAAATTTTTGTTGCCATTTCTGTGAGGAACTAAACTTCTTGTCGCAATTGCATAAGTAAAGACCTTGGCGACGAGCTACTTTGAAGCCAAATTTCAAATTTCACCAAAGGAATCCTATACTACAGCTCTCCCAATCTTTCGACATTTATATATATATATATATATAGTATTCGTTTAGCTATGAATTTACTACTGCATTAATTTTGAATACAATATTAAATGCATTGATTCTCTTTATCAAAGCAAAACTTTTCTTACATTATATTAATATATTAGAAATAGTGTTGAATACATTAGGCTTAGTGAAACAAATTTAAAAAACTAGTTTGTATCTAATTTTTTATCCACTTACGCAAATTTCTGAAAGAAACTTTTGAAACCCATTTTTCTCAATATCATAAAACGAATAAGTCACAGATTGTAACTATCAAACGTTTTAAAAACAAATTATCAAATAATGAGCTCTTAGCAAACGTCAAACAACAAGACTTTTACTAGAACTAAATTTATTGGTACGTGTTTCTCACTTTTTACACCAACAATGGGTACAACAATGAGACTTCATAATGAAAACTAACAACAATTAATTATTCATTAAACTTATAAAATGTTTGTTACTTTCATTGTTAGAAATGTTTATTATTTTCATTGCTATCATTATATTCTCTTGGAACAGCTTTGGAACTCTTTGGCGACTTTAGAATTTGGCGATGAAGTAGCTAGGACGTTTTTCGCCAAGAACTTTGTTTATATATATGCGATATCCATTTTAATTCTAGCCGCGCGTCAAAAATATAGCAAAATAATAAAATACAACAGAAAATAAGGAAACATTAACCAACAACCCCGTAAATTATATATTTTCCATTGTGTTTGATTAGATCACTTAATAAAAACAAATCTAGCGTGTAACAAGGTTAATAATGTGTTTGTTTGTCAGTGTATGTAGGAATGAAAAATCTTAAAGAGGTCGGACCAATTTTAAAATATAACTTATGATACCGGAAAGAACACTACTGACTTTCAACATTCTAATTTGAAAATTTTGTGCGTTATTCGAAATTTACGATTATCCTAACATGGGAGGGTAAGGCAAAATTTCGCGTAAATGTGCATTATGAAGATCATTTTCATTGTAAAAAGGTCAAACCGGTTTTAAAATATCATTTATGGTACTAACATAAACATTGTTGATTATGAACATTTTACTTTGAAAAATTCATAAATTATTCAAAATTTAAGACTTTCTTAAGATCGAGAATAAGAGAAATTTTCGCATAAACAGGTATTATGAGAATTATTGCTTTGGAAATAGTATGGAAGCATATAAAAACTAAAATACGAAACTGATACTAATAAAATTAATAAGCAAATTAGGATAAGATAAATGTATCGAGGTGATAGGAGGTTAGCATAGTGGATGTGATATTTCAACCTGCAACCGTCCCAGATAAATACCCGAATTCTCTACTCTTATCTTTATATAAAATAAGATGTGTCTGTGTGGATATCCAGCGCTTTTTATTAAAACGGCTGATCGCAGAGCCACACAAATTTGCATGGAGGTTTGTATTCGCTTTTTCTGGTGCACCTCGAAACCTGATTTTCGATTTTTTTTATTAGTTTTCTTTGAATTAATTAAATTATGTGAGTAATAACCTTATAACAGATTTAAAAAGTAGGCATTTAAATATTAGTTTTAAATTTAATTGTTGCGAAAAAGTTTACGAGTTCATTTTTTTCGACATAAAAAATATATTTTTCTGTGAAAAATAAAAATAATCAAAAATTAAATTTGCTTATGCATATAAGAAAATGACGTCATTATTATTTTAACATTAAATAATAATAAAGATAAATAATAATAATATACTTATAGATACTCTTGGGCAATTTTTTAAATTTTGATGCTGAAGTCGACTTCAAATTTTTCGCCGAGGACTCGACTTTCACGACAGCCATTTTAAGCCAAACAGAGCATACAATATATAAACAAATTATAAAATATTAAAAAAAAAAAAAAAAAAAGAAAAAAAGAAAGAAAGAAAGAAACAGAAACAATAATCGCACGAATTATCTATTTTTGTCTCACGATATCGTTTTATAAAAAAAAGCCAAAAAGGCGACAAAAATTCAAAAGTCGTCAAAGGGAATAACCACGAATAAAGCTGCCATGATCCAAGGTTACATATTTATTTATTTTTCTAAATATCAACCACTTTTAATTAACCATAAAATATTTAAAATGGAAAATATTTATAACTACAAAAAATTTGTTGTCTCATTAGATGTAGAGCTCGTAGCATATTGTGATATAGTCGAACCTCGTTAACGTGAATCTCAAGAAAAATAAAAAATGTGCTCATGTTATCAGTAGTTCATGCAATCAGTAACTTAAAAACTAATCTTCATTTTGTCGGGGACTGTGGAAACAGTTCTCGTTAACGAGGTTCGACTGTATAATATTTGGCGTAAAACTGCTGTCACCGGAAAAATCAATGGTCTACTGTATAAATCAAATAAAATATAGGAAATAACGTGAAAGTAAATATTATGTATAGTACGTATAGTGTTGTTTGTATGTAATTGAGATTCAAATATAAAAGGACTACTTCAATTTTTTCTATACTGTCCGTTTTGAAACTGTTACCCAATAAGCACTCAAATTGAAGCACACGAGTAAGGACTTGTCGCAGGCAATAGCAGCATGTACTCGAGATTTTGAGGGTGAGGAAGGCGCTGCCGAAGGTATCAGGGACCCGAAGCGAGCTTTTAAGCAATTTTAATGGATTTTTTTTTTTTTTTTTTTTTTAAATAAAGCACTATGAAATATATGAGATGTAACATGTTCTTTATACTCTCAAAGTTTCAAGACGATTTTTAAAGAATTTTTCTAGATATTTGACAAAACGTCCAAATTCGAAAGTGTCCAAATATTTATTGGTAGGTAGTGAGTGTGTGCGTGTGTATATATATATACAGTCGGTAACAAAAGTGTCCGAACATTAGCAAAAATTCCTAAGTAAAAAAAGTACACTTCGTACGGTTTTCTTAAATAAATCCTTGTCGAATTCTGTTCTTAGTCAGTCTAAGAACATGATTCGATAAGGATTTATTTAACAAAACCGTATGAAGTGTACTTTTTTTACATAGGAATTTTTGCTAGTGTTCGGACACCTTTGTTACCGACTGTATATATATATATATATATATATATATATATATATATATATATATATATATATACATATACAAGCAACTTATTAAAACTATTATTTAATAAAATCATCTATCCTGATGAATGCAGACGATTTTCACCTTAGAGAAAACTAACACTAAATTTTCAAAGAAAGACAGTTTTATTCTCTATAATTAACATCTTAAAAAAATGCGTTTTCATTATGGTTATCTGTCATAACAAATTTTGTACAGTTATATGCCATGGAAATTGAGACATAGTCTTCCCATTTTGGAGAAATTTGCAGTATATGAGCGCCATAAATCGATCGATATACATCAAAATTGAATAAACATAATGTCTTTTAATAGCCTTCTCAGATATCTAATTGTTTTTTATTATACGAAATAGAACCTGAGATATAGCTTTCCCTTAAATTGCGGGTATCGCTGTATAGCAGCATCACCTGTTGAACGATTGATAAAAAAAAAAGTTTACAGTCACTAATTTATATCAAGGTGAATCGACATATAAATTTATATGCAATTCTGTGAAGTAGTTCCTGAGATACAGCCTTCCCTTAAATTGTAGAAATCCCTGTATAGCAGCGCCTTCTATTGAAAAATCAACACCAAAAAATGATAGGCAGCTCACTTAGGTCAAAGTAAATCTACATATAAATTTATATGCGATTTCATGCAGTAGTTCCTGAGATATAGCCTTCCTTAAAATTTTGGAAATTGCTGTATAGCAGCACCACCTGTTGAGCAATTGACAGCAAAAGTTGCCAGGCACTAATTTAGGTCAAAGTGCATCTCCGCATAAATTTATATGCAATTCTCTGCAGTAGTTCCTGAGATACAGTCGCCACGAAATTTTTGTCTCACACACACAGACGGACAGACAAGCATTTTCTAGAAATGGCAAAGTCGTGTTCCGAAACTTTCAAAAGATGTAAATTTATCGAAAACCAATGGTCCAAAAGTTTTACGAAACCAATACTTTCTTCTATCGAATATGGATGAAAGTAATAAGGAAAATTTATTTTGATCCAATCAAGATCTTTTTTTTTTTTTTTTTTTTTGTGACATTATTACAGCTATGGAATAAAACTCCAGAGAAAATTAGCCAAGTAAAATAAATAAATAAATAAATATTTGCGATTTTAATAAAAGGTACACATCGTCATTTTTATTTTAAAATATTCTTAAAACGAAATATCACATATACGTATAAGGTATCGAAAAGTTTTCATTAGGGTTATAAAATAACCAAGATACCTGCATTAAAAAAAAAAAAAAAAAAAAAAAAAAAAAAACTATTAAGCATATTGATTAATCGTCATGCTCATAATTGTGTAAATTATAGCTATTTATGTTGCTTTGCTCGATTTCAGGAAGAAGTAGAATGAAGTAACCCCGTTTTCAACGCAATCTGCTGAGTCCTAGTACAATGATACACATTGAACAGTCAAGAAGAACTAATATGTTGTGGCCACCACATGACTTTCTTCTATATTTTCCTATACAAATTCACTCAGTAAAAATAATTTATTAAAATTATTATTTAAAAAAAAAAATTATCTTCTATGATAATGCAGACGATTTCCATATTAGAGAAGTAGTATAACACTAAATATCCAAAAAAAAAAAAAGTCCATTTTATTTTCAATATTAAAATAATAATAATAATAATTTATTACAATTATTATTTAAAAAAAATTATCTTCCGTGATAATGCAGACCATTTCCATATTAGAGAAGTAGTATAACACTAAATATAAAAAAAAAATTCCATTTTATTCTCAATCCGCGATTGTAATGAAATGCTCGCCCTCCGGTGGGCTAAGGTTAAATTATAATTAACATGAATAGCTTTCGGCTTTCATCGAGACGCCATTGCTTGCCGATGCTTAGTTTCACATATATTTATTCAATAAAAATGAATAAATCCGGTAAAAAATATAACACATATTGTTGTGTGCCACAGTGCAACTCCAAAGGATCATGAAATCCAAAATTAAGCTTCCATTTATTTCCAAATGACATATTTAAAATTTCAGTTGTTTCGGCTAATGGAAGTAAAGAATTAATCAGATGATTTGAAACTAATATTTGTTCAGCTTCAGTTAAAAATCTACTTCTGATCGAACTTTGAATAAACTGAAATATTTTTTTTTTTCCCAAAAGCAATCAATTATCCATGATGTAATGGCGGAGAAATTATAGCACGAATATTAAGTAGTAACACAAATAGAACAATACACGTGGCTATTATATTTACTAGCAACAAAAGCTGAAAAAGCGCCATCTATCGATCATTACAAACGCGGATATTTAGAATATATATATATATATATATATATTACGATTATTATTATTATTATTATTATTATTATTATTATTATTATTGTTAAAAGTAAAAAAAAAAAAAAAAAATCGATAACTTTGTTTTAAATCATCCCAGATCTATAATTCAACCATTCGTTTTAAAGGTATTGACAAGACCTTTCGAAAGATACCCATCTTAAAAATTTACCCGGGAGGGGGGGGGGGGAGTATTCCCCCCCCCCCTTCAAGCGACGCCCCCACATGCACAATTTTTTTTTCCTAGTTAACTACTACTATTATCAATAATTCATATTAATTTTGCAATCACAGGTTAAGAATAACTCTCATTATGTACATTTATACGAAATTTTGTCCTATACCACTATGTTAAAAATTTAGAAAAAAAAAAAGCGATCACAGCGCCACCTGTTGAGCGATTGATCCCCAAATCTAATCAGCGCCAGTTTATGTCAGGGGCTAACTAAATACCAAGTTTGGTTCAATTTCGTTAAAAAAAAAAAAAAAAAAAAAAGGTCGTTAAAAGTAAAAAAAAAAAAAAAAAAAAAATCGATAACTTTGTTTTAAATTATTACAGATTTATAGTTCAACCATTCGTTTTAAAGGTACTGACGAGCCCTTTCGAAAGATACCCATCTTGAAAATTTACTCCCTTCGGGGGGGGACTTCTCTCTCATGGGGGGCGGCGAGGCTCCTACACATACAAAAAAAATTTCCCAGTTGACTATCTCTATTATAAATAATTCTTGTAAATTTCATAATGATTACTAATTCTCTTTATGCACGTTTATACAAAATTCTGTCCTATATCACCATGTTAAAAATTTAGAAAAAGCGGGATGGCAAAGCAATCTGTAAGACAATTTTTACCAAAAGGTGATAGGCACTAATTTATGTCAAGGTGCAACTACATACCAATTTGTATGAAATTCTGTGCAGTAGTTCCTGAGATACAGTTGCCACAAAATTTTGTCACACACACAGACAGACAGACAGACATTTTCTAAAAATAGTCAAATCGTGTTCTACAGCTCTCAAAACGTGTAAATCCATCAAAAATTCGAGGCCGAAAATTTTTACGAATCCAATACTTTCTTCTATTGAATATAGAAGAAAGTAATAACTCTCATTATGTACATTTATACGAAATTTTGTCCTATACTGCCATGTTAAAAATTTAGAAAAAATGCAATTACAGCGCCACCTATTGAGAGAATGATCCCCAAATCTAATCAGCACCAGTTTATGTCAGGGTCCAACTAAATACCAAGTTTGATTAAATTTCGTTCGTTGGTTCGAGAGATATATCGTCCACAAAATTCGTGACACACACACAGACAGACATTTTCTAAAAACTATCAAATCGTATTCAGAACATCCCAAAACGTGTATAAATCCATCGAAAACCGGAGTTCGAGAATTTTCTCGAATCCAATACTTTCTCTATATCACATATAGAAGAAAGTAGAAATGCATATCTTTGGATGGCGACTATATAAAGAAATCTTAAAATTAAAAAATAAATATTAAGTTTATATCTCGATTATATTTTATATTCTCTTACCCATACATAGTAGAGAAAGCATAGTTTTGAGGTCAAATTTTCTAAACTGAGTTTTTGATATATTTACATATGTTTGAGGCCTCGTGAATCCTAAAATCGGGTTCTTAGCCATTCGTCTATTTACCTATCTGTCTGAACGTTTGTGTGTATTATCAGCATAAACCAAGAACAATTATTAGCAGGAATTCCCCACTCAACATACTAAATCTACATCTTATAAGGATTCAACTGAAAACTTTTTGTTAAAACCCTAAAAATAGTTTGTGTGCAGGGACATCCAAAATACAGTACATCTATAGACAAAATTTCTGGTGGGTACAGTTTAACATCGTCAGACAGCACTAAGCAAGATTATATGATATATATATACAAGAATGTTTCACATAGAATATGGTATAAAAATAATTTACCATTCTTCAACAAAGTCACTCAAAAGAACTTGGATATAAGGCTATATTTGAAAATAGCTGGAAGTCTATTTTAAATTGTTTGTGTATTTTACCATGTTTTTATTAACTTCGATTCTTGTTTGTTTGTTTGTCCGGTCCAAATCCTGCAATCGATTTTTAACTAACTTCCCTACTAGCTAGACATTTGAAACTTTCATAATATAGAACCCGGTGACAACACAATACTTCGAAAACCGATTTTCGAATTTTTGATTACTTTTCTTTTAATTAATTAAAATGATATGCTCCTAATAGCTATAAAAATAGCCATTAAATTATTAGCTATAATTTAATTGTTGCCAAAAATTTTGACGAAGATTAGTACGTTTCAACACTGAGGGAAAAAAAAAATATATATATATAGCGCCTTCATCTAGAATGAATAAATGGTCATTTTCAAAATCCTTAAACTAGAAGTATAGATTTCTGAGCTATGCGCATAAGGCACGCCAATAAACTAAATAGACGAAATGGTCGAGAATTTTTAATCTACACATTTCTATATGGTGAAATAATATTCTGAATATTCTGAATCTTTTGTATTACGAGAAATTCTCGCTTAATTTTCTAGAATTGGGTCATAAACCAAGATTAGCTGCTGAAACCTGCCTCTTGTATTCACATTTATTTGGAGATATTTTAAATAGGTTTGTCCGCGATAGTATAGGCACGCGCTCAAGAATTCTACTAGAGGTCTCTAGAATCCGCTTTCAAAGGGGACTAGAAATATTTTTATAAGAAATTTATAAGTATGACATGGAACTATTTTTTCTAGAGTCACAATTTAGATTCTAGATGCCAGTTATAGAACTTTTTCTCAGTGTATTGGCGCGCCTTATACTCATAGCCTTATACTCATAACTCGGAAATCTATATTTATAGTTTAGGGATTTAGAAAAGGACCACCTATGCGTTCTAGATGAAAGCGGTATATATTTTTCTCAATGAAGGAGTGGTATGTGTGAAAGTCATCTGATATTTGGAACAAACTTTTAAGTTTAATAACAGCCTTAAATTTTTATTAATGTAGGCACTATATAGGTGCCATATTCAGACGAGGCTCACTCAAAAAAAGAAAAGTTATGAAAGTTGGCACTCACTGAAATTATTCAACTAGGAGTAAGTTGAGTGAGTGCTGCAACAAATTATTAAAACTTCACCATACCTCTTTATAGATGTTACATATGCTCAATACCAAACGCAAACCCAAAAGCTCTACGGGCAGTTTAGTTCAACCTGATAAAGAAATTTCTAGGCAAACATAGCGATATAGTACTGGCAGTGGCGGCTCGTGCAAATTTTCACAGGTGGGGCCCGATCCATCGTATGATGCGTAATTTAACTTTAATACTATTCATTATTCAAACATGAAAACAAACATTATTAAAATGGGATGTAAAATGAAATTTCGGATTTTTTTTTTTTTTTTTTTTTTTTTTATGATGGCGAATTTCAACACTATGGAAAACATTGCATAAAGTTATCTCAAAAATAGTTTTATAAATACAATTGAAAAATTCTGCAATGTTCTGATCAATGGAATATCAAAATTTAAATATCTGGAAGCTAGTAGACGGAAATTGCCAAGTTCGATACCAGATCGCTTTCGTCGACATATACATTTGGAGTTTACTATGGTTTTCTCCAAAACTCAAATAAAAAGGGATTTGTAACACTTAGAAACACTTTCTACAGAGAATACACCACTCAGGTCTAGGACCCTCTTTTAATCAACTGGCTTTAACCCTAACACTACACACCATTAAAATTTAAATTCAAATGTCTCAGATTGTAATATTATTTAGCTTACGCTAATTATATCCCTAAATCTTTTAATTATAGAATTCCAAGTGTTATATTAATGTTTCTTATCTATTGGAATTTAGAAAGTCATGATTAATGTAATATGGATACATATTAAAAAAAAAAAAAAAAACATATTTCTCACTTAATTTTAGATCATTTAAATTAACTTTCAATAAATAAAGAAATAAAACGGGCTACCATCTTAAAAGAAAAAGAAAGAAAGAAAAGAAAATAAAGAAAAAAGAAATATATTGCGGATGTTTCTGTTAAATCGCATTTAAAAGAAAAATCCTTTAATAATAATAATAATTCACAATTTTATGTAGCTATTTAATCCATTTATCCATGTAAATCCATTAATTATTTATCTAAAAATTTTACAATTTATTTACATAAAAGTTTTAATACTGAAGGAAAAAAAAAAAATCGCATATTATTTTTGTTCCACCCCCCCCTCATTTAAATTCAAAACACTTTAGTTAAAGAGGTCTTAAATTCTTATACAAGCTTTTATCTCAAAGGCTAGTCTAGAAAATATTTTTGACTATTACCAGATTTCTTTTTTTTAAATACTAAAATTTTAAACGGTCATATATAACTCTAAAAAATTCACCAAAAAATCAATGAGGAAAAAAAAAAACGTAATGCAGAAGTCGCCACAAATATTACCCGTGGTTAACAGTCAGTTTTTTCCCCTATAGTTTTGTTCCAAAGGGCCAGGACTCGGCTGGCCCAACGACGAGAAAATTACAGCGTGCTTAAACTGATAAAGCAATTAGTCGCCAAATATGTCAACCCGATCTTCTAGTAGAATAAACTGTACAAATAAACACGCCAATTTCGGGCAGGCTTAAAACGGCCCCATTCTCTTAGATAAGGAAGGGGAGTCATTAGTGATCTGTGACAGCTGAAAAAATAAATTTACAAATAAATGATAATGAAAGAAGAGTAAGAAAAAGTTAGATAGACGTAGTTATTTTGTATATATGTTTTTGAATAGTTATAAAAAACAAAATTATTATTATTATTACTATTTTAATCGAAAAAAAATTTAGGTGGGGCCGTGCCCGCTGGCGCTGGCCCTTAATGTAGAACCGCCACTGAGTACTGGAATTGTCTGAAACTATAAAGTTATCATAAACGTCTCAAAAAATGTTAGACCTTACAGGTGGCAGGCAGGTTCTGTTCTCACAACAAGTAGACGAGATGTTACGAGCTTAAACTCACATCGTGCTTACCGGCTTAACCAAACAATGTTTTTCGCGGAGTTGTTAAAAACTCGAGTAGATACTGACTTATGACTCTTTAGAAAGACACCGACCCCCAAAGAGAATCTTCCATACAGGTCTAGCTTTACCGAGTAGACAATCGCCCTCAAACATAATTTTAACACCTTCATCATCCAAAAAATGTTGCATGAAATCGTTCATCAAGTTTCTCGCTAAGGCCTATTAGATAAAGCGATAATAGTGGCCCTAGCCTTTGACTCAAGGAACTTCGCCTTTAAAAGTTGTTTCGCGGAACCAGGATTCTCAGCCAAGCCCGTGTCGACTCAGCAAGACAGAGAGGCTTTTTCCCCCTGCACCCTCGACAGGAGCTTTGCTTGAGTCCACAGAAGACTACAGAAATTATAAAATTCAATTATTCTGCACAAAAAAATAAGCTAAATTCTCCCGACACATGTTTAAAATACATGAGTATTTAGACGTCAAACATAATAGGTCTGATAATTCCACATAGGGACTAGGGTATCTTTGAAGACACAAATGCACATTCATAATGGCATTCAACTCAAAAAGGTGCGCTCAGAACAAACTTTCCACCACTCTCCAAGATATCCAGTCTGATTTTCGGATGCCCCTGTTTCTAATATCGTGTACAGAACGAACTGGATCACTGTTAATACTATAACCACCGAGGACCTAAAACACACGATATTAGAGGCAGTGGCATCTGTTGGTATCATCACCTTGCAGAGTGTGAGAGACGAAAATAACTATCGTCGTGATGCGGTACGTGGATGAGGACACTCAAACATGCGACATTAAACCCACTCCACTCCCTTTCTCCCCCTCCAAAAAAGAAAAGGAAAAAAAAAAAAAAACTTTCTTTTGCCACTGTTGCTATTGCTAATATTATGATTTATTACAAGAGAAGTTTCAACTTCTAGGCTTGTAATTTGATAAATAGTGGAGTCAAATATTTTTTCTGCCCTGTTAATAAAAGTGGCATTAATTAAAGTTGTGCTTTGTTGTATTCAAAATACCAATCAGAGATAGAAAATACATAATCCTGGAAAACATAGATATCTGGAACCGGTTCATTACAATGACAATTGCGGTTAGTAGCAAATGACTGACTTAATTTCTGGTAAAAATGTATCGAGTTTAAATGCTGATGAAACGCTTCCACCTTTATCGTTACCGCTGTCCCTTTCTCTCTCTCTCTGACTTAAAACAAAAACAAAAGAAAATACAAAAACAAAAGAAAATAATAAAAACTTGTTCACTATCAATGCAGAATAAAAAGTAAAAACGTTACAATCGAAAGTCACACACTAACCCCAAAATGTCGGCCCGAATCAAACTTGTATGAAGCAACCAATAGTTCCGGCGCTAGTGGAATATTTCCTTTTCGCTGGAAGGCAAGAAAAACAGGATGCCAGTTCCTCTGCTTTCTACGTCACGAACCACCCCAGGTCATGATTTTCATTTTTTTAATATATTTTTTTTTCAAATAGATATTCTTTTTGCTCTCTCTTAACTCACTCATACAAGCATTTTTTTTTTTTTTTTTTTTACTTCCAATAATATTATTATTCCTCGCCTCTTTCCGATCTCCTTTTCTTTTTATGACAAGCGCCGGACAACTGTTTCTGGAAATCCAAAATTACTTTCGACTAAACGACGATCACGGTTGCGGCTTGGATTGAGGAGAATTAACCTCGGAACTAAAGAGTTTTTTCCGAGAATAAAATAAAATAATCACTCATCTTATCTTCTTTTTCCTGATAGTTTGCTATAGATTAAGGATTTTCTTTCTTTCTTTTTTTTCTCCCCTTCTCTCTCTCTTTTTTCCTAGAATTTATCAGAAAGGCCTGAAGTATAAAACTTTAGAACGTAACTCGAGTGAGTTTAATTAATTTCACGTTTGTCTCCTTTATCATTCGGAAGCAGATGATAATTATAAATTTAATTTTTAATTATCAACAAAATCTAAAATAAAGTAAAATAAAATAAACACTTGATTAAAGACAAATGTGACCGAAATGAAATTATGATAAAATCAAAAAATTGGAAGCAAAGCTCTAAAATTAAATTATAAGTGGTTGAGCGCCGAACTCATAATTGGAATATTGAGGTTTCGATACTCGACCCGTCGAAAGACTGACATGTATACCAGAGTGACCATATTTTTTTCATTGAATTTGAGGACAAAAACGGCGGTTTCGAGGACAAAAAATAAATAAATAATTAAATCACCTTAAATTGTATAATTTAAATAATTTTTATGTAGAAAGCACCTAAAAGAACTTATTTCAGCTTCTTTATTATACATATAATAAATTATTATAATAAAACATTAATAATTTTATAAAGGCGTCCCCAAATGTGTTGTAATTTTTTGGGGACGAAGGTAGTTTTCGAGGACTGTCGTCGAGGTTCGAAGACGTATAAATCCCCTTAACGCACGGTGTCCTCGCTGCAAGGACGCAAAATTTAAAATCCAGCTGCAAAAATTCATCCCGGAAATTTTTTAGCAAAAATTTACGTTTATACCATATCAGAAAAGGCCGGTTTTTTTAACCTTAAAATTAAAAATTTCTTTTAGTTTAATTTAGTTCATGAATTCCGGTGGCAGTATAATTTAAATGATCCGAATTGTCTTGCGCCGCAAAGGGATAATCAGCCTAATGTACACTAATAGCGGCTGGTGCACACAATCCGTCGAAGCTGCATTGTATTCCATGCCCCCAAATAATACCTCTAGGAGTTACTGAAGCAAGGAAATTACCGGAGAAAATCAAAATTGTGATGGCATGTTTCCTGATCCGGACCACTCCTAGGGGTGAATTCTAGATGGTTGCCCGATGCGTAGCTTTAATGTGACGTTAAACATACTCCACTCCAAAATTAAGGGGTTTATTTGCATCTAATATCGATAATTATTATAAGGGAATGAAAGGTTTTTACTAATAAAATTTATAAGTAATTAACCGAAAAATATTTTATTTATTAAAAAAAATATTTTTATAGAAATTTTATTTATTTATTTTATCGATATGTTATCATCTGTATATATTTTAAATGGGATTGTGATTTGTATATGAGTGCAAGAGTATACAGGTTGTCCCAAAACTATACACTCAGGTAGAAGAAACTGAAATAAACAGATTTAGTATCGGAATGTGAGTGCAGATAGGTATGTTGCTTATAAATGACGGCTCATAAAAAAGTATCAACAACAAATGAACAATAATATTAATATTAGTAATAAAAATTAGCAAAGTCAAAAGAAATAAAAGTTTTGCCCATAGACATTTAAAATAAATTTTCAAAAAAGAGATACCCAACATTGACAAAAGAAATGACGGTGCACGAAATGGTATACATTCAGCGTCAGCGCCTGATTAAGATAGGGGCCAACTGGGCCCTTCAATGGGAAAGGGGGCAAAATTTCGTTTACAGTTAAAAAACTTCTGATAATTTAAAAAAAAAAAAAAAAAAATGCTATTAAAATAACATTTTAGGAAAATTTTATTTCTGATGAGGTTTAAAAAGGTAATATTTTACTCAAATATGTAATTTTGAATGAAAGTGAAAAAAATTAAACCTTTTTCTTTAAAGAGCGTTAAAAGACTATAGAAAAATTAATCGGTACGCGGCTTGAATGCGCATTGGGTCCTGGGACCAAATTTGGCTTGATCGGGCTCTGCGCACATTAGCAAAAATGTCAGGCATATCACTAGAAATGTGAGTGGTGAAAAAAATCTGATTCAAACCTGGGAATAAACCGGATTTTTTTTTTTTTTTTTTTTTTTGGGGGGGGGGGGGTAATTTTCCGAAACACGAGAATTTTGAATATTGAATTTTGAAAATGTCCAATATTGCAGATGTAAACTACATTGTTTAAATTAAAATTGCAGAAATATTAATAGGCGAAATCTTAAAAAATAAATTGTTAACGCTTCAATGCTTAATATTTTTAAATTCATTTAATTAATTATTACTTGAAGCAAACAACCAAATGGCAGATGTTTAATTTTGTTGCTCCACCCATGCTCTTCAACTCATTACTTCTATTAATTATAACTATAAATTTTTAATACATCTTAACTTATTATTAATTTTTATCATAATTTAATTTGTGTAATTTTTATAGCCTAATATTTTACTATATTTTAAAAAAAGTAATATAAATAAGTTGAAAAAAGCAAACTTAACTAAACAAGCGAACAATAATTGCATATTTCAGCCATAAGTTGCGAATAAACATTTTTTATTATTTTATTTCATTTATTCATTTATTTTAACCGTAAGTAGTTCCATATTTCGACAAAGGCCGAAAAAATATCCCTTTTTTGTCAATAAGCAATAAATAAAATAAAATAACGCAAATTTCATCGATTCCTTATGAAATAATCTGATGTGTCACTCACTCGACTTTCTCTTACTTTGCATTTCAATTTGGGGGATTACAAAAGTGGGAGAGATGTTGATTGGGATAAAAAACACCATAAAGGGTTCAGTTAATCGCGCCATCATTGCATACCAGTTGCACTCTTATATGTTCCTGTCATTCCCATCTGGGAGCTTTCCAGCACGATTACCCATCATATCATAAAGCGGAAATTGTGTTGCACTACTTCTAGAAGCACACTAATCAATTTAAGTTGATATCTTGGACGTTTAACTTATCGGACCTTAATACAAGCACGATTTTGATCTCATGGAACAGCAGCTCAGAACTTAAAAAACACAACCTCGTATTTTTCGTGAATAGCGTGACTACAGTTTAGGGTACTAACTGTCTCCATCCATCTTCCAAGTATTTGAGGCGTTTACGTCAAGGCAGATTGCAGTTGCTTTGCATGTCAAAAACGAACCAACATGGGTGGTGAGAATAATTTGGCTCTTTGATGTATACAAGGTGCCCTAGTACTATGTTCCAAAATTTGTAAGGTAGCGGGGGAAAAGGTACACCCAGACTACTCGAGATCACATAGGCAAGCCGGGCGGAATTGAAATGGATGTGCGTCAATGTTCTCGGAAATCACATAAAAACAATAATAGTTACATTAGTAATAAGGACACCATATCAGTAAATATACTGTTTAACACTTTTGCGACAGCATGTTTTTTTCTTTTTGACAGTAAGGTCCGCCTATGGGTGTTATTCTCCCAAGTTACCATATTTCAGAACAAAATTTTCTATATTCAGATTCATATTACAAATGGATATACATTATAATTATACTCTTTCTAATCAAAGTATTTATATCCATAGTATATTGGTTGTACAAATATGAATATTGTGTATATTTTTAAGAAATCGATGACATACAAATTGCAAAAGAAACGCCCACTGGTGGAGTAACAGATTTTCAAATGACGTGAATCTACGTCAGCAGACGTGAAAGTGTTAATAATCACTTTGTATCAAAATAACTTATGTGAAGATGAAACAAATAGGTAAACGTCATAATACGTCAAAGAAAACGTTTACATCATCTTCCATGAGTCCTGTTGCAAGCCTTCTATTTTCTATACGTGAATTGCCAGATAGTCTTGAAAAGCCTGAGCGTGTCTCGCCTGATCAGCTACTGCGACGCGTGTATTCGGTGATCGAGCCTGCCACGACGCTTACAAAATCATCTACCGCTTGCCCAAATTATTTCTGTTCTGGCATGTGATCCTGACTATGCGATTCTGGCTCTTTATGGTTTTGACTAGTTATCGTCTAAGTCTCTAACTTTCTACAGGCCCTCATATTATCAATCGGCCCTAACGCCTACACCAACAGCAACATACTACCACCTGTAAAAGTTTGGGAACCTAATGATGAGTCGTCGTGCTGTGTACGTTGAGACCGATTATCTACACTAGAGATCTAAAGGACCCTTCAGACACTGGCAACGAGCAGAGCTTCAAAACTCATAAATTATCCATTGTCCGAAAGCGACCCTTGAATTTTGCACCCATTTACAATGAAGGACATTACTTTGTATTGCTCTTTTACAAAAGAGACCAGTTTCCATGCAATTATCGCACTAGGGGATTTGTGAGCGAGCTTCGATTCTCAAAATCCACATCAAAGAAATATCAAAAGAAACCGCAGTTGAAGCTTTCCATTTGCCAGTGTGTGAAGTCTCCTTAAGCCAAGGCGGTGTACCGTTCATTAGGGTTTTTCTAAGGGGTCCTATCCCATGTTCCGCTAATTTTTGTGAAAGCCGTGGTGGTGAACGGCTTCAGTAGCGAGCACAACTCGATGAGCAAACTCGGCCGTGCTACTGAAACAATGTATATATAATCTATATAATCTTTATAAATAAAGAGAAGTATCTGTCTGTGTATCTGTGTGTCTGTCTGTGCTCTGGGGCTCAGACTACTAACACAGGTCTACAAAAAAGAAGCTGACAAAATTTTATTTGATGATTTTAATTAATCTTTATGTTTTTCGATGCGCTGAAACCAAAAATGCAGCTTATTTATTTCTATCACGTATAGATTTTTGTCAATACAGGGTGTTTACCGATACAATTTCTTACATATACCATTATAATAATAGGTTGGTTGGTTGGTTAGTATGTCTTTACGTCGCACTAGTGTTGCGCAATTACAACAATAGTTATCCATGATTAATTAATTATGGAAACATATTATAAAACTTACCATGTAACTATTGTATATTGGTGGAAGAGTAATGAAAGAAATTGTATAGGTAGGCACCCTTTATTGACAAAAATCTATACGCGGTAGAGAAAAACTGGCTTAATTTTTGGTTTCAGCTCAACAAAAAACATAAAGATCAGCCATAATTATAAAATCAAAATTTTACATGTCAACCTGTGTAATCGTAGAACTGCAAAACAGATGGGTAACTGGGATCCTGTAAATATGCATCTCATCAAGATTTTTTCGAATTTCGAATTTGATTTTTTTTTTAATTATTAAGTATTATTGTTATTATTATTATTATTATTATTTTCGATTTTACCCTTTGACTTTTCCGTTTCATTTTCTAAAATTTATTCTTTCATTTCAATCGTCTGCGTATCTTATGTAATATAATACGAAAATATTATATAACATCTGAAAAATATGTATGACAAAGGCAAAACCAAACAGAAATAACATTACAAGTGTAGATTAATTCAAAGAAAGTAAGAAAATATCATTGCTGTTGAAAGGAAAGAATTACTTAAAAACCATGCTTGTTTTCAGGCATACGCTGGGAGAAGTTTCAAACCTTAAATATTTGAAAAATGTTCGAATAAAGAAAATTGCTCCGAAGAACTAAATAAGAAAGGCTATTTATGGCTATGACTGGGTTACAGAACTGCCAAAAATTCTGTTTAAATCCTGTAACAATTCGGTTCGTTTGGGGTTCAGAAAGTTTTTGTTCGTTAGCTCATTTTTACTTCCATTACTCGACTGCCGCATTTAATGGAAGTATTGTATTCAGTCCAAAAATTCAATATCGAGTTTTCACCTGATTTACACGTTTAAAGATCTCCTGAGTTCAAAATGTGGTTCTTGGATATTGGTCAGTGTGTATGTCTGTGGGATATCTTCTGACTATCATATCTAAGAAACAAATAACGATAGAACTACAGAATTTCAGAATTGAGACAGGTCTGGTGTATAGATGATTTTTCTACCTTTTGGTGAAAATTGGAAAACGGAAAATGGGACATCAGAAACCGGAAGTGGGGCCGTAAGTCCGTATCTCAAAAACGGCTGTAACGATTTTCTTCAAAGTTTCTATATAAACACTCTATTCGATGTCCTTTCTTACGATTTAGTTGGTTAGTTCAGTAAAATTTATAGATCTCCTGTATAAGCAGTAGCGCAGCCAGAAAATTTGTGTGGGGGGATGAAGAGGGGGGGGGGAATAAATAAATAAAAAGAGAACTAAAAGTCGCGAAAAGACATTTGAAATATATATGCTCTTTTTATACATATGCATGTGTCATAGCTGCCATCATTTAAATTTTCAAACTAAAGGTTATTACATCTATTAATAAGTACAAAACATTGAATCAACACCATAAAATGCAATAAACTCGCAACAATTGTTTCGAGTCGAAAGAAAACATCTTCGTCAGGTGAACAAAGTAGGCACGAGTGCTGCAATCAAAGATAAATGTAAATATAAATATTGGTGTGATGTGATCAGGATTATCGAATAAAAGAAGAAAATAAATAAATAAATAAAATTAAAAAATGTAACAAAATCTTAAAAGTATCAAAATTAAATGAAAATCGGAGTTATGTGAGTAATTTCCAAACATCAGACAAGAATGGAGTGGAAGAAATATCATTAACAAGACTTTTAGAATTTGTAAATATGTAAAAAGCTTCATGGATATTCAAATGGGAAGAGGAAACAGGAGATAAAATTATGTAAGTTTTAGAAAAATCAAAACGATGACCATGAGCCCAGCAGTGGGAAGCAATAGAAGGTTTGGAAATATCTTCATTACGAACATTCCGACGGTGCTCATTTATTCTATATTTCAAACGCCTCCTAGTTTGACCAATATAACATAAATTGCACGACGAACACGGGATTAAATAAATGCCAGATTGGTTTTCAGTAGGAATAGGATCTTTAAGAGAAGACAATTTAATTTTGTTGACGGGTTTGTAAATGACTTTAAAATCAAATGGTGAAAAATTTTTAGAAATTTTATAAGAAAGTAGTGAATAAAAAGGTAAAACAACTGGGAGGAGATTATTGTCATTTAAATTTAATTCTGCCATCATTTAAATTTTCAAAATAAAGGTTATTACAACTATTAATAAGTACAAAACTTTGAATAAACATCATAAATTGCAATAAACTCGCAACAGTTGTTTCGAGTTGAAAGAAAACACGACCCTTCGTCAGGCGAACTAAGTAGGCACGAGTGCTGCAATCAAAGCTGCAGCGCTTTGCTTGCAGCATTCGTGAAAACAAAGAATTACACATTCATGGCTTGACTTAACCAATTTGGAGCCGAAGGTATGTCATGATTTTTGGTGTCCCTCAAACTTTCATTATTTGAATGTCACTGAGAAACATCTAATTAAGCGACGTAGATAAAGTAAAATCATGATGTAAGCAAAATGATATATTCTTTTTTCAACCACTAAATCGAATATTAATTTCCATTGTAACTTTTAAGAATTTTTAAAGTAGAAAAATAATATAAAACTGCAAAAAATTTTTATTATTTAGAAAAATTGATGGAAAAAAATATAATATTTAGTTTAGTTATATCACGATACTATTTCACTTAATATTACGATATTTGGAGGCATCTAAATTTTTATGCTATGGGTTTTGAGGGTTTAGAGCGAAATCAGGCCATTCACATATTGATAAGTACTAACTTTAACTTTAAGTATGCATTTTATCAGTTATCTCTAAAGTTAAAATTGTTGATTAAAAATTTTTTCGCTGTTTTTACAAACTGCTGTAAAATTAGAGAATTTTTCTTTTAATATTAATAGTTTTTTATTTTTTCATCACTTTCACAACTGTTTATATAAAAATATTTTATTAAAAACATAGTTATCATAAAACATACAATTTAATACGTATAGGTTATGTACAAAGAAGTGAGAGAATGTTGCAAAAGTGAAAGTAATTTGGAGCGAAATTCGCATTTCGGAGCCTTCAGTGGCTTTCTCCAAAACTCGCGTAAATACGGGCTAAAATTCCATCATGGAGTGTACTCCAACATCAACATCATTTATCCCTCCTTGTTTGCGTGTTATTATTATTATTTTCTTCATTCCTTTTCATTGAATGATGTGCAAGAATTCCCCGGCCCAGTAAACGCACGACCAATTGCATGTAATTTCACAAATCTTCATATTTAGTTACATTGAGATAATTTGGAGCAGATAAGATTATGATGTATATGAAACAATTGTTGGCGATTTTATGCCGTTTTCTACCAGATTTTCGTGAAAGCTCTGTCGCAGAATCTATTGCATGGAATTACACCGATTTTTATGTGTATGATACTTAAATAATAATAATAATAATAATAACTGTTGGTCTTACTTTGGTGTATATAGATTAACAGGTGTTTGTTGTTGTAATGCCACAAGTTTTTGAAATCTATATATCGGAACCTATTAGGTATAATTGAATAAAAATAATTAGGCCCATAATTTCATATAAATAACTGTGCGACTTTTCTTTTCCTTTTATGGCGCAGAATGCGTCAAAAAATATTGTTATTATTATTATTATATTTTTCAAAATAATTTTATTTATTATGTTAGAATGATAACTGAAAGATTTGTAATGAGTCCATCATATCATAATAATTCAATATTTTATTCAAACTCCAGACTGAAAACATGTAGATTACAAATCATTTTCCTCAGGGATAATTTAAAATACAGTAACAACACAGTAGGTTTTCCTAAAAATGGAAAAAGGATTTAAAAAAATATGTGTATGTAATGAAGTGACTTCAAAGATATTCTGCAAATTTTGGTTCAAATCAAAAGTTTATCCAAAACAATAAGAATTTCTTTTAAAATTAAAGGTTTTACCACCTATACCCATTTCAGGATTTCGATTAAATTAAAATTGCATATGAATCATAAATTGGAAAATTCGTAAAACATTTTTTAATAATAATAATTAAAAAAATAAAACTAGTATGTTGTGGTCACCACAAGACTTTCTTCTATATTTTCCTATACAAATTCACGCAGTAAGAATATTAAAAAAAAATACGATTTTTTTCAAAGTTTTTTTTCGTTAAAAGTAAAAAAAAAATCGATAACTTTGTTTTAAATTACAACATATTTATAGTTCAACCATTCGTTTTAAAGGTATTGACGAGACCTTTCGAAAGATTCTGATCTTGAAAATTTACACCCCCCCCCCCCACACACACACACTGCCATGTTAAAAGTTTAGAAAAAATACGATCACAGCGCCACCTGTTGAGCGATTGATCCCCAAATCTAATCAGCCTCAGTTTATGTCAGGGGCCAACTAAATACCAAGTCTGGTTAAATTTCGTTAAAAAAAAAAAAAAAAAAAAAAAAAAAACGATTTTTTTTTTTTTTTTTTTTTTTTTTTTTTTTTTTGTTAAAAGTAAAAAAAATCGAAAACTTTGTTTTAAATTATCACAGATTTATAGTTCAACCATTCGTTTTAAAGGTATTGACGAGACCTTTCGAAAGATACCCATCTTGAAAATTTACTCCCCTCGAGGGGGGACTTCCCACCCCCAGGGGGGGTGGCGAGGTTCCTACGCATACAAATTTTTTTTCCCAGTTGACTATCTCTATTATAAATAATTCTGGTAAATTTCATAATGATTACTAAAAAATAATTCTCTTTATGCACATTTATACAAAATTTTGTCCTATATCACCATGTTAAAAATTTAGAAAAAGCGGGATGGCAACGCAACCTGTAAGACAATTTTTACCAAAAGTTGATAGGCACTAATTTATGTCAAGGTGCAAGTACATACCAATTTGTATGAAATTCTGTGCAGTAGTTCTTGAGATACAGTTGCCACAAAATTTTGTCACACACACACAGACAGACAGACAGATATTTTCTAAAAATGGTCAAATCGTGTTCTACAGCTCTCAAAACGTGTAAATTCATCAAAAACCCGAGGTCGAAAATTTTTACGAATCCAATACTTTCTCTATATTACATATAGAAGAAAGTAAAAAAAACTATTTAGATTACGAAGCATTTATTTTTTACTTTCTTCAGTATTCAATAGAAGAAAGTATTGGATTTGTAAAAATTTTCGACTTCCGGTTTTCGACGGATTTACACGTTTTGAGAGGTCTAGAACACGATTTGACTATTTTTTAAAAATGTCTGTCTGTCTGTGTGTGTGAGAGAGAGACAAAAATTTTGTGGCAACTGTATCTTCGGAACTAATGATCAGAATTACTTATAAATTTATATGTAGATGCACCTTGACCTAAATCAGTGCCTATCAACTTTTGGTGTCAACCGCTCTATAGGTGGCGCTGTTATACCGTGATTTCTACAATTTCTAGGAAGGCTATAGCTCAGGTTATATTGCGTACAATCAAACAAAACTGGACATCTGAGAAGACCATTATGAGATATTATGCTGAATCAGTTTGAATGCTTATCGCTCAACAGGTGGTGCTGCTATGCAGCGACTTCCGAAATTTAAAGAAAGGCTATATCTTAGGAACTACAGCATAGAATTGCATATAAATTTGCATGTAGATGCATCTTAACATAATTTAGTGGTTGTGAGCTTTTGGTGTAAACCGCTCAACAGGTGGCGCTGCTACACAGCGATTTCCACAATTTAAAGGAAGGCTACATCTCAGGTTCTATTGCGTATCTTCGAAAAAAACTTGATATGTAAGAAGACATTAAGTATATTATGAGACATTAAGCTGACTCAATTTGGATGCTTATCGGCCAATAGGTGGCGTTTCTATACTGCTAATTTCATCGATAACGGCATGGTTATATCTCAACGTCTGTGGCATCTAACTGTCCGAAACTTGATATGTGAGATAACCATTATAAAAACGCATTTTTTAAGTTGTTGTTTATAGACGATAAAACTGTCTTTCTTTTAATACTTAGTGTTAGATTTCTTTAAGATGAATATCATTTGCATTCGTCATGTTAAATAATACAGGTCGACATAGAACATTTTGATTTTATAATTTTGACTGATCTTTTTGTTTTTTGGTGTACTGAAACCGAAAATGAAGTCAATTTTTCTTTATCACGTATAGATTTTTGTCAATACAGGGTGCCTACCTAATATAATTTCTTCCATTACTCTTCCACGAATAGAATTATATGGTAAGTTTTATAGTATGTTTGCATGATTATTTAATCATGGATACATATTGTTGTAATAACGCATTACTAGTGCGACGTAAAACCATACCAACCAACCTATTGTTTTGATGGTATATGTAAGAAATTGTGTCGGTAAACACCCTGTATTGACGAAAATCTGTACATGATAGAGAAAAATGGGCTGCATTTTCAGTTTCAGCACATCAAAAAACATAAAATTCAGCTAAAATCATCAAATTAAATTTTGTCAACTTCAATTTTGTAGGCTTGTGTAATTTATTAAATAATAGTTTTAATAAATTATTCGCACTTAGTGAATATGTGCAGGAAAATATAGAAGAAAGTCTCGTGGTGGTCACAGAATACTAGTTTTATTCAGATTCAATCAGGAAAAACATTTTAGTTAAAAGTTTATATGTCAGAGTAATCTCTAGACTCAATTTTGAACTTCTAAAATTGTACATAGGATACAATTATTGAAAGTGAAAAATGCATAATATAATTCCTTACAATCATATATTTGAAAAAATATATATATATACATAAATAAATAAACTATTCAAATAATAATAATAATAATAATGCCAAATAAAATAATCTGGTGTGTCACCTACATGACTTTCTCTTACCCTGAAATTTAATACTATAAATTCAGATTGGGGATTAAGGAGTAAGATAACGAGTACTGTTATTTAAACTTATAACAATTCAAATTAGGCTTCTAAACAGCTTTATTTAACAAATAATGCTGTGTGAGGGGGGGGGGGGGGCTACCGTCCCCATCAACCCCCCGTTTCATTATTGTACCTACATTTATAGAATTCACGAGAGATCAAAAACAGGAATTTCAACTCCAATTTTAAGTCTCCGAACAAAACTGATTGTTCCCATATTTCCAGTTTCAAGATTATTTGTCACCCGTGAAAAGGTAATTTTTAGTTCTTTGACGCTAGAAACAGAGCTTTTCTGAAAACGGTTACACACCAACTTGTTGAAAAAGATTCTTTTAAAAAAGAATAATACAATCCGCCCTTTCTGAAAAAAATTCAAGTGAAAATCCAGAATATAAAGTGAAACATTTTTGCTCGCATTACTCATATATAGGGTTAAAGTGGATCATAATATGATATATACTATATTTTTAAAAAGAAGAGAGAATGTAATAAGACAATAACGCTTTTATAAAAGAACAAATCTAGTGTGATCCACTCGACTTTCCGAACTTTAAGTAATTAATGGTTGTATAAATAAATTAAAGTAAGAAAAGTCGTTAAATAAACAAAAATGAAAATTATAATCGTTTGAGCATTTTCTCATTATAGTATATTGTTTAATTTTACGCTATTACACTTCAAATAATCTGGGCCCATAGATTATAATGTTAAAGAACTTTTTGTTGTGTCTCTGTAAAAATCTATCAAAGCTAGATTCACGAAAATCTATACAGTTCGTGCGACCGTGACCTATAATATGTGAATAAATGCTCAACTCAATCGAATAAGGTGTTTAGACACCATCACACTTTAAATAATTTGAGCTCATAAGCCGTACTGATAAAGAATTTTTCGTTGTGGTGTCCCTTAAAAAAGCTGTAAGTTCTAGATTTTACAAAATTCATACCCTTCATGTGACGGTGATCTATAACATACGTATTAACTTTCAGCTCATTCGAATTATGCATTTATACACTATCCTGTTCACTCACATATATCGACTCACATTACAAAGATGCTATCGCACTTTAAAAATTGGACATAATGATAAAGATTTTTTCTTTGCGTCACTTTAGTAAAACTATAAGTGATAGATTCACCAAAATCTATACTGTTTGTGCGACGGTGACCTATAACTTGCGTATAAATTTTCACCTCGATCAAATAAAACGCTATCGCACTTTAAAAAATTTGGACCCATAGGCCATAATGATAAAGAATTTTTCTTTGTGTCCCTGTAAAAAAAAAAAAAAAAAAAAAAAAAAAAAAAAAAACTATAAGGACTAGGTTCACCAAAATCAACAGGGTTCTTACTAAAGTGATTTATAACATGCGTACACACTTTTAGCTAATTCGAACAAAGCTTTTAGACGCTATCGTGTTCACTCATATACGCACACATACATACATCACCGTAAATATAGCAAAAATGGACTCAGGGAACCTCAAATCGCGTAGAAACTTCAAATTCTTGCAATCGGATTTTTTGGCACAATTACAATATTTTCCTCACATATGTATATTAGGAAACTAAAAATGTGTTGATTTTTGAACAAATTTCTGGTCGAATTTTTATACGTAATGCCAGGGCCTGATTAACTTAATGTGAAGCCTGGGGCACACATGCTTTCTTGGACCCCTCCAATACTTGTCGATGCGAAAATAGTTGAAAAAGTGACCAAAATTTTTGAACAAACAGCAAATAGTGTTCCAAACATCACCAATGAAATGGGGTTTTAGGGCTCCCTGCTACTCAGAGCCCGGGACCCTGCGATAATCAGGCCCTGTGTAATGCATAAATTTCCGGAAAAAAGTTTTAGCTCATAGGGGGGTTCCGGACCCGCTGGATCCTCCTGTCGCTGCACCGCTGTGTATAAGTAAGCTCAAATTCTGGTCTCGCAAATGCGTTCCTTTAAAAATGGCTGTTCTGTAACAAAATGGCTTATTGTATAACAAGATTCATTGTTGATTATGCATATGTATCGTTTCTGGATTAAATTTACTATTGAATAACAAAATTCAATGTCGATAATTAGGTTTTTAAATCCTTAATTATGTTTTATCCGAGAGACGTTGATGTTCGTAGTGGTTCTGTCGAAATACACATTAAGTCAAAGGTTTTAGTTTAATTAGCATTAGTATGCAAAGCTTTACAAAAGAGGTTCTCTCGAAGCTGGCTGATGGGAAGTGTTGAATTCGAACCTAGATAGCGTTTTCTACGGTTTTCTCTGAAACTCGCATAAATACTGGCTGGGGCTGAGACCTCTTAGGAAGTCCTCCACTAAGGGCATTCCATCCAGGCCTAAAATTCTAGTGTAGACAATCGGTATTAACCTAATCCACCTTAATGTGTTGAAAGTGACCGTAAAGGGAAAAGCCAGACAAATCAAGTCACATTAATTTTACTGTAGTAGCAAGTAGCTTGACCCTATTCGAGTTCAGATTATTTTCATTTCTTATCACAACTATTAAACTACAATAAACTGCGCAAAAATACTGATATTAAGCGATCATGAAATAAAAAAAACTCTTTGTAAACAGACACCGTAAATTGCAAAAACACGCGCGTATTTTTGCAAATTATGATAGTGGCTGACAAGTTTTTATTCCCCATAACATCTTGACTGCATTAAAATTTCTAAGAGTTGAAGAATAGAAAGTTAATAAATTTGTGGTTTAAAATCATATGTGTCAATATCGAATACACATTCTTGCAAGGTGAAATTGTTTTCTTCAGCTTATTCGACTCAAGTTAGACACATTACATTAGGATCCCAGTTAAATAATGCTGCCATCTATTGATGAGCGATTGAAATATTTTAGTTAGCATAGTTGACAATAGATAGCAGCACTATGTAAAATGCAGATCAGAAACATTTTCATGAGCGTATAATCCTTGATATTAATTATTATTATTATCAATATTTCTAGAAGCTTTATATAAAAATATACTTTTTAAAATGTCACTTTCTACTGCATCAGAACTGATTATTTGTTTTTCTTCTTTTTCATATCTTACAATGAACTTCATTTTCATTATATCACATATTAAATTAATACTGCCCATTTTTACTTCCATTACCCTACTACCGTAGGTAATGGAAGTATTGTATTCGGTCTGAAAATTCGATATCGGGTTTTCACCTGATTTACACGTTTTAAGGTCCCCTGATTCCAAAAAAGTGGTTTTTGGCAATTGGTCAGTGTGTATGTATGTGTGTGTGTGTGTGTGTGTGTATGTATGTGGAGAATCTTCTGGCTATTATAGCTCAGAAACTAATAAAGATAGAGCTACGAAACTTTAGAATTGAAATACGTCTGGTGTACAGATGAAATTTCCAAATTTTGGTGAAAATTGAAAAACCGGAAGTGGGACATCGGAAACCGGAAGTGGGACCGTAAGTCCGTATCTCAAAAACGGCTCTAACGATTTTCTTCAAACTTGCTATATAAACACTCTATTAGATGTCCTTTCGAATGATATAGTTGGTTAGTTCAGGAAAATTGATAGGCGCCCTGTATAAATAGCTCAATTTCAGGCCTCGCAAAGGCGTTCCTTTAAAAACGGTTGTACGGATTTTTTTTCAAACTCGCCATTTTAACTCACTTTTAAATATGCTTTTGTATGTAATTATTGTTTTCCTGTCAACAATTGAGTTTAACCGGAAGTGGGACATCGGAAACTGGAAGTGGGACCGTAAGTCCGTATCTCAAAAACGGCTCTAACGATTTTCTTCAAACTTGCTATATAAACATTCTATTAGATGTCCTTTCGAATGATATAGTTGGTTAGTTCAGGAAAATTGATAGGCGTCCTGTATAAATAGCTCAATTTCAGGCCTCGCAAAGGCGTTCCTTTAAAAACGGTTATACGGATTTTTTTCAAACTCGCCATTTTAACTCACTTTTAAATATGCTTTTGTATGTAATTATTGTTTTCCTGTCAATAATTGAGTTTAACCGGAAGTGGGACCGTAAGTCCGTATCTCAAAAACGGCTCTAACGATTTTCTTCAAATTTGCTATATCAACACTCTATTAGATGTCCTTTCGAATGATATAGTTGGTTAGTTCAGGAAAATTGATAGGCGTCCTGTATAAATAGCTCAATTTCAGGTCCGCCCATTATTATTTTTCTAATTATTATTTTAACTTATTTGACGGATAGAGCAATTTTGTTACTTATTTAAATCAAAAATGTTTATAATGTGTGTAGTACTGGGTAATGGAAGTCGTGTGGCTGTTACACACCAGATTTTTATTTTTATTTTAAATTAAGTGCAGAATTGAGTTTTCCTTTACAAATTATGACAGCTATTCAAAATTGCTACAAAAAAAAAAAAAAAAAAGAAGAAGACAATAATGCTGTGCAACATTTTAAAATTGAATCTTATTTGGTTTTCCTTCATATTTTTATTTATTTCTTAAGTTAAGGCTCGCGTCAAGTTCACCCAAACCCCATTTTATTCCATGGGAAAATAATCCCTATTATTACTCAATTTCATTACATAATAGATATTTTTAAGTTCTGTTTTCATATTCGAAATATTCATGACTGTTAAATTATTCTTTATTATTATTATTTTGAAGTTGTAAAATGCAAAATAAAAAAGCAATTTGTGTAACAAATTTTCCCATAGAATAATATGGGGCTTGACTGAGAGTAATGATAGGTGAAGCGTACCTTCAACCACTGAACACCCAGCATCCTAATTTGAAGACGAAGACAGTAAAATAGCACATAGAATGTTTTTGATTTGTTCAAATGATATTTTCTTTTTAATGATAGTTAATGATACCTTTTTAAACAAATTTCCATATATATTTTTTGTATTAATTATATAACTTTAATAACTAGTTCACCATTTTATGATTTTTCAATCCTTGCACATGCATTTGTATAGATGCACTAACTAAAGTCAAAATGGAGAATTACAAGGGTGAAACTACCTAGCTTGCAAAAACCCTGAAAACTGTTCCTTACATGCAGACAGGGAACCTTTATTAATGATTCGTCATATGGTTACCTATATTAAGTAACATTTATAGACTTTGTAATACATTATACGGCAAATTAAACATTCAGAATGAGAGATTTCTGTAAAAACAAAGTAATTTAACATGAAATTCAAAGACAACACAATTTTCAAAAACCCTGAATTCAGGGGTAGCCCCTGAAAAGTTTCACCCCTGGAATTATATCTATTTTGTTAGACTTGGAAAATATCTACATGCCAAATGGCAACTAAACAAAATAATGTGACAACTTAAAAAATTAAACAACTCACCACTTTTTACCTCTTTACAGTCATAAGAATGAATTTATTAATTATATGTCCCATGTATTCCTGCAGTTATTTGTAAATTAAATAAAAAAGATGACAAAATGATTCTGCATTTCACAAACTAGCTGCGAAAAATGTGCCATGTTACAAAAATCATATATTTATAAGATAAGCAGAAATGTTGATTTGTTGTGAAATTATTCCATCACTTAGGCAATAAGCTTATTTATTTATTATTAGTAGTACAGTAGAAGATCTTTATAATGCAAACCTAAAAACACAAGGTTTTGTGTTACATAGAATTTTGCATTATATATAGATCACGTTTCACACATCATTAAATTTACCTTGTAAACATAGCTAAATATGTTGCAACATATCAAAACAGAGTAGGGTATTTTCAAGTTACATTTCTTGGAACAATAGTTGAGTGTATCATACGTTTCATAGTTGTTTATAAAAGTAGTCCATATATGCCTGTACCAAATCATTCATTATGACTCATTTTCAAAAAGGAAAAAAAAAAAAAAAAAATAATAATAATAATGAAAGCAATTTTTTTTTCATAATAAAAGTTTGAATTAAGGAGATAAAGAAAAACAAATGTATCATACTAAGTTCTCTACAAAGTAACAGTTTTTTACAAAGTGTTTCGTAACTGCGAAATTCCTTGTTTATGTCTGAGAAGTTATGCGTTATACAGAGAATTGCATTATAAAGACCTTCTAGTAGTAGTATGACAGGACTATTTCATTCAGACAGGGGTTTTGCATTGTCACACTTGGATACCTGCCAATATCCAATATTACTATTTAATTTCTTAAACTATTTAAAAATTTTATTGATAAACTCATCAACCGTGAAAATTCAGTTTTTTAAGTACTAGTTTGGAGTATAAGACTGATTTTTCTTTTTATACCAACTATGTGAAAAATGCCAGAGCCGGGAATTAAACCCAGGCCCTCCACTTAACATGTGAATGCTCTTCCACTGAGCCACACTAACTGATAACTAGCTTAACATTTCTCATATAATAACCATTACAACTGCATTTGCAGACGCTGTGACCCTGACTACGGTTATTATGTGAGAAATGTCGAGCTTGTTATTAGCCAGGGTGGCTAATAACAATTTTTTTTAGTTACAAGATTGCAATAATATATAAATTAATCCTGTCGTACTACATTAAATTCTGTCAAAAACAGATTTTTTTCTTTCTTTTTTTAACTTTGTCTATCAGCGATAAAATAATCATGTTTTTTATAATTGATGGTGAAAATAATTACATATTTTTAATTAATTGTAAATTAAGGTTGCTCATAGGTCAGATTTCTCCTTTTTCTCTTCCCATGTTACCCTATGGAATTTTTGTTGCTTCAAACTATAAAAACATCTCATTCAAAAATGAAATTTTTACTTTCTTCTATCTTCAATAGAAGAAAGTATTGGATTCGAAAAAATTTTCGATTTCGGGTTTTTGATGGATTTACACGTTTTGAGAGCTGTAGAACACGATTTGACCATTTTTAAAAAATGTCTGTGTGTGTGTGTGTGTGTGACAAAATTTTGTGGCAACTGTATCTCTGGAACTACTGCACAGAATTTCATACAAATTGGTATGTAGTTGCACCTTGACATAAATTAGTGCCTATCAACTTTTGGTAAAAATCGTCTTACAAGTTGCGTTGCCATCCCGCTTTTTCTAAATTTTTAACAGGGTGATATAGGGCAAAATTTTTCAAGATGGGTATCTTTCGAAAGGGCTCGCCAGTACCTTTAAAACGAATGGTTGAACTATAAATCTGTGATAATTTAAAACAAAGTTATCGATTTTTTTTACTTTTTACGAAAAAAAAAAAAAAAAAAAAAAAATATTAGAAAAAATATTTGTATTTTTTTTTAACGAAATTTAACCAAACTTGGTATTTCTCTCTTTTTTTTTCTCTCCCCTTAATTTTATCAAACTCCCACGGTTTCCGTGTTCTGACAAACTTAAACTAATTTTTGCTTTTTTTCCCCTAATTTTGTCAAAGTCCTACGGTTTCCGTGTCTTGACAAACTTTAACAAATTTTCACATTTTACCCAAAATTTTGTCAAAGTCCCACTTTTTTTTTTTTTCTCCCCTTAATTCTATCAAACTCCCACGGTTTCCGTGTTCTGACAAACTGAAACAAATTTTTGCATTTTTCCCCCAATTTTGTCAAAGTCCCACGGTTTCCGTGTTTTGACAAACTTAGAATAATTTTCACATTTTACCCAAAATTTTGTCAAAGTCCCACATTTTTTTTTTTTCTTTGTTACTGAGTGAATTTGTATAGGAAAATATAGAAGAAAGTCTCGTGGTGGCCACAACATACTAGTTTTAATTACTCTCTTCGAATATGCCACCTTTTAGCTTACTAAGCTAAAAAGTGACATGTTCAAAATGTTCATTACTCAGTGAGACGCCCTTATAAAATGAAGCAACAAAAATAACATGAGTGATTCCATACCAACTCACCTAATGAGGGTTGCATGACCGACTCGGATTTTCTTTAAATTTGGTACACAGATTGATGATATAGAGGCATGAAAAAGTCCAAATTTTTTACTACTTGCTCCACTTATTTATAGATATACAGGTCCTCAAAGTTTGTCTGTTCCTTCAAAATACCAAAAAATTGATGTTAATTATTTTTTTTTTTCTTAAAAATTGTACTCATGCGATATGAAAGTGTTAGGTATCTATGGAAACTAGTTATCCCAAGCATTCAGAAAAAAATACTATAATGTTTATAATGAAAATCGCTAAGGTACAGTACTCTTAGAAGTTGCAACCACAAAAATTTGATTTTCCCGATTTTGCTAAAATTGAGACATCAATTCCAAAAAAAGGAAAATAAAACCAAAGGTTTACTCACTTTCTGGTAGAGTACAGGTGTTCACCATAAATTACTTGGGTTTCTCACACCTTTTTGGAAATATTTAAGCTTAAAGACAAACCATAGGGCAAAAACATGCAATTTCGGCCATCTTGGCAGCCATTTTTCTCATAAAGGGGGAGCACTAGAAACTTTTTTATTTTTTTTTAAATAAGCTACTGATGTGTTAGCTATTCACAGGAAAAGAGTTTACTTTTGGTTATGATTTGCATAAAGAGATATCTTGCTGATAGTATATGCATGTTTTTCTCTAATACCATATGCTTGTGTTCCCCCTCTCATAGACTTTACGTTAATAAATAGGAAAAATAATAATGCATGGATTAATAGCTGCACTATCTATACAAGAATACAAGAAATTTATTATATTAAATCCTTTAATAATAATAATAAAAAATAATTTCTACATTTTATAGCAAAATTAGATATTTGATGAAAACAAAAAATAGAATTTTTCCAAAACTGAACGTTGTCTATTCGTAATTATAAAGTACTAAATAATTTCTTGAAAAATCAATCAAAATAAAGGAGCTATAAATATTTATTTCATAAGCAAATATATTTGAAATACAGCAATACATTTAAAATTGATGTGTACTGTACAGAATTTATTCAACTGCAAGCATAAGTTCCTGTATTTTTTTCACAGTATCATTTGATATTAAAAACATGCATCCTGTGGCTGCTGCTGCTGATGGCATTGGTATTATATCTAACAGATGCTTGTATGAAATCCAGCATGTATCTGGTTTCTCTAACCAGTAGAAATTTTGGCAGGGGCCATGAGGATGCATAAATTGTATTTGAACATCACCTTTTTCAAAAGTTTTCTAAGACAACTCCTAACCAACCACCGTTTCTTATCATACATGCAAGCAACATAAAAACCTTTAGAAATGTTATTAAGACTAAATTTTTGATATGTTGCTTACCTACTGCAGATACTTCAATCTGATTCGATATGTTTGTAGATACAATGGAAACTAAAAGCACAGACTTACTAATAGGAATACATTTATGATAATCCTTGATACCCTCAATTCTTACAGCAAAAGTTAGTCTTTCAGAAAGCAATGCTCTTGTTTCTGCTACATATTCTTCAGATGCAAAGAAAAACTTAATAGTTTCAAAATTACCTATGCAATAAGGAAACAAATCATGTGGAGAAATTATCTGATCCTTGTAAGGACGTTGCAAGCTGGTTCTGTAAGCAGACCTTTTAACTGTGCTTCCAGTGGCATCACAGGGGCTTTTGCCATGGGAGGTGATAAAAAAATGTCACTCAGCATTTAGTTTGAAATCTTCTTTATGTTGGCATAAATTTAAAAAGTTTTTCTTGTTTTTGTACTGCGCTGAGCTACCACCACTGAAATAAATTATTTTCTATATGTCTGGATATTGTGATGTTAAATATGGAATTAGAGGCCTTTGAAAAGAAACTACTGCCACCATATCATGTGTCAAACAGTCACTGATAATACACATAGAAATAACTTTTAGGTTATCATTTGGCCGAACATATGCTAAAAAAGGATGGAGTGTAGCTTGTGTGTTTTCCCAGTGATATCCCTGTATTGCATCTTGTACAATAAAAGTAAAATTTTCAGAAAAATCAAATAATAAAATGCACTCATCTGGTTTTAGTTCTGCTTTTCTTGTTTTTAAGTACTCTGATTGATATTAGTTCCCCATCATACTATAGGTATGGGGAACTTAGGTAATCGTGAAAATTTTCGACCTCGGTTTTTTGACTTTTTTACACGTTTTCAGGTTTGAGAAATCCGAAAATGACAAAATTTCTATGGTGTCTGTCTGTAGGGTGTCTGTTAGTCTGTTAGTGGGTAAGTCTGTTAGTTTGTGTACACGATATCTCAAGAACAAATTGTCGCAGAGAGGTCAGATCAGTTTTAAAATATTACTTTCGACACTGGCAAGAACCCTATTTATTTGCAACATTCGAATTTAAAAACTTCGTAAGTTATTAGAAATTTATGATTTTCTTAACATGGGAGAATAGGACAAAAATTCACTTAAACGTGCATTAAATGGAAACTTTTTACTGTAAAAATGTCAGACCAGTTTTAAAATATCAGTTTTGATGCCGGAAGGAACATCAGTAACTGTAAATATGCTACTTTGAAAATTTCGCAAGTTATTGGAAACTTACGAATTTCTTAACATGGCAGTATAGGGCAAAATTTCACATAAACGTCAATTTTGAGAGATATTTTCATCATAAAGATGTCAGACTACTTTTGAAATATTATTTAGGATACTGGCATGAATATCATAGACTATGATTTTTCCAATTTAAAAAATTCGTAAGTTATTTGGAATTTACGATTTACTTAACATGTCAGAATAAGGCAAAATTGAGCATAAACTTCCATTTTGAGGATTCTAAATACATTAGACAACTTCAAAATTACGTTTATGATATTTGTTTGAACATAATTGAATACAAATATTCTACTAGAAAAATTTCGTAAATTATTCGTAATTTACGATTTTATCAACATAGCGAAATTGTAAATTTTTCATATAAATATGAATTTTGAGGATTATTGCATTGGAAATAGTAGCATGAATAGGAAAACTAAACAACAGAATTGACCGTGATAAAATAAATTAATAGATTAGAATAAGATAATTATATCCAAGTGAACGGTGGATAGCCTATTAGGCGGGGATTTCATTCTGTCACTGTATCAAGCTTTGGTCAAATTCATTTCTTTTAACATGATTATACATATGTCTCGCACTAAAAATTTCTGAGAACATAAATATGATGGGGAACTGAGCAGAGTCCACCTATGCCAACTAGTTTTGCAATATAATGGTGTTTTGTCAAGGACTTCATTTTCAATAGAAGTTCCGATTTAAAATCAGGTGCAGACAAAGTAATTTAATGAGTGTTGAATGGACTGTAATTATCCACCGTCGAAACGTCACTTCAGATTCTTCATCATAATCATCCATTAACATATCTAAAAATTCTTCAAATGCAGTTTGGAGTGGACACTGTGAACAAAATCCTAAATTTCATGCTTCATTGTTAATGTCACACACATGAGACAAAAAAAAAAAAAAAAAAAAGGCTGATAGATGGTTTAATAGATTGTTTTAGAGAAGCCATCATTAGTCTGTCATTTTGGTGAATTATACAGACATAGACTGAATGAGTTCCTGTACTACCAGCTAACACACATCACTTCGGTCGCAAATCAGCAAATTTAGATAATTCAATCTTGTGATTGGGATATTCCTGTTTAAAAAGTGCGTACGCTTCTTTGAGATTACATAAAATAAGGTGTTTCTGTTTTGTAAATATCTTATTTTTTCACTAAATTAACTTGAATTTTTTTAAATTAAAAGGTTTTGTTTTAATACCAGAATATAATAAAATCAGAATGTTGCTCCCTTATTCAATGCTTCATTCACCTAATAACACTATTTCTAAAAGTAACTAAGTAACGTTCAGAGGGTAAATAAAGTCTGATACATGTATTAAATCAATATTTATATAATATTCAATAAGTTTTGTTTTTTTACACCTTTTTACTTCCTTATACAAAGTATAAGGAAGTATAGTACAAATCATAAGTGTTGTCCCCTTCCCCTTTTCAAATGACCTCCTCCTTCGGCCTTAATTTTTGTGTGCACAACTAACTTTAGCGGCTCCCCCAGCGGTTTTTTTTTTTTCCCTCCCTGCCTAAATTCAAAAATGTTTAATTTTGTATAATTCCGGTTATTTCGACTCTCAGCTAGTTAGTGCAATTATACCCAATTCCTTAACATCTGGAGCGTGCTGCAATTCCTGAGCTTTGGCGTCTAGTTACATTGCTGCCCAGCATCTTCCACGCGGTTATCTGGCGATTTATTCGCTCCGGCGGACGGCATCCAACCCGTTAAGCTTGGCCGAGCCCAGGCAGGCAGGGGCCGTCCAAAGGTTTCAAAGGAAGTATAGTAATCCCGATTTGCGAAATGGATTTTGTATTTCACATTGCTCGAAAACGAATGATCGCTGAATGTTGCTAATTTATACGTGTGACTTTCATGATGTCTAGTTGCACACCTGCAAGTGTCATCTTAACACGAGCTCTCGTTTTAGAGATATAAGGGATTTTACACGATTTTTCGTGACGTCTGTATGTGTGTGTGTGTGTCTGTGCGTGGGTATGTCGCATAACTCAAAAACGGTTGGACGTAGAAAGTTGCGAATTGGTACATAGGTTTGTTATAACATCTAGTTGTGCACCTCCCTTTTTGGACTTTCTATGATTTTCCGTTTTGGAGATATTTAGGAAAATTAGGTTCATAATGACAAAAATTTGGCCATAATGTATCAAAAAACGGTAATAACTCAAAAACGGTTTAGACAAATCTTGCAATTTAACTGACTTTCCGATTAGCTAGACATTTGAAACTTTCAGAAAAGCTCAGAACACGTTGACAATGCATTTTTTTAATATTTTTAGCCAACTGTTTCCGATACCTGCTGCCTTCAGCAGCGTTTATGCAATTCAACAGAAAATTTATTTAACTAACTTCCCGACTAGCTAGACATTTGAAACTTTCAGATTAGATCAGAACACGGTGAAAATGCATTTTTTAAATACTTTTAGCCAACTGTATAGGGTCCCTGCTGCCTTCGGCAGCGTTACCAGTTCAAATCTTGGAATCGATTTGTAACTAACTTCCCGACTAGCTAGACATTTAAAACTTCCGGAAAAGCTCAAAATACGGTGACAATGCATTTTTAAAATATTTTTGGCCAATTGTTTCGGGTCACTGCTGCCTTCGGCAGCGTTTACATGGTTCAACAGAAAATTTATTTAACTAACTTCCCGACTAGCTAGACATTTGAAACATTCAGAATAGTTCAGAACACGGTGAATATGCATCTTTTTAATACTTTTAGCCAACTGTTTCAGGTCCCTGCTGCCTTCGGCAGCGTTTATATGGTCCAACAAAAAAATTATTTAACTAACTTCCCGACTAGGTAGACATTTGAAACTTTCAGAATAGTTCAGAACATGGTAAAATTCCTTTTTTTAATACTTTCAGCCAATTTTTTCGGGTCCCTGCTGCCTTCGTCAGCGTTACCAGTACAAATCTTGCAATCGGTTTTTAGCTAACTTTCAGAAAACTCAGAACACGGTGATAATTCATTTTTTAAAAATATTTTTAGCCAACTGTTTCGGGTCCAATGTCAATGTTTTTTAACATTATGTATATTTCTAAAAGTGTATAAGGAAGTCATGTGGTGCCCACATCAGATTTTTTTATTAATGTTAAGTCTGTGAGAGGGGAAACACAAGCATATGGTATTAGAGAAAAACATGCATCTACTATCAGCAAGACATCTCTTTACGCAAATAATAACCAAAAGTAAACTCTTTTCCTGTGAATAGCTAACGCATCAGTAGCTTATTAAAAAAGAAAAAAAAAAAGTTTCTAGTGCTCCCCCTTTATGAGAAAAATGGCTGCCAAGATGGCCGAAATTGCATGTTTTTGCCCTATGGTTTGTCTTTAAGCTTAAATATTTCCAAAAAGGTGTGAGAAACCCAAGTAATTTATGGTGAACACCTGTACTCTACCAGAAAGTGAGTAAACCTTTGGTTTTATTTTCCTTTTTTTGGAATTGATGTCTCAATTTTAGCAAAATCGGGAAAATCAAATTTTTGTAGTTGCAACTTCTAAGAGTACTTGTACCTTAGCGATTTTCATTATAAACATTGTAGTATTTTTTTCTGAATGCTTGGGATAACTAGTTTCCATAGATACCTAACACTTTCATATTACATGAGCACAACTTTTAAGAAAAAAAAATAATAATAACATGAATTTCTTGGTATTTTGAGGGGGCGGACAAACTTCAAGGACCTGTATATCTATAAATAAGTGGAGCAGGTAACTAAAAATTTGCACTTATTCATGCCTCTATATCATCAATGTGTGTACCTAATTTAAAGAAAATCTGAGTCGGTCATGCAACCAACTTTTATTTTTTTAGGTGAGTTGGTATGGAATCACTCACATAGGATAACATTAACATGGGAAGAAAGAAAGGAAGAATGTGATTGGTGTGCAGGTTTCAGAGTGGACAATACCTAATCCCACCAACAGCCTAGGCTCATGTTATTTTATAGGAATATTTGTTTCAATAATTACTCATTACCTAATGAATTTTTAAAATTCTGTTTCCACATTCAGAAAATTTATTTTTGTTAAATCAATACTTATTTTCAAAAAATCGATTTTTTAATTTTAATTTGGAGTTTAAAAATGCAATACTAAAAATTAAAAACAAATAAATTTCTTAAAATTACCTCTCTTTTAACCCTTTTTTAGCAGCATGATTGTTATATATATATATATTTCGACATACCGATCATAGCATCAGAAAAACATGTTCCTTACTGACCATTGTCTTGCCTGTTGGTCGATCTCTCGTTTGATTTACTCTTTCCTTAGCTTCACTTCACAGTGAGAGTTGTCGGTAAGCAGCATGTTTTTCTGAATATGGCTACGATCGTATGCCTATATGTATATATATCGTTGCAAAAGTTCGTGCGGACGCGGATCATTTTATTGCCTCCAAAGACGAGAGCTTCTATCGACGTAGTATACATTTGTTACCACGAAAAATGGGCAAAGGTTGTAAAAAGTAATGGAAAGTATTTTGATTAAAAATTGTCATTTGATTTAATGTATTTTTATGAAATGAAGCAATAAAAAACCGCACGAATTTATGCAAAGACCTAATATATAGATATAAACAACCATGCTGCTAAAAATGGATTAAATGAGAGGTAATTTTAAGAAACTTGATTAAATATAATCCTTTACTTTAAATAAATGTAATTAAAAAATCAATTTTTGGAAAACGAGTAGAGTACTAATTTATAACAATTGTGAATTTTCTGAATGTGAAAACGAAAAAAAAAAAAAACGAAAAAAAAAAAAAAAAATACATTAGGTAATGATTAACTGTGGAAACAAATTTCCCCACAGAATAACATGTGCTGTGTCAGCGAGATTAGGTATCGTACACTCTTAAGTCAAGCAGCAGCAAAATGATTTTGCATTGTGGAAATATTGCATATTTTCAGCAAATGGACACTAAAAAAAGCAGAAATGTTATTGATTTGCAGTGAACTAATGGTACGATTTTAGAATAAAATTTGAAAAAAGTACAAATTTCATTGTGAAATAAATGCAAGGTTGCTACATAAATCTGAAAAAGAAATTCCCTGTCTCTTATAAAAATAAAATAGATCAGCCACAATCATGCACCTTTAGAATCTAACATATTTACAAGTCAATTAAACATGTCTAGGGTATATGAATTTAATTTGACTACTATAGTTGGGGAATATCATATGATAAAAGACCTATGTTTTTTTTTTTTTTTTTTTTCATAATGAAGTACTAAAATAATAATAAGGCTTTTCTCCAAAAAGGGGTCTAACCAGATTTTTCAGAAAGGATCCTGTTTTTGTTAAATTGTGAAAAATTCTACACATAATTTTGTGAATCTAAATTTAATGTGAAAATTAAGTTTTTCCGAACTTTTTTGCTAAGGTATTTTTTTTTTTTTTTTTTTTTTTTTTTTGTGAAATTATGAAAAATATAATTTTGCAAAATTAAATTACAACTAAGGTTTCATTTTAAACAATGACGGTTCACTTTTATAGAGCTAAACTCACACATATGCATAGAAACCTTTTATAAATTAGAAATTCAGCTTTTTGGGGAAATATAGCAAAGCACGTCACATTATTCAGACAGCCAGTTTGTTCTATGGAAGATCAGTTTTCGAAATGAAACAGATTTATCAAAGACTGTTTTTAAGGTGGAAAATTTTATGAAGGGCCTTTTTTTTTAGGATATAAAATTTTGTGAAGGGTCTTTTTTCAAAACATAAAATTTTGTGACGGTCTTTTAACAGACCCAGGTTTTTTTCTGGCAAGACTGCTGCCAAACTATAAAACTGGACAATTTAAATAAGAAAAAACTGAAATTAAACCTTTATTATGAGGGGGGGAAAAATGCATATTTTTTAAATATTTTTGAATTACCTGAATTTTTCTTGTTTTTACAATAAATTTTGAAGTTGCCTGGAGAATAGAATTTTCACATTCCCTGAGATTTCTAGGTTTTCCCTAAATCCCAGTAGCAACCCTAAATTGCTTATTTCAGCAATTGTGAGACGAAAAAGAAAATAAAGCAATTAGCTGTGACTGAACTTTATTATTTATTTGTCAATTGGCATCAGGGGGAAGAGGCCAAAAAATGTCATTTTTATTATAAGAAACAGATTGCTGGAAAATTTTTAGTTTGAAAATGGACTCTTCACAAAAATAAATGAACTTAAAGTAGACTTTTGCCAATAATCAGATATCAGAGAATTTAAAGCAGATCTTTTACAAAAACTGGACTATTTAAGTCACAAAAACGTTGTGCAAAAGTACAAAAATTTAATATTTACACATTGCATGGTCTTTACAATGTAAACAGGGTTGGTTCCCACTCAATTTCAAAAATAAAATTCCCTGACTTTTCCAGGTCTATTTTTAGAAAATCCCAGTCACAAAATTTGATTTGTGACATAAAAAATAGCTCACAGCGTAAAACATAACATAGCTTGTAACATAAAAGACAACATAGTAACAAGACTCACGACATAAATTGAATGCTCAAATAGCATTTCCCAGGTTTATATAATCCTTTTTCCAGGTTTTGGGGCAATATTTGCAGTTTTCCCTGACTTTTTTCATTAATTTCAATTTTCCTGACTATTTTAGGTTTTTCAGGTTTTCCCTGACCCGTGGGAACCCTGTGTAAAGTACTACACCAATACTTATTTCGGCTTGTAATTATGACCATGCATTTAAAGATAAATCTCATGACAATAATATGTGACCTTCATACTTAAAAAATGAGCAAAGAATGTATAATTATGCTCTTTCAAATTATAAGTGTATTGTATTAGGAAAAAAACAAATACTCAATGAATCGGAAAAACAAATATATATATAACATATCAGCCACTTGGAAGGTTAAAGAAACTACTTAAAAGTGAAAATTATTCATTTTTATAATAATAAAAAAAAATTGCCAGCTATTTACAAGTCCAGTTTTCAAGTCTATATCGTAATACTTGATTTTAGAGTCTATGTTAACATATGACAGAAAATTTATAGGTTATCTAAAAAATTTTCCCCTGGAACTTCCAATGTTTTTAAATGAAGGTAGGCTATAATTTTTTAAACTAACACAACAGTTGGTTGAAATGCATATTTTTCACTCTCATTAGGAAAAGCTTTCAAATGCTAAGTGCCAATTTTCTTTTCAAAAAATTACAAATGTAATGATTTAATTAAGAATAGTATTTTTCAGAAATATTAGGTGCTGAGTCGCACCAGAAAAGCTGTATGGATTAATAAAATATTCTGACATAATTTCACTTTACTTTTGTCATTTACAAACTAATGTAATATAAATCTAAAATTTAATTTACATTATCTTAAATCTACACAATATTAAAGTTGAATTAAAATAAATAAAATTTTTAGATAAACTGTAAAAACGCTGCAAAAGTGCCCCTCGATTAAGAGCACCCCTCTGCCTTTCACCTGAATTTCATTTGTTTTGAAAACACCAAATAAGTGCTCCCTTACGTTCTGCGGAAGACTACCTGAATAGAAGCAAGTTTTTTACATTTATTTCTTTAACCTTTTGTGGCGTGCTGTCCTCACTGCAAGGACACAATTATTAAGCTCCAGATGCAAAAAAATCATACCAGAAACATTTTAGGAAAAATTTAACGTTTATAACTTACCAGAAAAGGCCGTTTTTTTTACCCTAAAAATTTCTTTTATTTTAATTTTCTTCGTGAATTCCGGAGGCAGTGTAATTTAAATGATCCGATTTACCTTGCACCGCAAAGGGTTAAGATTCACCTTTATGTATATGAATATTCATTTGTTTTATAATAAAAGAGGAACTGCAATTAGTTGAAAATAGAAAACACAAGCTCCCTAAAATAGAGACAAATTTTTTAAAACAATTTATTGGAAGTGGGAAAAAAAGAGTTTCCCAAGTGTTTCCAGTTAGTTGAATGCTGGTTAACCGAGAGTTTTTATATTACTGCAACTTAAAAAATATATATGATTTGTTTTAAGATAATTTTTTATGTCATTTAATTTTAGCCAGAAAGAACATGTCAAATTCTATATTTTTACCGTTTATCGGCCCCCTCCCCAAATATATCCTGATTTTCTTTGAAGATTGAGGGGCGCTTGAGTGGTATTTTATGGTATAATATAAAAACATTAAGTCTTATTTAAAAATTTAAAGCTGCTCAATATATTTAAGTTCTTTGGAGTTAATGAACAAGGTGTAAAATATATTAAAACAAGAATTGGTGCTAGGAAAATAAACATAGAAAAGTCATCAACATAAAGATATAGAACATCAAAGGGAGTAATAAAACTACAGACAGCTGTTTCGGTAGCACACAGATGAAAGTATACTCTAATGCTAACAAAACAGCTGCCTGCAATTTCATTATTCTCTTTGGCATTCTATATGTTGAAGACTTTTTCTGTGAAGATTAATGTAGTTCAGTGTTCAAAATCTGAAGTCTAATATTCTTTTGTATTTCTTTAGTGACTCAGCAGCTAAAATTTTACTGGTGAATAATTATGTAAAGTGTAAACCAATTCTAGTAATTTTTTCAAACCAATTGTAAATTAGCAGTTGAAAGAGTGTTTTAGTCAGGAATATCTGCATTAACTTAAAATTGTAATATTCATCAAAATATAGCACCTCGGCAAGAAAAATGACACAAGTTAAAAAATCTGGAGTGACTCCACTCGACTTTCCGAACATTGAGTAATTAACAGTTTTGTAGATAAAGTAAAGAAAGAGTAGTTGTTAAACAAACAAAAGAGAGAAAACCATAATAGAGTGTTTGAGTATTTTTCTCCATCTATTACACGTTGTTTTATTTAACGCTACTGAACTTTGAGCCCATAGATCATAATGACAAAGAAATTTTCGTTGTGTCCCTGTAAAAACCTATAAATGTTAGATTCACGAAAATGCTTATAGTTAGTGCAACAGTGATTTATAATACTCATATAAATTTTCAGCTGAATTCAATAAGGCGTTTAGATGCTATCGTACTTTTAAAAATTTAGTCCCATAGGCCATAATGATAAAGAATTTTTCTTTGTGTCCCTGTAAAAAAACTGTAAGTGCTAGATTCACCAAAATCTATACAGTTAGTTCAACTGTGATCTATAACATGTGTACAATTTTTTTGCTCGGATTAATAAGGCGTTTAGACACTATCACATTTTTAAAAATTTGGCCCCATAGGCATAATGATAAAGAATTTTTCTTTGTGTCCCTGTAAAAAAACTATAAGTGCTAGATTCTCCAAAATCTATACAGAGTGAGTATTTGTGATCTATAATATGTGTATAAAATTTTTGCTCAATTGAATAAGGCGTTTAGATGCTATCGCACTTTTAAGATTTTGCTCCCATAGGCCATAATGATAAAGAATTTTTCTTTGTGTCCCTGTAAAAAAACTATAAGTGCTAGATTCACCAAAATCTATAGGGTTCGTACTATGGTGACTTACAATATGCATACCAACTTTCAGGTTAATCGAACGAAGCGTTTAGACGCTAGCGTGTTCACCCACAGACATACACACATACACACATACACACATACACACACACATACATACATCATCGTAAAAATAGTGAAAACGGACTCAGGGGACCTCAAAACGTATAGAAACATCAAAATCTCGAATTCGGATTTTTGACATGATTACAATACTTTCCTCACTATAGTGTTCGGAAAGTAAAAATGGCAATTTTGTGTTTTCATCATTAAAAAATGCATATGAAGTGGTTTAACGTGCACGAACAGCATCACATTTCTATCCAGGAGCGGACTGGGTCCTCTGGAAGGGTGCATACCTTGGATTTTCGGAGGGCGCAAGTCGCTATTAGTTAGCTATATATAACGGAAAAGGGGTGGTTCAGGCATTTTACAGATAAATAGTAATATTTTCATAATAATCTGCTAAATTTGAGTGTTTGTGTGCGCCCACATTCCTTTATCCTTTGAGCTATCGGTTCCAAATTTTGCACACACACACTATTTAACGGGGGGGGGGGGTTTACATAATGATGTATTTTTAGTTATTAAATTTCAGTTAGCTTTTAAGTTTCTTCTATATTTAATGGAAGAGAGAATTGGATTCGTAAAAGTTTTCGACTTCTAGTTTTCAATGGATTTACATGTTTTGAGAGGTCCAGAACACGATTTGACCTTATTTAAAAAAAAGTATGTGAGTGTGTGTGACAAGAATTTGTGGTAACTGTATCTTAAGAGCTAGTGCTCAGAATTGCAAATAAATTTATATGCAGATGCACCTTGACATAAATTAGTGTATCAGGTTGTAATCACTCAACAGGTAGCGCTGCTATACAGCGATTTCAGGAGTTTCAGGGAAGGCTAAATCTCAAGAACTATTGCACAGAAATGCATATAAATTTATATGTAGATGACCTTGACATAAACTGATGTTTATCAACTTTTGGTGCCAATCGCTCAACAGGTCGCACATCTATACTGCAATTTTCTCAATTTCAGGTAAGGCACCAGGAACTACTGCACAGATATGCATGTAAATGCATATCTAGATGCACCTTGACATAAATTAATGTCTGTTAACTTTTGGTGAAAATCGCTCAACAGGTACAGCTGTTATACAGTTACAGCAATTTCAAGGAAGGCAATATATTTCAGGAATTACTGCTCAGAAATGCATATAAATTTATATGTACATGCACCATGACTTAAATTAGGTTATGTCAACTTTTGGTGACAATCATTTGACAGGTGATTCCGCTATACAGCGATTTCCACAATATAAGGGAAGGCTATATTTTTGGTTCTATTGCGTATAATCGAATAAAACTTGTTATATGTAAAGGCCATTATGAGACATTGTGCTGACTAAATTGATTGCATATCCGTCATAGGTGTCACATTTATATTGCAGTTTTTCCCGAGAACGTGAAAGATGTTATCTGCACGGTAAAATTTCACTTTTATTAGTCATTTAGTGTAATAATAAATACTAAGAGGAAATTCGTTTGCATTCATAATGAATAAAAAAATAACAAATAATCTGTATTGTGTGAATTTGTTTGGGAAAATATAGAAGAAAGTTTTGTGATTGCCACTACATACTAGTTTTAAATATTTTTTTAAGAATTTAAACATTAGCTCTATAGGAAATTTTTATTCTTTTTCATTATTGCATTGTTTCTGATTTTCATATGAAATAAGAGGCAATAATGCAAAATATAAAATGTCAACAGTGCGTAACTTTCATTTGTTTACATTCGTAATATTGCAATTACATAAACACTACCATCTATTACAATATGACTTATACATACACGGCCTTACTAGATCACTCCTCGGCGCCAACGTCGTAAGTGGCCATAACAAAACTGCAAAGATCAATGCATGCCGTGGAATCAAGTAGATGGCGCTCGCTGCCAACCCTGAAAATCCGTTTGTGTTATCGATTCCATTTGTAAACAAACGTGAAAATAAGCATTTTATCTTATAAAATGGTGTACTATTGTGTACCTTGCTATTCATCAAGAAGAGGTAGGGATCTGTATCCTCTTAATTTTTTTTCCCTTTAAAAAAAACTTAAATGATTGTTTTCTTTTTTTTTTCTTTCTTTCTAGTCCTTATTTCATTTCTTTCATGCAAAACAAAAATTTGAAGAAGAGTATATTTTATTTAGGAGAAAACGACTAATATCATTTATTATTTTTCAAATAATTGGTTTAAAATTATTGCCACAATTATTTTTATGATTCATATATTTTTGCGTATCGGAAGACTGCATTTTAAATTTAATTAAATCAATTTAAATGCTCTGCAAACGGAAAAAACTTATGCAGCTTCCTATACAATACTAAGTTAGTTCTGCCGTGGCGGCGCTGTGTGCCAACCCTAATTTCCAATGCATTTGATTCCGGAAAAATCGTCGATTGTTATGGCCACTTTCACGACGTTGGCGCCGAGGAGTGATCTAGTAGGGCCGTGATACATATGACTCAAAATACTGTTACTAGAAACTTGTCGACTTTCTTATGTGAGAAAGTAGTTCGTAAAAAACAGGCACGTTCTGATTGACGAATGCACTTTATTTTGCGTAAATTCTTGAATCTTTATAACAAAACTGCTATTACAACGAATATTCTCGAAAAAAGTCCAATAGTACTATTAAATTTTTTAATGTTTTGCAAGAAATCCAATGAAACTGCCACTCGTACTGCAAAAGTCACTATTCGACGAATGCTCTGGAATAGTCACTGTAAAAAAAGTGTAAAATCATGAGATATGCGCGTTTAATTTTATGGGAAATGACTGTTTTGCTATCTAAACGGCTAAATCCATAATTTCATGTCATGAAAGCATAATTTTAGAATACTGGCATTTTCTTACAGGCAAAAGTTAATATTTACTCAAATCTGCCATCAAACTGTATTTTTACGGTCAAATCCCTTCAAATGTAAAGTGCTAGCTTTTCAGTGACGTCATATAAGAATCACATCGTATGTATTTGAAACTGAAAATATAATTGTAGTTTTATTGGTTGAGATAGTTTATTTAAATACTCATGGAAATAGCGATTGATATATTCAAAGTTGTATGTTTGTCAAAACGTAAAATTACAGGGGAATACATTATTTGTGATCCAAATGTTTTTTTACGAGCTTTGCCTAGAATCTGATGCCGGGCATTGCCCGTAATTTGGCTTATTTTTTTTTTTTTCTTTACTGTACAATAAAGCAGTTACTTGCTCTTGTTCCACAGAAGTAAAGCAAATCAGGGGTGCAGAAAATGTTCAGACCTCTGAAATTTCCCCAGAGCACATTCTAAATTTCCCCAAAAATAACGCACCAACCTATTATCTGAAAGTTTTTTTTTTTTTGCTCTTGTTGGTGGTGGGGGGGGGGGGGGTAGAGGAGGAAGGGTAAATCTTTCTTTAGTCCAAATACTGAGGGAGATTTTTTATGCTACTATATTACATTTTTTTTCTTAACTACATCAAGGAGGAAAAAAAAAACTTATGTTGAAGATATCACAAAACTAACTTTCTTCTATATTTTCCTATACAAATTCCTGCAATAGAATTTTTTTTTTTTTTTTTTTTTATCCTTTATTAATAGAGACGATTTTCATTTCAGAGATGTATTACTAGTCGAAATGTCCAACGGAAGTGAATTTTTACCGTGCAGATATGTTTCCCATTCTCAAGGAAAATTGCAGTATAGCAGCATCACCTTTCGCATATATATATATACCCAATTTAAAAAAAAATAATGTCTCATAATGGCCTTTCCATATATTAAGTTTTGTTCAATTATGCACAATAAACCCTGAGATATAGATTTCTCATAAATTGCGAAAATCGCTGTATAACAGCGTCACCTGTTAAGCGATTGGCACCAAAAGATGGCATAAACTAATTTATGTTAAGGTGCATCTACATACAGTTTTTATATGCAATTCTATGCTGTAGTTCCTGAGATATAGCCTTCCCTGAAATTGCGGAAATCGATGCATAACAGCGCCACCTGTTGTGCAATTGGCACCAAAAGTTGATAGGCGCTAACTTATGTCAAGGTGCATCTGCATATAAATTAATATGCAATTTCATGCAAAAGTTCCTACGATAGAGCCTTTTCTGAAATTGCGGAAATTGCTGTACAGCAGTGCCTCTTAATGAGCGATTGGCACCAAAAGTTGATAGACAGCAATTAATGTCAAGGTGTGGGTGTATATTAATTTACATGAAATTATGTGCAGTAGTTCCCAAGATACAGTCGCTACAAAATTTTTGTCACACACACATAAATGGACAGATATTTTCAAAAATTGTCAAATTGTGTTCTGGTACTCTCAAAACATGCAAATCCATCAAAAACCGTAACTCAAAATTTTTTTATGAATCAAATACTTTCTTCTATTGAATAATAAAAAAAGAAAAAACTGAAGAATAGTATGTATGTTACTTTAATGCAAAGTAATTTTAAATTGAGAAAATAATACAAAGAATCTTAAGCATAATTTTAGATTATTAACAATTAATATGAAATGATTAGGCTTCTATAAATATCCATAAAAGAACAACATAAGTTTTAATTAATTGCTAAAATTAATATTGTTATGTGGAAACTAAACTTTAAGACACAAAAGAACCAACTCATTCAAAAACTTACGTTTAATCACTGGCTAATTGCTCAAATACTTTTTCTTTCTTTTTCTTTGTGTCTGTGTGTGTGTGCGTGGTCCGATTGGGAGGGGGAGGAGGGGAGGCAATTGCTGAATGCACAATTGAAACTCATAACTTAACTTCTGTAAACGAGACTCAAAATCATGAAAAAAAAAAAGTCTTTCCTACTTCTCTTTCCCCTTCTTCCCTCCCTGTTTTATCAGCTAAAGTAAACAAACACATCATTTCTCCCAGCGTCCTGTCATTAAAGTGTTTGTTTATTTATGTGGACTGGGTAATTATTCTTGTTTGTAGCATTTTAGCAAGACTATATAAGAAAAAAAAAAGTTATATTTGATATTTTCTCTAGCTTAAATGAATCACCAAATATTTATCATCAAATTTCAAATACGTAGTACTTTTTTTTCTTTTTTTTTTTTTTTGGGGGGGGGGGGGGTAATGGGTATTTAAAGGGAATACACTTGTAACAGAAGAATACAGCTGTTAATTTGTAGTTTAATATTAGGAAGTTTGTTTTTTCAGTAATTTTTTCTTTCTTCCGTTTTTTTTTTTTTTTTTTTTTTTCCTAAGATAATAAATATTCAAAATTTCCCGACAGCCAGAATTTCCCCCGAACATCGTTCGCGCGTTCGGACATATTCTGCACCCCTGAAGCAAATAACATCAAATACTCCAGAGCATAAATTATCGCTAGCTAACGAACAAAGTTCTGTTTCTTAGAGCACAATTTCCAAAGTGCAAACGCTCAGAATAACCTTGAATCGTAGTGATTGCACACTCATTCGCAGAAGTCAACTCACACTTATTTATACCTTTTGACGATGGGGTTTTGAGGTATTTCATACCAGAAACCCATGAAAAGTTCTAGAATTCGGCCCCCATACATTGTACAGATTCGAAACTTCGGGGCCCCTAAACTACTATTTTTGTCAAATTATATAGCTAAATTCGTCGCCAAGTTTTTTGCGAAGGGGGATCTCATTGAAAGTGAATGAACTTCCCCTTTGCCTGTAAAACTACTTTCACTGCAACAGGACAATTGAAAAAGGAGAAGCGATTTAATCCGTTGTAACAATACTAAAAGCCTCTTCATTTCAGATCTTTGATAACAGAGTTTGCTTATTATTAAATCATTATCGATTGCTGCAAGTTTTACCCTTTAGATCTGAATCACAAGAAGGGCCTCAAGATTTCACTAACATAATACTGATCTTAGTCTGATTTTAATAAACTTTAGGGTAGAAAAAGCCCTTTCACAGCTGACCTGTGCCAAAAGGCTGATTTACGTCAAAAGGAGACGTTTCTTCTTTTAATAGAGTATGGAACCGCTTATCTGGAATCCAGTTATCCGGAATTATATTTCCAAACAACTAATTTCCAATGCATAAAAAAAAAAAAATTACACTTTTTTTTTTTTTTAAATAATAATAATAATGATGGTTTGACATTGTAATCTGAAACAATTAAAAGTAAAAGAAATATTTAATAAATAACAATTCCATTTAATTTTGTTACATTTATTTAAATTTAAAAGTAGTATTTATGTATTTGACAGGGAATATAAGTTAAAGGTCATAGTCATAATGTACAATGGAAGCCTTGGTACAATGTAGACTGAAAAGATAGCTTTTAGTTCTGAAAAATGTGGATAGATGGTGCCACTACACAATATCATAAAGGTGGAAATTTTATTTATCTAGATTGGATTGGGTGAAATGGAGTAATTGGTCCTGTACTGAATTTTATTTATTATATTATTATTTTATTTATTGGGGAAGGAGGGAGGTGTTAATTAAAACCAAATTACTTTTCAAATATTATGAATATTTTACACTCTCATGGACATTAAAAATGAATTTTCATAAGAAATAAAAAGAAAAGCCTGTAAAATCAGGTCATAATTTTTTAATCTTTAATAATATTCAATGCTTTAAAATCACTGGTTAATCATGTTTAAAAACACTTGGATTTGGGCAGATTTTCATCTTTATGAAAAATTAAGTTTCAAAGATATTTTTTTTTTTCACATTTTAAATTTTGATTAATAACTTATCTTGATTAAAAATTATTTTAATACTTTTATTTAAAAAAATTAAAATCAGGTTAATTATTTAAATTTGATTAATTGATAAAAAATATTAATTTTTGGTTTAAAATAGTTATTTTAAATGAGAACTATATGCAATAATTCTGATTAATAATGTTTGCTTAATGAGCAACCAGTTATCCGGAAAAACCAGTTATCCAAAATAGTCTCGTAAAAACGATTCTGGATAATTGGTTCCCTACTGTACAACCCTTCATTTTTTATAACAACAACGAAAACTAAGAAAATTTTCCCACAGATCTAATGTTAAAAACATTAAAAATTAATTTTAAAAAAAGCTAATTAAAATTTAATAACTAAAACTACATCATTCTGTGTCTTACCTGTTAAGTAGTATGTGTGCAAGATTTGGAACCGATATCTCAAAGGATAAAGGAATGCGTAGAGAACAAACGTACAACTTCAGCAAATTAAATATTAAGATGAGAGTGCCAATTTTTAATTTGGGAGGATGTGCTAAATGTGCCAGTGCTGAATGTGTTGTTAGTTTCAATTCAGTTATTTCATTTAATTACACTAGGGCATCTTCGAAATTCATTTGTATTTAGGATTTAAATTAGTCTCTCACCCCAATCTCCCGTTAAAAATTGTCTTATTTCCATATTTCCAATAATGCTGTTTATAAAAATTTCATTTGATTCATGCCACGGGTTCGACACTTAGATGTAAACTCTTGTGCACTCCACCCTTCTTTACTTATGGGATAGAAATCATGCTAAGTTTAAAGGCATATCTATAAGGCTTGTGTATTGCATACCCCCCTCCCTCCGCCTCAAAATCTCTTTTCGGGGATTCAAACGACCCCACGCGCTAAATAAGCAATGTTTCTTTTCCTAGTAATGCAGTTTTCATGGAATAAAGTTATGTATTATGGTTTTTTTCACAAAGCTTCGGATTTGCCCCTCATATGCAATGACGAATTCCCGCCCCCCCACAAAAAAAAGGAATTTTTTTTTTTTCACACTGCAATTCTTTTAACGGTTGTGATCGTAGTTGATCTATCGAGTATTTGATTTCTGAAAAATTGCCGCACCCCAAAAAGTGCTACTTTACCTATGTATAAATCCAGACATGGTTTACCGCCAACAAGAATTAAGGTATTAAAAAACATAAAATTAAAAATTATTACAAAGCGTAAAACAAACTCTGTTTCTTTATATATATATGTAAAGATTGCTACTCTACAGTATACATTTTGTATTTATGGCCGCGGTAGCCCAGTCGGTAGAGCGCCGAGCTTATAATTGGAAGACTGTGGGTTCGGTACTCGAGCCGACCAAAGACCGTTGTGTACACTAATAGTGGCTGGTGCATGTAAGTTCTGACATGGCCGCAATGTCCTCCATGTTCCCATAAATTATACCTCTGGGGGTTAGCGAAACGGAGGAGCCATCCTCTCCATGTAGGATCAGAATTGTGAGGGCATGTCTCCGGACCACTTCTAGGGATGAGTTCCAGACCTTCGCCAATTGCCCACTGAGCAGTACTTGTGCGACGTAAATCCCAACCAACCATTTTGTATTTACCTTTGAAAAATAACACAAGATGAAAACTTACCTGCAGTTTTCTTAAACGAAAAATTAACATTATTAGGCTAATAAAGCGAAATTGTTTTAAATCACGAACTGAAACAATGAGATTAGACAGCTAAAAAAGAATTGTGTGTACACCGTACACACGATTCCTTTTCAGTGTGTACGCCGTACACTGTACGAATCCTGCAGAAGGCAGAGGTAGGGGGTCATTCCAGCCATACATCAACGGGAAACAGGCAAATAATGCCTTTTGAATTCGTTACTCTCATCCATTTATTTTTATCACAAAATCTCTATTTCAATAAATGGCAACTTTGATCTCACTAAACTATCTTTTTTTTTTTTTTATGTTAAAAATGACAAATTCTGGCATTAAGAACAACAATAAAACATATTTCATGGCTTTGTTTATTTTCTGCATTAAAAAAATAATAATAATTAATTGTCAAGTTAAACTCTCAGTAGTACAAAGAGGGTGCTGACTAATCCAGTCATTTCTACAAGTCCCGTCGTGTTACCCACATTTTCTTTTATCAATAAATCAGAACATCATTGCATTGTAAGACTAACAAAGGGCATTAAGTTGGCAATAGGTTAGTACATGGTGTATGACCAGGGCGCATTGAACACTCATTCATCTTCATTTAAAGCGCAAAAATAGCCTCTAATAAGAAAAAAAAATCAATAAAAAATTTCCCGACTATCACCCATGAGGGCGCACCAGCCTATTGCCTAAGAGGGCGCATTGACCCGAGGGCCCCCCTTTTTTGCCAGGGTGTAATATATCTAGCAGAATTGGAGTTAAATAATGTGTTAAAAGATCAAAATATAAATATATCACAAAAAGTTTACTTGTTTACAGTAACTACAACTTATAATATATTTTATAATCAGTATTAGTAAATACAGTATGTATTAGTATGTACAATCCATATTTAACAAGTAATGCAGCCAAATATGCATACTTTAATTGTTGAAAATAACAAGGAAAAATTAATTAGATATTAGTATCAATTAGTAAAATAAAACTCAAATAAGAGATATAATCAATTATCAAATATAAAAGAAAAAATTGGCATTACAAAGTAAAGAAAAAATTATAATATTTATAACCGATTCATCTTCAATAAATCATCCATCATTGTTAAATCTTCAAAATCATTGACGTAAATATACCGTCCATCAAGTATTGTATTGTCAAAAGTCAATATTACATCGTCAGCAATATCCTGGTTTGGAAAACATACAAGTGCTTCAGTTAGTTTGTTATATCGAGGCCAATTACAAATCATTTTAACATAAAGAGGTTTGTAATCAGAAAATAATTCATAAAAATAGCTAATAGGAGTACCCCTGTAAAAGTTAGATACTGATACCCAAGTAGGTGAATCCATGTTACGGTATTTATCTGAATATCCAGTTCTTTTACTCATGGAGGATTGGCTATAAGTATCACTATTATCATGCTCATATGTTGAAGAGTTATTAGGGCTACTTTTTGATTGTTCATGGCTTGAAAACTTAGTTGAGCTAGCTTCAAATTCAGGATTGCCATAAGTATTACCAGTAGCATGATCATATCTTGAAGAATTACTAGTGCTATTTTTTGACTGATCATCGTGCCTTGAAAACTTAGTTGAGCTAGCTTCGAATTCAGGATTGCCATAAGTATTACTAGTAGCATGATCATATCTTGAAGAATTACAAGTGTTATTTTTTAACTGTTCATTGTGCCTTGAAAACTTAATTGAGCTAGCTTCGAATTTAGAATTGCTATAAGTGTTACAATCATAATTTGATGAGTTATTAGGGGTACTTGATAACTGATCATTGTGCTTTGAAAACTTAGTTGAGCTAGCTTCAAATTTAGAATTACTATAAGTGTTATGATCATATCTTGATGAGTTATTAGGGCTATTTTTTAAATGATCACCATGCTCTGAAAATTTAGTAGGGCTAGCTTCAAATTTATGATCATGACTTGAAAACTTATTAGGGCTATTTTTTGAGTTATCATCATCATACCTTGAACAGATATTAGACCTAGCATTTAGTATATCTTGGTCATACTTCTCACTTTCAGATTGGCAATACTGTTTAGATTTAAGTGGCGTATTTCTTGGAATTTTAATGTCAGTTTGCATTTGCATTGTTGTTTGTTGTGAACTTTTTTCTGATCTCGATGAATTTTTAGAATTAGTTTTTAAATTACTAACTTTTGGATTTTGTTGATAATTATCGAGCGTTGATCTTGATGAGTAAGAGGATTCATTTTTCAATTCTCCAGTATTATTTTTATATTTAGTATAACTTTTTTCTATGTTATTAGCAGTAGATCCATCATTATCATCATTATGGATGCCTGTAGATTTTTTTTCACAATCACTCTTTCCATGTGGCTGCCGATATTCATTTATCATTTCTTGAGCTGGAATTGTTTCAGAGGAATCATTTTCTAATACTAAATTAACATAATCTTGAAGTTTTCTACCTGCCTTAACAATCAGTCTACGTCCAGAAGCGTCTGTTTTATTCTTCTTTTTAATCACAGATATTAATTGATCCATATCAACACAATTTATAAACGCAAATGATTTTCCCTCCTTATTCACCATTTTATCAATTTCTACACCATCGAAATCACGAAATAAATTCTTAAGATCTTCCAGGGTGTAATTAGTTGGATAGTTACCAACATATAATTGAAAAGCCATGGTTTTCTTTTATTGGAAATAAACGAAAACTATGATCAATTTAACAAAAACAAATCTTTTACCCCTTTTCTTTCTTTGTTCGCATATTGCATGCAATTATCCCGCACCGCAATTTCTATTGGTTGGTTGGTTTGATGCGTTTGACTGACGATGATCATTACCACACACACATTAGCTACTAAAAAATATTCCAAAAAACTGGGTGAATGCATAAATATATAAGTCTGTGGTATATAATCTATAGTTGAATGAAAACGAATAAGATTTTTTTTAAACAAACATCTTAACTCATTTTCAATAGCTATCCATCAGATTTTGAATAGGTAAGGTAACATGCAACCAATCAACCACTAGCAATAAACAAAAGAGTCAAAAAGGATTACTTCTTTTAAAAGTATTTATAAAAATTTCAAGATGTCGAAGTCCCTCCGCTTATTAACATCAATATTGGTAATCATTTTAAACAATATGGAATTTATATTCGATTGTTATAAATAGCTTCTAATTTTTTCATTATTAAAATAGTTTTAGTATATTCCGTGACCTTCACGTATGCCTGCCGTCAACGGAGAAAAGTATTGTAGAATATTAAATTTCCATAGTTATTGTTTAATTTTAAATTTTGTTTTATATTACTCATATTAAATATTACTTAAGAGATCAAAGTATATTTACCTATTCATTAAAAAAAGTATTTTTTAAGAATTATGTTTACAAGTTAATTAGAATGTATTATTATTAGTATTATTTAAAAGTTTAAATTGAAAAATCATTGCATATGCTTTAGCCCATTTTAGTACAGCTTTGATATCTGTTGTCCTTGACGGTTCTTGGACTTGGCGATAAAAATTATAATACAAAAATATACACGTCATATGTATATTCATCTTTAGCTGATTGGTTTAGCTTCCTTAACTGAGCCGATTTTAATTTAAATTAATTGAAAATCTGCCATTTGCGTGACGATGGTAAATTGTTACAGATGGTTTTTATCTGCTCTTCTATTTTTTTTTAAAACCGTCACGGTATCTGTAAGTATAATTCACTCTAGATTTTTCTGTTTTTATAAAGTTTAAAACAAAGTTTTTTCAGTGTATTTTATGTAATTTTTAATCAATTTACAAAGAAAGAAAAGGGTAGGGGCATGATAGTCATTGCTTCAGTATAGATTTTTTCCTGCATTTTCTTCACCTTATTATTAATGCACCATGATTTAGGTGCATTCAGTGATTATTATTTATTTATTTTTAATGCTTGCGCAGCAATCTTGCATTGGAATACTGACCGTTACAGTACACATTTCGTACATTTACTGATTCATGCATCTCAAATTAGGGGTATCCAGTGATGTTTCTTTTGGTTTTAATGCTTTTTTTTTTTTTAAATGCTTGCAAAGCAAGCATACAGCAGCGAGTTTACTGACCGAATCCTATATAAATTTTCGTGCATTTACTGATTCATGCACCTTGAATTAGGGGTATCCAGTGATGTTTTTTGGGGATACTGCTTAAGGGGTTAGGGGTAGTCAGGATTTTCAAAAAATCAAATTTTTTTTTTTTTTTTTGCATTTTCTTAAAGTGTAATATCTTATAAATATTCTCTGAAAATTTGAAGTTGATCCGATAATTACTTTTCGAGTGGATCTAATTCCCATCAGTATGCAAAAAAAAAAGGATGCTGCACGTGTGAAAGTGGCAGATCAGCGCGCCAACGACAACACTCGGGAAGGCAGAATGCTTCGTAGGCAACGGCAAATTGATGTTTTGGAAACTTCCACAATGGCTGAAGAACTATTATATGGCCCAGGAATAGATGACTCAGTGTAAGTGATTAAATAATTCGTATTTCTGTACGTAAATCTAGTGCGAAACTTTAAATGCGTTTTTCTCAAAACTATGTTTTTTGAACTGGTGACAACTGTAACTTGAAAACCGCTCAGTAGATTTTAATGAAATTTATACAGCTTTTAGAATACATAATAAACTCGGGCCTGATCGAAGGATTTTTTTTTTTTCAAAAATTTCGATTTTTTAAGACCAATTAACTGTTGACTTTTTCCCAAAAATTTAGAAAAAAATTTCCTGAGTCTGCCATTTTTTTAATTTTTGAAAAAAAAAAAAAAGCTTTGATCAGGCCCAGGATTATCTATTTATAAAACTAATTTTTCTTATCCGATTGATTTTAGATGAATCTCCAAGGTCATTGTCACCGCAAGGACCTTTTTTTTGGACTGGGTCAACAGAAACAGCTATAACTTTGGAAATTATAATTTTTTTTTTTTCAAATTTTCGTGACTTCAAGTCAAAACATTGTATAATAATGCCATATTATTACTTTTGTAAAATAAAATGATTTAATAGCGAAAAAAAATTATTGAAAATTATCATTTTTTCGTGTCTCTGACTACCCCTAACCCCTTAATACCGACCTCTGCAATCTACAGAATAAAAAAAAAGGTCTACGTTTAAATATTTTTCTTTTATTAATATAGATTTTAGTACTATTTTTATTATATTGAATGTGACTTTTGTTGGTGCGATCCACATCAGCTCGTTGGTGTGATTTACATTTAAAAATGGCGTTAGTTGATGTTTTTTGCATTTAAAATTCCATTAACGATCAAATTTTTTCACTTTCGTTTGCGCTAGGATGTCTACTAGGTCACGAAAGTTATTAAAGTCATGAAAAGGTCATGAAAATAAACAATGGGTTATGAAATTCAGCAATAGGTCATGAAAGTTAAGAACAGGTCATGAAATTCAACCGTCAGTTTGAGTCACGTATTGGTTCAGGTAACCCAATTTCACTGGTCGAGTCGAACAATTTTTTTCTCTTGCAGTTCAGGTTGACTTGAATGATTTTCTTCCCTATGAGTCAGGTCAACTTGAATATCTTTCAAAATAATTTCTTTAACGGACAAAAACATAATTCGGCAACACATCGTTTGGTGCATTGTCGCTTTGCTTGTAGCACTCGTGCCCACTTTGTTCGCCTGATGAATGGTTGTGTTTTTTTCAACCCGAAACAATTGTTGCAAGTTTATTGCATTTTATGGTGTTTATTCAAAGTTTTGTACTTATTACTAAACTTCAAGAATATGTTGTACACTTGAAGTACACAACACACCTAAATGTTTAAAAATTGTTTATCCATTTTTCCGATTTTAAAAGTTTTAACTTGGTGCATTAGTGATTACATTTTAAATTATTTACCAATTGTGTAGCAGTAAAAATTTTCTTTATAAGTTAAATTGTAAGATTTTTAGATGAATTATTAAAATTCTCTATTATGGATTCATGTCAATTTTCAGGTTGCTATTATTTAGTAGCATAAATATATAAACATGATTATAAACCTAGTATAGTTATTTGTTGTATCTTTAAAAAAAAATTTTTTTTTACTTAACATTTAAATTTTCTAAAATATATGTATGCTCAAAATATTTTGTTAATCAAAACAGTATTAATGTATAACTGAATGAACTAATTTTTTCTAATTCAGAATGTATTCTATTTTGAAGTATAGGAAAGACATCAAAATGTAAAGTCTGAGATGTAGTATAATTATATACTTTTTTTAGTTTAATAATTCTATTCTTAGTCTTTTCGTGGAAAAAAAAATATATATATGTTTGTAGATTTGAAGAAAAATTTAATACATATATTCCTCTCCTTAATGCAAGGAAAATAAATGACAATTTTCAAATCTCCCCAAAAACTAATAGTTACAGTATTATAACATTGCACAAATAGTGTACAATGTATGTAGTTATATATGTCTGTTTTAGATTGGTTTCCATTACTATTTACTTAGATTGTTAATTAAAAAAAAGTTTTCAAGTTTTTTTTTTTTTTTTAACAGCTAATATTGTTGTTAAACAATAATTTTAAAATTAAAGCAAAGTGATATATCAGATTAAAAAAAAAAAAAAAAATGAATATGTTAATTTAAAAAGAAAGGTTGGATATGTCGATAGAAAAGGTCATGAAAATTTTTTTGAGGTCATGAATTTTTTTTCTGTCAAGTCAGTAGACACCCTGTGCGCGTAAAAACGATTATTAACGTCAACAGCCGCCATCTTGGAACAAATCATGCCTGCAAGCCGACAGGGATCAGGTCAACAAAAGTCACCAACCAGTACCGCGTAATAGGATTTCACTTTGTATTTTCGTAATATTTATATTGTATGAAATATTGTTGAATGTTCTTGATTGCTCTCTTAATATACCTTGTAAAAATAACCATGGTTTTTGAAGGGAATTAAATATGTCTGCCAGATAATTTGACGATATTTTTTTTTTTTTTTTTTTCCCTCCCAGCCTAGTACAACAGATATCAAATCAGCTCTAATAAAACTTTGATTACTGCAAATTTAATGGCACTGAAACAAAACTTATTGAAATACTAATTAATATATATATATTAGGATAGTAAATAGTATAGTGATTTATAGTAGAATTATATTTGAAGGTAATAATAAAATTAGAAAAATAAATGAATAAAAGCAGATTTATTGGTACAAGTTGCAGGTTTGTCCACAAGTGGATTTGGCGATTTTTCTTTGGCGCCATTTTGAAAGATAATGATGTCATTCTGGATTCTTTGCAATATAATATGCTAACCTTCTTGCTATTTATTTTTTATGCCCATAACAACCAGCATTCTTTTTATTTTTTATTCCCGTGGTAACCAGCATTGTAATTAATTAGATAACTTTAATTATTCATTATTCTGTTCTATTTCAGCTGGTGAAACACACTGTTGTATTTTTACTTTTTATTATTAATTTATTTTGTTTAGATAGGCCTATTTTTGGAAGAGAAGGTGAATGAAGTAGGATTTTTTTTTTTTTTAGTGAATTGTTAGAGAGAGAGAAATTTATATTTAATTTTTGAAAAAAATGTGAATTAATTAAAAGTGGTATGATTTGTGAAAAGTGTGGTTTTCATGTACGTGAAGCATGTAGTGACATGTATGTAACTACATGTGTATCACTTTTTGGTAATTTACAGAATTTCATGCATTTCTACTTTCAGGCTATGTAAAGTAGCTTATTTTTAAAAGTGTGTTCTAAAAATCATTTTAAAAAATGGTAAACGAATTCTAATTTATATAATCGTATTTTACCGGCAAGTGTAGGACATTTAAACTGTAAAAATGTACAGGAAGCATATATATATATTGTTGCGAGTTTGTAAATAATTGTATTTATTTTTGCATAAGTTCGTTAAAAGAGGCTTAGTAAGTTGATAAAATGTTAATTTTCTGCATTTCTAGTTTGTTTTAGCGTTAAAATAGCCTAATTTCCCTTAAAAATGCATTAAAAAGTTCCAAAAAGGCAGGTAATGGATCTGGCACTAAAGCTGGTGACTTTTTGCGAGAAAATCCTTATTATTGATATACCAAATATGGAAGCTGGAATCCTATTGGTGGACCAGTTTCTGGATTTTTCTATGTGGGTATTTAAGGAGCTGTTTTACGCCTAGTCAATCAGTCTCAGATAGTTTCCACCAATGCTTGTATTGCTATTGAAAGAGCTCTAAGCCTCTTTGGAAATACAGTTGCATTGCTATATGTGTTAATGCTACACAGTTTGTACTGTGGATTTGCTGTTGGCAGCTGTTATTTAAGCTGTGTTTATTGGTGGAATTGAAGTTGATACCTGGTTTATAGGCCTGTATTCTTCTGGAATTTTCTGTAAATAAACTACTGAGCTTTTTGAAAGTTTCGCCTTTCATTCTCGGACAACTCACGAACCTCAACAAAGTCAAAAGTCGTAAAAAGTCACTGCATCATTGATTTCATTATTGCACAATATTAATTTGATTCTAATAATAATTTGGCTTCTCATGAAGCGAAATTATCATTAGAAATTAAAATTTTAGTTAGGTGGTGAAATTGGCAGGATATTTATGAGTTTCAAATTTTAAAGGTAACTATTAGGTCTTTGCATAAATTCGTGCATTTTTTTATTGCTTCATTTCATAAAAATACATCAAATCAAATGACAATTTTTAATCAAAATACTCTCCATTACTTTCTACAACCTTTGCCCATTTTTCGTGTAACAAATGTATACCACGACGATAGAAGCTCTCGTCTTTGGAGGCAATAATATGATCCGTGTCTGCACAAATTATTGCAACGACCTAATAAGAAAAGAAATAAAGTGTGAAAAATTCGCACGGGTTTGCTAGTAATTTATGTTTTGCTGGTCTGTTGAATGTTTTTGTGGTCTCAGACCAATGGACCAACATTAATTTTGAGCCCTGATATATATTGGTCAAACTGACATATTTTTATCATTAGCAAATAGTCAATTGACACACAAAATTTCATGTAAAACACAAACCCTGCAGAAATACAAACAGTGTCTTTCTTTTCATAGTGTTCTAATCAACTGCACATACTTGTGTATTCGGCCAAAAATAAAAAATCTGCCATAGTCACTTTTTTTTTTGTTAAATTACAGGGTGAAAACTAACTTCAAAAACCTGGAAATGAAGAAATTTTGGATGGAATCTTTAAAAATTAAAGAACTTTGGTTAAATCCTGGGGGAAAAAAGCAATAATAAAACGGGAAATTTTAATTGAACCCTAGAAATTCCATAGAAAACATTGATTTATAAAATGGAAGAAAATTACTTAACAATTTTATTTAGGAAAATTCAGCAAAAAGCTAGATCCCTGTGACAATATTTTTATGCTTTCTGTAATAAGACTTGTTCATACAAACCTTTTCTGCAAGATAATATTGATACATTTTCTAATATACACATAATATGTACAGTACATATAATTATAAAGATATCAGTATTATTAATAGACTGTTGAAGAATTCTTAAATATAAAACACGAGTTTCTATTTTCTACTGAAATTTAGGAATAGCTTTAATTTTTATGAACAAGTTTCTTTGCAAATGACAATTTCTTTTTTGTGTCAGTGTCGCTGTATATTGCCTAAATTCTGCCACAGGGATATTCAAATTCTAGCTATCCTGAATTAATACAAACTTTTCTTTAAAAATAAATAAAACTAGTATATTGTACTTAGCTGCTGCAAAACTTTCTTCTATATTTTCCTATACAAATTCATGCAATAAAAAATATTCATAAAATTTGCTTACTAAAATTATTTTATATAATAAATATCAACCAATTTTTATCTGAAAGAAGTGGTATATAGCATTAAATGTCGAAAGAAAATTGATTTTGCGCAAACATCTGAAAAAATACGACTTAAGACTTAATTGTAATTTCATTGGCCAATTAAACGAAGCTAGATCACCAGGTGTTATGGGCTTTGTATTTACTTCTGCTTTTTTGTGTCATGCATTACGTCACCAGCACGTATGGTACTTTGTTTAGCTTCTGAATTAAAGTGCATTTTTTTAATGTTTGAATTGAAAGTTCAAGAATTAATGATGCCATGTTTTATCAGAGCAATTGTAAAGGAAATGTTTTGCAGTAATTCATTTGAAATGTTATTATTGTTGAATTGTGTCATTTTTGAAGTAAATAACAAAAATAGAGTGAAATTTATTTATTGAACTGAAAGGATATTTAGTCAGTATTGTAAACTTTTTATTGATGGGGGATTTAGAAATGTTTATATATATTAAGGTATAAAGAGTATTAGAGGTAAGCAGTGGCGGCTCGTGCAAATTTTTACAGGTGGGGCCCGACCCATCGTATGGTGTGTAATATAATATTCATTGTTCAGACATAAAAACAAACATTATTTAGGAGGTACTATATGAAGCATGAATTTTTCGATATTTTTTTCTTTTTAGTTTTATTTATTTTTAATAGCAAATCTTAAATTTAACATTATGAAAAAACTGCGAAAATCAGAAATTAATGTTTTACGACTTCACTTGCAAAATTCTGAAGTTTTCTGATCAATGGAGTATCAAAATTTAAATATCTGGAAGATGGTAGATAGGAATAGCCGAATTCTATATTATGTCGCTTTCGTCGATATATACGTTTGGAGTTTTCCCATCTCGCATAAATACGAACTAGGTATGACTTAGAAAAACTCCCTAGGGAGAATACACCACCCATATCTAGAACCTACTTTTAGTCAACTGGCTTTAAATGCCATTAAAATTTTAACTTAATTTTCTCTACACACTATGTGTAATTTTTTTTTTTTTTTTGCACGAACTATACCCCTAAATCATTTAATAATAATCATTTCAATTGTTATATTAATGTTTCTTATCTTAAAAAATAAATAAAATTAACCTTAATAAATTTATAAGAAGAATTTATTGAAATTTAGAAAGTCATGAATAATGTAACGCAAATACATATTAGAAAACTACCATGTTTCTCACTTTAAGAGCATAATTTTAAACAATTTAAATTAATTTTTTTAATTTCTCATTCAATTAAGAGAAAATGATCTAAAAAAAAATCTATTTAAAATTAAATACCCTACCCTTGTTCTTACGAGTTTCGAATTTACATGCGTAAAATTATAAAAATATGCATTTAGAGAAAACACAGTTTAAATTTTGATATTTCATTGAAAAATGTCATTTAAAAATTTTTGAATTATGATTATAAAATTCTTACTTTTTGATACAATTTCATGTTGTTTTTATGCATAATGTTTGTTGAGAATTAGAGACTGATTCTTAAATAAAATAAAAAACAAAAATAGTTTTTTTTTTTACGGATGTGATAAATAAAGCAATAAAGACGGTCTATCGTCTTTAAATAATAATAATAATAAAAACATATCAAATTGTATTAAAAAAAAAAATCCCAGTGGCAGAAAGTTTTGAAGCTGTCTGCGACAGGCTTTTAAAATTTTATAATCTGTCTGCAAAATTTGCATGTAATCAGGTGTGAAAATGGCTTACACTTAAAAAGCCTGAAAGCTGATAAGGACGGGGGGGGGGGGGGGCTTAACATCAGTGGTGATCTCGTGCAATAATACACGAATACAATTTTACTACAAAACAATATAGTATAAACAATTGTATTCATTCAATTAAATATTTTATAGCAATGTTTCACACAACACAATATAAATAATTATAAATAATAAAAGTATTAGTTTTAGTTTTGATACAGAAATTTTTATAAGTGATTTGTTATCCGAAAGTTGCGGACAAATTTTTTTTTCTCAGGTCAGACAAAAACTGTCCGCAAGCCGTTTTTCTGTGTCCGCGACTATGTCGCCGTGTCGCGGTGTTTCTGCCACTGGGAAAAAAATAATAAACTCCATTTTTATACAGATATTTTTTATCCATATATATCCACATAAATCCATTATTTATTTATTTAAAAAATATATAGTTTATTTGCATAAAAGTTATAGTATACCAAACTGAAGAAAAATATCGCATTTGAACATTTTCTTTCCATTTTTTCATTTAAATTCAAAATACTTCAGACAGAGAGGTCTCAAATTCTTAATTAAGAGCTTTTATCTTAAACGCTAATCTAGAAAAATATTTTTAATTATCAAGAGAGATAATTCATTTGTAAACACTAGAATTTAAAACTATGATATGTAAGTTAAAAAAAATGCACCGAAAAATCATACAAATAAAAGAAACAGAAAAAGCGCCAAGTTTTATCCAGGTTAACATATTTTCTAGGAGACAGTTTTTTTCCCTATAGTTTTGTTCTAAAGGGCCAGAATCTCTGTGCCCTACCAACGATAAATTATGGTGTGCTTATGCTAATAAAAGAGTTCGTCGCCAAATCTGTCAAACCGCTGTTCTAATAGAATAAATACTGTAGAAATGGACTCGCCAAGTTGGCCGGTACAATGCTGCCCCTCTCTTAGCTGATAAGGCAACTGCTGTCGGTCCAAGGCTTTTTTTTTTTTTTTGTCAGCCTTGGTTGGGTGAATCATTAAGTGATTTATGACACCTGAAAAGAACATATTGATAAATAAACGATAATGAGATATTAAGAAAAAATGGGATATAGGATGGTATTTTGTATATATGTTTTTGAAAAGTTACAATAAAATAAGAAAAAGAATGAAATAACGAATATATATATTTTTTTTTAATCGAAAAAAAAAAAAAATTAAGTGGGGCCGTGCCCTTTTGCCCTTAATGACGAGCCGCCACTGGAGGTAAGATATATAATTTCATGCATTTTGAGATAGGGGTATTCTGTGCTGATTTATTTATTTTTATTTTTTTGGTTTTCATATATATGAAGTGTACAGATGTGCGTATTACTGATTGCTGCAATATGTAATTTCATGTGTTTTTGAGATTCATGCATTTTGAGACAAGGGTATTGTGTGATTTTTTTTTTTTTCATTTTTTTTTTTTCAGTTTTCATGTGTGAAGCGTACAAGCGTGCATGTTACTGATTGCATCAATATGTAATTTCATGCAGATTTGAAATTCATGCATTTTGGGATAGCCCCCCCCCCCCTTCCCTAGCAGAAAATGCAGTACGCGAGACGTATGTCGCAGATTATTTTTACAGACTACAGATTATTTTCAAAGCAGTATTGTGCAGAGATTCAAAATCTCCCGATTTTGACAGGAAAGATTACGATTTCCAATCTTTCTCCATCCGCACTATGAATGTCAATGTTCATTTTAAACTTGTTTTGTTAGATTTTAGAACCTATAAAGAGGTAGAATTGTTGTTTGGTGGTTTACAATGTCTCACTCATTTAATTATTTGTGACATCCCCCCCCCCCCCTCTGCTCACGATCGACAAGTAAATGCCTCGCAAAATCCTTGTTATTTCCAATCTTTCTCCATTCGCAAAATAATTGTCAATGTTCTTTTTAAACTTATTTAATTAGATTCCATAACCTATAAAGTAGAGTTGTTTAATATCTCTGACATAATATATAACTTTTTAACTCCCCCCCCCCCTCCTCCCTGCCAATGAATCGGTGAGCAAACACCTTGCAGAAGTCGAATTTTCCAATCTTTCTGTATCCGATTAATAAACATTATTAACTAACTGTCATGATTAAGTAACATCAGATAAATGCAGACTTGTAATAAAAATGTGCTCACTGAATCCCACAAGTTTTTTTCCCATTACTTATAGTACAGTCAAATTAGGAAAAATAAGAGAAAAAATTTATAAAGTTTTGAAACTTTGGGATTATACTTATGAAGGGTCTAATAATTCAAAACAAAAAAATTCCCCACTCTGAGGGAGGAGCTTCCCCCCCCTACCCCCCCCAAAACCGTATAATTCATTGAAACGAAGAAAAGAATAGGGAATTAATTTATTAAGTATTAGAATTATGGCATAACATTCCTGAGGCGTCTAATGATGCAAATAAACAAAGTTATCCACCGTGGGATGTGAGTTTACCTCCCCCCCCCCCCCCAAAAAAAAAAAAAAAAAAAAAAAAAAAACAGTATAATTCGTTTAAATAAAGAAAAGAAAAAAAATATTCAGTAAAATGACTGAGTTTTTTAATTGACATGTATTGTATTTTAATAACAAAATAAATCAAAATAAATGCACATGACTAATTCATTGTCTAATAACAAGAATTAGAGAAAAAAGTTTTCAACCTATTACAGTTGTAAGTAGAAAATGTGTGTAAAATTTTAATATTGTAAACTATAATGAAAAACATTTTTTGAAAATTAAATAATTTTTCTTTTTGGTTCTATCTCAATTGTGATAGTGAAATAAAACTTTGAATTTAATATCATTTACTACTCTAAAGATCATCTCTCTTATATTTCGTAAAATTTTTGTCTTACAAAAACATCTTTAGAAAAATAACTCATCTGTATTAAAATTGTTTTAGAAAGCCTTAATTATTTTTGTAGGAAAAATTAACTTCAAAGGTGTTAAAGATTAATTTATTTGTGAGTATTTTGAATTTTTCTTTACTTTTTAGTGATATTTCATTCCATATTTTAAAATTCTAATTATTATTTTCTGTTTAATTCTCCAATTTTCATTGTTTGTTGTCATTATTAATGTTAAAGTACAATGAAATTTATATAGCATTGCAAGTGTTTTATTATCATATGCTTAAGGGAGGGGGGAGGGGGGCTGGGTGAATCAACATCTCAGTCTATAAATTAACTGCATACACTTAAAGTAGGAAAAATGCACTGGAATTGAAAAGTAATAAAGAAAAAACTTCGTATAAACACACACGCACAAACAACAACAACAACAAAAAAAAAAAATGAAAAAGTTGCTTTTGCAACAAAGGTGTGTTGACACTATGTTTGCTGCATTTATGCCTGCTTTGTTCTCCTGATGAAAGGTCATAGCCCTGTGGTAGAATAATTTTATGATTTCTGTAATAACAAGCCTCATTCGTGCAAACCTTTCATGCAAGATGACGTTATTTAATAACAACATATTTTCTAATTTACACATACTATATCTATTTAATTATAAAGATATTAATGTTATAATTATACTGTAGAGAATTTCTTAAATATAACACAATAATATAATCACATTTAAATAATATAACACATAATATAATCACATTTGAATTTATAATGACATTTAAACATCGTTGGAAAGTGTTAAGATTGTTTAACACAAAAGAAAATGCAGCCCTTAATGTATTTGAATATTTTAGTACAACATTGTAAATTGATAGGTTAACTTATTCTATACAAGGCATTATTTTAGCATATTAACAATACATGTATTTTTTTTTTTTAATTAAGTTTGCAGTAGAAAGGTATTTAAAATGTCTGTCCTAAAACATAATACATTAGCATTTTTTGAGTGTCCCTGTACACAAACCAGTCATACAGGACCTATAATGGCCATTTTAAATAGAAAACATTCCACAGTGAACTTGAATAACACATATCATTTTTTAAAATTTCTGAAAATATTTACAAACGCTTGAAGCAAGCAGACAAACAAATAGACTGGTGGACAGTTGGACAGACAGATAAACAAATTCAAATCATATTCACACTTAAAAATTGTTAGAAAGTGTTAAAAATGCTAAATGTAAACGAAAATGTAATTTCAGCAAATTTCCAATGACATCCCTTAATGTAACTGAATATTTTTGTGTGACCCTGTAAATCTTAATGCTAATAATATTTTATAGTAAGACTTTCTTTTGTGCATATGAATAACATATTTTAATTTTATTAAGATTTGTGCAAAGTAAAGTTATTAAAATTTGATTTATAGAAACATCTCTCTTAGAACACAGTGCTTTGGAATACTTCCGGGTGTCCCTGTACACAAACCAGTGGTGGTATTTACTAAATTTTCTATAGAAAGCATCTGATGATGAACTTGACTAACATATTTCAGTTTCATTAAGATTTGTGTAAAGTAAAGGTATGAAAATATGATTTATAGAAATATCTCTCATAGAACATAATACTTTGGAATAGTTTCAGATGTCCCTGTACACAAACCCGTTGAGGTATTCTCTCTATTTTCAATAGGGAACATCCGATAGTGAACTTGAATAACATATAGTAGTTTCAGGAAATTCCATGTATATTTACAGGAGTTAGAGCACAGACAGACAGATAAACCGAAGTCATTAATATATGATGATTTTTGATAATTTTGTGTTTCAACACTTTTCAACCTTGTTGGAATATGTTAAAAATGGAAATCCCTGCCCTCTCTTCCCTAAAATAAAAAGCTATTGAAACACCTCTTGTTTAAAAATTCATCTGAATTCAGTGTTGTTGGAAATTAATTTGAGAAATTTTAGAACAACAGTTATGTAAATTAATCGAATGACTTTAGAGATTCAATTACTGTTAGTTCAGAATGCACTATTTTAAGAAAAATGTTTTTGAGTCTTTGGTTACCTTTTCCTGTGTGCATAAATGTATGAATCCTATTTCCTGGGATATATTATTTTTCATCAGTTGTAATTAAAAAAATATATATATTGTTTAATTTTTAGATTAATTGACTATTTTAATCTTTTCAGAAACCTAAAGTTAAAGATGCAGCTCGATGTTTGTATTCTACTGAAGCAACTTTTCAAACTAAAGTTAGTGAAATTTGTAATATTTTTTTTTTTTTTTTTTTTTTTTAGATTTAGTACATTTATTTGTGTTATCATAAACAAATTGATATGCTTTATTCTGTGCATTTAATAATTGTATTTTAGTGTATGTTATTTATATTTATTTGGAATTATAAAATCTTACGAGGAAAAATATTTACTTGAAAAACATATAAAAAGTGATTTATTCTGTTTTTAATTAAAAGTCTGAAAAATTGTAGCTGAATTTCTATAGACAATTTTATTTGTTTAATAGTTACTTAAAAAATACAACCTTTTAATTTCTTCATGTTCATTCTTGGTAGACTAGTTTCGTCTGGGGCGCCCCAGCTTGGGGTGTGTTCCACTACCTTCTTGGTGTTCGAAACTGAAGTTTTCACGCCTTCTTCCTCTTTTAAATATTCTGCGCCATTGTCGATTGAGTAGAGCACCATCGTTGCCATTACAATTGTTGGAATTTGTTAAGATTTCAACTGACTCCCTGACTGTTTTTCACTTAAGTTTTCTGTTGTAGTTTTGTTTGGTAGTAAGGTACTTTTCCGGTTAGTTCATTTGTTTTAACTTTTAATTATTTAAATATTAATTCCAAACTTAAATGTTTAATTCGAATCTAAGAAGGGGTGGGTTTTGACTTTAAAAATTTTTTTAGTACTGTTGTACTATTGTTCATTCCTGTTTCGTAGGAATGTTAAATCAATAACTTTTTTTTTTTTTTTTTTTTTTTTTTTTTTGTGACTGTGGTTTAGATAGTGTTTTGGCCCAACATAGTAATGTAGGATTGCTCAATTTTCAACATAGTTAAACAATAAATTTAAGATTTAATCATAATTTGGAAATTAATAAGGGGTGGTATTAAAAAATTTTTTAAAAAAGAATTGTTAATACAATTCTACTTTTGGTCATTCCTGTTTAGTAGGAATGTTTAAAATTTAAAAGTTTTTTTTTTTTTTTTTGACTGTGGTTTAGGTAGTGATTTGACCCAATCCAATATTTTATGAATGCTCAATTTTCAACATAGTTAAACAATAAATTCGATATTTAATCATAATTTTGGGAATTAATAAGGGGCGGTTTTAAAATTTTTAAAAAAGGAATTGTTAATACAATTTTATTCTTGGTCTTTCCTGTTTAGTAGGAATGTTTAAAATTTAAAAGTTTTTTTTTTTTTTTTTTTCAAGAATGAACTTGTATAATATTTTTAGTAAAGTAAAAAAGGCTAGTAAAAAGTTAATAAACTCCGAGAGAAATCTCCAGTTTTTAAAAGATTGCAAATATTTTAAAATAACACCAAACTTTATGAAAATAAGAAATAAAACTCTGTTAAATAGTTATAAGAATGAAGTTAAAAAATTTGAAAGAAGATTACTTAATAAAATTATTAGACAGAGAAAAGCCTATATGTATAAATGCAAAGAGACTTATAATGAATTGTATAAAAATCTTAAAGACTGTTGTAATGAAGAAGAATGGACATATCTATCAGAAAAAATCGAAATATATAATGAAATAGAAAGAAATTCCATAACCGAAAGGCAGAACAAAAAATTGTACAATTGGATTCGTAAAAACAATATTAAACCCCAAACTCAAAGTTGTTATCCATATATTAATTTATCCGACATAAAACTAAATAGCCACCAAGATAGTTTATTAAAAATGGGACAAAAATATATCTTAGATCAGCCAATTAAAATTAAAGACAGCGTCGCAAAAATAGAATCTGCAATAGAAAATATCCCAGAAGAAGCACAAATTGATATAAGAAATGTAGCAATCCAAGAAATCAGCAAAACCATAAAAAATAATAAAATTAATCAAGAAGATATAAAAGCACTTAAAGACTTAAAGAAAAACGAAAAAGTAGTTTGCACCTTAACAGATAAAACAAGAAAAATTGCAATATTAAATCGACAGGAATACACAAACAAAATGGAAGAAACCATCAATGAAATAGGTACTGAAAAAATAAAAAAAGACCCTATAAATAAAATAATTGAAAAAACACAAAAAATAATAAAAGAAGGAACCTGGCCAGATAATAAACCACCCATACTAAATAATTTTGCACCGAATACACCAAGAATTTTTGGCAGATATAAAGATCATAAAAATCCCCCTAAAATCAGACCTGTAGTAAGTAAAAGTGAAGGACCCACATATACATTAGAAAAATATATGGCAGAAATTTATAAAAATTTACTTCCCCCCTCATCCCATAGCCTAAACTCCACCGAAGATTTTATCAATAAAATTTATGATATTAAAATACAGAAAAATTTTCAATTTGTAAGTTTCGATGTAGTAAACCTTTACCCATCAATAGACATCAATAATATTGCTAAATTAATAAATGAAAAAATAAATGAACATTACACAAACCCATCAATAGCCCAAACTTTAAATATTGCCACTAATTTTTTGTTGAATGAAAATTATTTTACTTTTAATGGGAAATATTATAAACAAATTAAAGGGGTCCCAATGGGGTCTCCTATTTCAGGTTTTTTAGCAGAATATAAATTACGTAAAATTGAAAATAATTTTAATGAAAAACTTAAAAGTAAAATTTTATATTGGTTTCGATATGTAGATGATGTTTTTGCAATAATAGATTAAAAAACAGACCCCACAGAAATTTTAAACACCTTAAACAAAATAGACCCAGACATTAAATTCACCCTTGAAAAAGAGAATAATAAACAATTAAACTTCCTAGATGTCACCATCAATCGCCATACCGATAAAATAACCACCCAAGTTTATAGAAAACCTAATAGCAGCAATGAAATAATCCACAAAAATAGTAAAACCCCTTTTAAATACAAAATTAATGCCATCCAAGCCCATATTAACAGAGCAATAACAATTTGTAAAGATAATAAAATTTTAAAAAACGAAATAAAAAATATTAAACAATTTACACAAAAAGCAGGATACTCAAACAAGTTAATAGATAAATTATTTAAAAAACGATTAAAATGTCAAAATAAAATTAATAATTTTCAAAAACCAAAGCTTAAATATACTACTTCTATACCTTATGACCGCGGAATATCAAATAAAATTAAGAAAATTGCAGCAAAACATAACATAAACGTACCAATAAATCCGAACCCTAACATTTTTCAATTAATTAGAAGTGACAAAGATAAAATAAATCCATTAGAGACTGCAGGTATATATAAAAAACCATATACTAACAAACAAGAAAAACAAAAATGTTATATAGGAAAAACAAAAAGAAAAATAAAGACGCGAATTAAAGAACATAATCACGACATAAAAACAGGTAAAATAACAATGGCTTTAACCCAGGTAAACAAAAATGAAGAAATCAATATAAAATTTGGACAAGTAAAAAAGTTGGCCAACTATCACAGCCACAGTTACGCTGCAATCAGGGAGTCAGTTGAAATCTTAACAAATTCCAACAATTGTAATGGCAACGATGGTGCTCTACTCAATCGACAATGGCGCAGAATATTTAAAAGAGGAAGAAGGCGTGAAAACTTCAATTTTGAACACCAAGAAGGTAGTGACCAAGCTGGGGCACCCCAGACGAAACTAGTCTACCAAGAATGAACATGAAGAAATTAAAAGGTTGTATTTTTTAAGTAACTATTAAATTATGTCACTTCATGGAATAGTATTGTTTAAAGTAATTTTATTTGTATTTATTTATTTTAATCGTAAATTCTACCTAGTATATTAAATAAATTTTCCTCCATATTAAAATTACATTAACATGTGTTCTTTGGAAATATTAAAAATGCTTTATTCAAATTTCAAAACACATCACTATCAAAGTTGGCTGGATTGTACTCAGTTGTTTTTGCTAAATCACTCTATTTTTTTTTTTTTTTTTACTTTTTAAATAAAAAATCTTTTTGGAAAAAAAAAAAAAAAAAAAAACACAATTTCATCCTTTTTTTTTTTTTTTTTCAAATTTGTGAGACCTTTTTTAATAATAATATAAATGAAACAAAATTCTTACAGAATTTAAACTTGATTTTTATTCATTTATTTTATATACGAAATAGTTCATATAAAAGAATGTTTATGTATTTTCAATTTTAATAAATATTACAAATATAAGGTTTAGTTAGCACTGTATTCTCAGATGTAGGCTTTGATAATGCTAACAAGTAAAATTGAATATGACACTTTTCAACAATTTCAAGCTTTATTTTATTATAAATTGATTTAATTGCTTATATCTGATCGTGAAGTAATTTGAAATCTTTATATCTAGAGATAGAAGTAGCTTATTTACTTTTTTTAATGTAAATCATGGTACATCTAATTATCTTAAGATTTATATAAAGTAAGGTTATTTAACCATATATTATCATATACATGTCAAAAATTATAAAACTGTTCTAACATGGTTAATTTTGAAGATATTTAAATTAGGGATGCACCCCGAATATTCAGTATTTAGCCTATTCGGCTATACTACCGAACATTTGGTGTGACCGAATTTAAAACTATTTGGCTTGTTGGAAATATAAAAATAATTTTTTTTTTTTTTTTTTTTTTTTTTTTTTAATCATTTGAAAAAATTCTGCTATTTTTAATTATCATTAAATTGAGATTTTTCAGAGTAATTAAGAAATAGATTATATTTAAATAAAAACAATTGTTTTATCTAGTTTTAAGTAACATTAAAGAAAAATGTTAGTTACATTAATCATTACAATAATATCGAACAAAAGTTGCCTTTATCAATAACAGTATAACGATATATATTTCTAAAGTTGAGTTAAGAAAGAGCATATGTAATTCACATGATGTTGCCATCTAGGAAACTTCAAGAGATCAAACAAAGATCACATCCATATCTGGCAAGAAAAATGACTCAAAATAGCAGATTTGAACTTGTCATTGAAAAGTGCATATGAAGTGCCCCAACATGCACGAAAAGCATCACATCTCTATCTTACAATTTATCCACATGAGTGTGAGAGGCATTTGTGTCAGTTTTAATGTAGGTTAGCCTATCCGTTGTTACTTTTAAATTGATTTTTCTCAAATGCAATATTTCTGGGTTGTTTTTTTTTTTTTTTTTTGAGTGGGCGCAACAAGATATTGTTATTTAAGAAATTTTATGTGTTTATTAAGAAGCCTAACAATTAGTAATTTTCTTTGACTGTGAATTCAGCATTACACCACGACTTATGTATAGTAATATTTCCTAATATTTTTCTACATTTATATAAACCACTGTTTCTGTATAGTGATTTTTTATAATATTTTTTTCATAATTAAAAAAATAAAATTTTACTGAATGTAAATAGTATCACTGAAAAAATTCGCAAAAATATATATAATTGATACCTGGATATAAGAGTAAATTATCCAGCCGAATATTTGGTATTCGGCCGAGAATAGTTAGCATTCAGTTGGCCGAATATTCGGCATTCAGTATTCAGCCAAAACTGCTATTTGGTGCATCCTAATTTTAAATTCACTCTTCACGACAGGTAATGAAGTAAGTTTCTGATTCATACCATAAATAACTGAAAAAGCAGATTTTTTTTTAGTAATGTCACTTTCAAACTTAAGTTTTTCTGTCTTTGCTAATTCAAGAAACTCAAACAGGAGCATAAAAAAAAAAATCTAAACAAACCAATCTTCAGTTATATATATATATATGTAGAATCTTGGCTGGGCGTCTAGGGGTGGGGCAATGAAGAGGTGCGATTAAGATAACTAAAAACATTTATTACGTACGCAACACAGTTTACACAAAGATAAAATGATAATATTAGCAGGGTTTCCATCAATAACATTTGCTGGTTTCGAGGCCTAATACACATAACAAGCTCTCTTCATTATTAGAACTAACAGAAAGTAACATATATGAGCACTGACTCGCTCTACAATTCACATTAGTACCTACGCGTACTATTTCTAATAAGTGAGATTATGGTATAGAGCTCTCCATGGCTCTACCCAGCTATTACGAGCACTACAAGCTCTAATTGATGAAAAGGACAACATCAGCCTTCGCGCTGACGGTCTCAACATCTTTCCATGGCGGACAGCTCTCTACTGACTCCCGTCCGTCATCTCGTTCAAAGATAAACATCAGAGACAGCGCCATCTGTTGGTTGTGCAAGGAACTTCCCACAACGCTCGGCTATTCTGATGTGCGGTGTCCTCACCGTAAACCAGCCTGGGATACTAAAGGATATCTGCAAAATACAGTTAAAAGAAAAAAAAACAAAAAAGAGAAACAGACATTAAAAAAAATTATGTACATAAAAATTCACAGTTAACGTTTTCTTTAAAGTTTATCAGTCCAATTTGATTTTAGTTTAGTCTGTGGACCATAATTTCATATGGTCTGCAGAAGTACTAGTATGTATAGGTCCTTCGTGATCACCTATCTTCTCGACTTCATATCTGTCTTTGGACTTTACTCGCACAACTTTATAAGGACCTAAGAATTTTGGTCTTAGTTTCATGCCGGTTCCAAACTGAGTTCGCTGGATGGCAACTAGATCATTAATTTTATATACATGGGCTTTCTTTCTCTTCTTGTTGTAACATCGGCGATTTTCTTCTTGAATCTTAAGAATGTTTTTTCTTGCTTCTTCACGAATGGTGTTAAGATTATCAAGCATGGAATTTATCCTTTCCTCTTCGAGAAGTTCTAGTATTCTCTTATCTTCTTTCTTTCTCATTGTTACTCCAGTGAGTAGTTCAAAAGGAGTTCTTTTGGTACTTCTCGATGTGGTGGAATTAATAGTTCTCTGAACAGCCTCAACAAACTTGTACCACTTGTTAGGGTCATTTATACATAACTTGGATAATACAGGAATGATTGTTCGATGAAGTCTCTCAATTTGACCATTCCCTCTTGGGATTCCGGTTGTGATGGTGTCATGTTCGATTCCCTCTGATTTACAGTAATCTGCAAACTCCTTAGATATGAACACAGGTCCACGATCAGATATTATTCTTGCGGGGTTACCAAAAATAGCAGCTTGCTGTTTTAATTTTTGCAAGGCGTCTGCTGAAGAAGTTGATTTGACTGGATATAGCCATGAAAATTTACTAAATCCATCGATGACGGTGAAAATGTGATTGTAGTTTTTGTTAGTGGTTGGTAATGGACCCACAAAATCGATGTGATACGTGGATAATGGTATATCTCCTTTAGGGATAGGGTTCAAAAAACCTTCTCCTTTTCCCTGTTTCTTATTTACGAGAATACATTCTACACAACTTTTTACAACGTTATCTACGCATTTTTTCATATTAGAAAAATAGTAGTCTCTTTTTACTAACTCTTCAGTTTTATTAGCCGAAAAATGTCCTAAGGCATGACATTTCTTTACGACCTCGATTTGCATGGTCTCTGGGACAATTAGTACATCCCTATCATTTAACACTTTATATAAAATATTATTTTTTAACACATATTCGTCATTTTGGTTTTGTTGTAAAAGAGATTTCATAGTATTGATAAACTCATCATTTTCTTGAGCAGTAGCAATACGATGAGTAAGGGTATCAGTATTTACAGCCATTACAGGGTGTCTGCTAAGCGCGTCAACATGCTGCATTTGTTTACCAGGTCGATGTTCTACTTCGTAGTCGAATTCCTGTAGCAGGAAAGACCACCTGGCTACCTTAGGTGTCAATTCACGTTTATCTAAAGTTTTAGTGAACGCTTGACAGTCAGTGTAAATTTTAAATTTACTACCTAATAAATAGTTCCTAAATTTTTTAAGGGCTTCTACTATCGCTAACACTTCTAACTCATAACTACAGTATTTTTCTTCTTGTAAAGAGGTCTTTTTACTCATATAATGGATTGGATAGTACTGTCCATCGTCATCTTGTTGTAATAGGATTGCACCGAATCCTAATTTAGATGCATCTGTATGAACTTCTAACTTATAGCCTTGCTTAAAAAGGTGTAAGACAGGCGTATTAGATAAAATGTTTTTCAGCTTTTGAAAAGCTAATTTCTGCTCTTGCTCGAATTTAAATGGAGTGGAAGCACATAATAAGTCACTGAGTGGTCTTGCTATGTTGGCATATGAACGAATAAATTTTCTAAAGTAACCCGTTAAACCTAAGAAACTCTGCACTTCCCTAGCATTACGGGGTTCTGGGAAATTTTGTACTGCAAGAGTTTTTTCTACTGAGGGTTTAATCGTGCCATTCTCAATTATGTGACCTAAGAAATCGATCTTACGTTTCAAAAACTGACATTTCTTTAAATTTAACTCTAGACCAAATTTTGATGCCGTTTCTAACACACGTTTTAATTTATCTAACCCTTCATTCTCATCTTTAGATGGAATAATTATATCATCTAAATAAATAATTACAGTACCATCTTTTAATAGGTCTTTAAACACATTATTTACATATCTTTGAAATACTAAGGGACTATTACATAATCCATAGGGAACTTTTAGAAACTCATACTGGGCATTATCGGTCACAAAAGCTGTATATTTCCTACTTTTTTCCTCTACATCAACTTGTAAAAACGCATTCTTTAAATCTAGTGTCGAAAAAACTTTACCCTCCCCTAATCTATCAAATAAATCCTCAATATTTGGCAACGGGTATTTATCTTTAATAATTTTCTTATTTAAAGCACGATAATCACAGCATAACCTTATTCCTCCATCTTTTTTCCTACACACCACTATTGGCGAAGCATAATTTGATGTACTTTCTCTAATTATACCATCCTTTAACCACTGGTCAATTTGTCTATCCACCTCTGATTTCTCTACAAATGATAATCTGCGAGAGCGTAAGCACACTGGTGTATCATCAGATAAAATAATGGACATTTTTAAATCAGTACTTTTTGTTTTAACTGGCTTATAACTTTTTATTAATTCGCTTAATCTCTCTTTTAACGACTTATCTAAAATATAACTGACATCGAATTTTTCTTCTTCTGAAAAATTGCACATATTTGAAAAAAAAGAATCTATTTCATTTTCCTTTCGATCGAATACAGGAAAAGAACACTCATTTGCTTCATCGAAATTGCTTTCCCCCGAACTCAGAAAAATTTTTCCCCCCATGTCGGTAGAATTCGAAACATGTGTTTCCTGTTTATTTTGTTGTTTCAAAATATGAAAGATATTACCAGGGAGAATTACGTCGCATGTCAAATTGTTGCATAAAGCACCCATTATGTTTATTGAATCATGATTAGGCAAAGATATTTTAAATTCAGTTAGAATTGCATCTTTCTTTTCATTAAAGCAGCTAACTAGAGTGGTTGAAGAAATAACATTTTTAGTCTGTGGAATGCTATTTTTATTCACAATTAGTATCGAAGAACCCGAATCTTTTAACCCTTTAAGTGGAATATCATCCACTAAAATATCAACATATTCGAGCTCATTAACAATTAGGTTAATCGGACTTGTTTCGGATTGAACTACTGAATTCGTAGGAAGATTTTCACGGAATTCTTTTTTCTCTGAAATACGTTTAGGACACACTCTAGCGAAATGAAATGTTTTCCCTTTTGCACCACAAATATAACACATTCTTTCATGCTTTTCGTGAGTTTGATTAGATACCGAATTACGTACTATGGGATCTTTATTATCATAATGTGTCTTTCTAAAAGGAGTTTTGTTTACAAACCGCTTATTCTCTGAACTTTCGTTTCGTGTATTATTATTAGTTTCAATTAGCGATTTCCCTCTAGAAGAGTAAAATAAATCACACTCCCGACCTAATTCGTTGGGTTTAAACCAATTTTGACCTTCTCGAACACTAATATGTTCCTTAGTTCTAGAATCCAACGTTTCATATAATCTATCAGAAACTATAAGATCACACAATTGCTTAACGTCGTTAACCCCTCTCAATCTACAATAGTAATCAAAAGAAGCGCTTAGACGTGAAGCGAATTGGACATGAGATTCTGAAGGATTACGGAACGCATTTTTAAAATTACTTAAACATTCACGCGGCGTTGGTTGAAATTGTCGTAAAATTAATTCCTTAACTTTTTCATAATCGTTAATTTCTTCGGTGGTTACGTACGCAAGAACCTGATTACATTTATCTCCCAATAAATTAATCAATATTTCCGATTTAAATTTAGCCGGTACATTTTTAGAAACGAATGCTTTTTCAAGGGATTGAAAAAATAAGTGCAAAGCTTCCGGTTTCTCAGGTACTGAAATGGTTAAAGTTCGAATACTTCTAATTAAATTTTCTAATGATTGTGAAGTAGTTTCTGAATTTGATTGCTCAACATTATTACTAGAATTATTTGCTGCAGCCTGTAACTTTAAATTCTGTAACTCTATTTCTTTTTCTAACTGGGATAATTTAATTCTTTCTATCTCAATTTTGGTTTGTTCTTCTACAGATTTCAACTTTTGTTCTTCTACTAACATTTTAATAACACCTCTAACAAATTCTAAATCATTTTTTTAATATCAGAACTCTCAATTAAAGTTTTGATTTCAAGTACCTTAGCTTCCGCCGGAACAGTTAGGCCTAATTCTTCAGCAATTGTTCTTAAATCGGCTTTTCTAATGCCTTGTAACACGTTTTGGGCCATTATAACTCTAAATAATTATTTAGACCAAAAAATATTTCAATACTTCTACCAAATTAATATCATACTTAAATAGAAACAAAATAATATGAGAACAATTTTCTCAAAAAATGATTCTATGGTTTTTGTTCTCAAATCAAAATTATCATGATTTTTAAATAACCACCTGCAGAACAATTTGTATTATACAACAGAATATTTAGATCATCTTATATATTTCTTAATTATTATATTTCATATAATATCACCATTATCATTATTGTTCTCTATTTAATAATTGTTATCACTTTCGTTTTGAAATAATATTGTTATAATATTGTTAAAATATTATTGCAAACAGTAATAAGCAAAATTATAAAAGATTACTCAGAATATTTTTTCAATCATAATTCTTATTTCTAATCATTCTTCTCAAGTAATGTATTTATTTAATTTCATCACACAGTGAAACCAAAAGTGTTCTCAAAAGTATTTCACCATTAATTTCTAATTCAAAATAGTAACTCAAACTCTTTTCTCAATTTATGCATTAATCATTATTATCCACTATCAAACAGAATGATAAATATATAACAATAACAGTTACCTTTTATAACTTGTTGGTGGTAATATCGCGGCAGAGTCCCCACTTGTAGAATCTTGGCTGGGCGTCTAGGGGTGGGGCAATGAAGAGGTGCGATTAAGATAACTAAAAACATTTATTACGTACGCAACACAGTTTACACAAAGATAAAATGATAATATTAGCAGGGTTTCCATCAATAACATTTGCTGGTTTCGAGGCCTAATACACATAACAAGCTCTCTTCATTACTAGGACTAACAGAAAGTAACATATATGAGCACTGACTCGCTCTACAATTCACATTAGTACCTACGCGTACTATTTCTAATAAGTGAGATTATGGTATAGAGCTCTCCATGGCTCTACCCAGCTATTACGAGCACTACAAGCTCTAATTGATGAAAAGGACAACACCAGCCTTCGCGCTGACGGTCTCAACATCTTTCCATGGCGGACAGCTCTCTACTGACTCCCGTCCGTCATCTCGTTCAAAGATAAACATCAGAGACAGCGCCATCTGTTGGTTGTGCAAGGAACTTCCCACATATATATATATATATATATATATATATATTTTTTTTTTTTTTTGTGTGTGTGTGTGTGTGTGTGCTTCTCTTTGCTTTAAATAAATAAAATCTTAAAGATAAATACAAAATTTTTAAATGGCACTGCTGAACTTTAAAAAAAACGAAATAAGAAATAAATACAGTAGATTCTTGATATCCGTGAGCAGATAATTTTATGGTATTTGCCTTTGCGTCCTAAGTTCTTATCCCTGATCATTTTCCACAGTACATCCTTTCCTGACATTGTACATTGTGCCATAAAAGAACATTCCAATCAATGCAATTGGATATATTGATGGCGTGATGTTGGTTGAGATTAAAGCTATTTAACTGCACATGGATCCTTCCTGTATGTTTTTTTTTTTTTTTAAGGGTTCCTTGTCTGAGAAAGAGAACTCCGAACAGTTTGGTGATGAGCATGACCTGAGAGTTGTAATTTATCATCTATTTATCTGTTATTTTTTACATTTTTAATGGTTGTTCTTGAAAAAATAATTTTTCTTGTTCAACAATTTGCAAGTTCTTTGTTTGAATTTTTATTATTATTGAAATTTGTTGGCATCAAATGGTATTTTTCATTTCATTTTATTTTATTTTATCGGATTATGATTATATATATATATATATATTTCCAAAGAAAAATTGAAAATGCTATTAAATTTTAAAATATTAGTTAATATCCCTGTTTGTTAAAATGTAATGGTTTGAATTTATAGAAACAGTCTTAACAAGAATTTGATTATTCTAGTAAATAACCACTGTATTTCAATTTTCTGTTTGGGTATTTCTAAACGTATATAATTGTAACTTTTAACATCTTATTTTAATTTATTTTCCTCTCTATTATTTTCACAAATTTTCTAATTTTTAACCATTTCTAAATGCTTGTCTTTGTTATTAAAAAAAAAAAAATTGTAATTATCAACTATCTGATTTAGTTGCTCCTGTTTTACAGCCATACAAACTACATCATCTTGAAAGCGGACCTTCCTGTGATGTTAGTATCACTAAAGAAGATGCGTTAAAATATTATCGTGATATGATGGTTATTCGTCGAATGGAAACTGCAGCAAATAGTTTATATAAGGAAAAAATCATCAGAGGATTTTGCCATCTGTACTCTGGTCAGGTATGTTTGAATGATATGTTTATTTAATACTACATGCATTTTTACAAACTTTAAATACAATCTTTAATTTTTTTTTCTCTCTATTAATATTAAAATTATTATTGAATTTATCTTTTAGAGGAGAATGTTTATTTAATTAAGTTAATTTTCATTTGGGGAAGAAAGAGGAAAGGAGGCAAGAAATAAAAGAACTTTTATATCTTTTAATCTCATACCTGCCAGACCATCTTGATTTTCTAAAATTCCTTCTACTTTTGAGCCTCATTATAATAAACTTCATATATAGTGAACTTCTTGGGTATAGGGAATATTTTCAGTGATCACAACTGAATGCCTTTTACTAATATTAATTTAAACACTTATAGTCAACTGATAAGAAAAGAAAATCTGCTTATAATAAACTGTAATGTCCTTTAGATTTTATTTCTTTCAAAAATAAGCTTGTACATATATCAGAATCCCAAAAGACACCATTCCTTAGATCATGGCTTTATTTGCAGCTTTAATTCATACTAAAGGAAGCAGTTGGTTATGCATATTTTTGAAATTTATAAAAATATAAGTGCCACTGAGTGGCAGCAGTCAGAGTTTTCACGGGTTGTGAACCAGCTGGTCGTTGAAGGAGGCTAGTCCAAAATAAAACAGTAATGATGGTGAAGTAAATTCATTACCTTCAGAAAAAAAAGTGAAATGTCAGTGAAATGAAAGTGGCTGATAATATTCTAAATTCAATTTTTATGGAAAATAGCTAGTTATTTCTATGGCAGCAGAACTTGACAAGATAAGGCATGCGAGGCAATTGCCCTGGGCCCCTTTGCTGAAGTGTGCCCATAAATTAGATGTAAAGCTTATTTCAATGTTTTTTTTTTTTTTTTTCTAAGTATTGGGGTGGGGGGGGGCTTAAGTTTAAATGAATAAGTGTAACAGGGCTACTGAATAAGTGCTCCTATAATTCAATTTCTGGAATTTTTTTCAGACAGCAGTATCTCAGCATGCATTAGTTCAAATTGCACCAAGCTGTATTTGTAAAATGTTTATTGTGAGAAGCCATATTAACAATTACTATGTTAAAAAAAGGCCATGTTATTATTATTATTTTTTTTTTTTTTTTTTTTTTTTTTTTTTTTGCAATTAAGCTTCACATAATTTTCTATTCTCCAATCACAAATTTCATCTTTGTAGAAAGAAATTTTAAGATGAGGCTGATGATTTGTAAAGAGCAGTGTTACAGCACACTGAGGAAAATACCTTTGATTATTTTTTCAAAGCATAGAGCTGTTTATTAAAAAATGTGAAAAGCGCATCAAAGTGCTTTATCAGTGTAGGCATATTGCATTTTATAAGTAGGACTTTACCTGACATCTTTAAATTTAATTTTCAGGAAGCATGTGCTGTCGGTATGGAAGCAGCTATTCGCAAATCTGATGCAGTTATTACATCATACAGAGCTCATGGATGGACTTACCTTCGAGGTGTTCCTGTAAAAGGAGTTCTTGCTGAATTAACAGGTATTATACTTGAATGATATTCTATTTTTTACTTTCTCTTACCCATAAGGTAGAAAAAGTATTGTTTTTGGGTCAAATTTTCGAACGCGAGATTTTGTTATATTTACACGTTTTGAGGTCCCCTGAATACGAAAATCATATTTTTAGCAAATGGTCTGTGTGTATGTCTGTAAGTCTGTGTGTCTGTCTGTTATCAGCATATCTCAAAAACAAATTATGGCAGAAAGTTCAAACTTAGTATTCTAAATGTGTATCATATAGGGATGCTACAGTAAGCTTTTCGTCAAGATCAAGCAAATAGTTCGTGTACAGGGACAATCAAGAGAATTCTAATACATTACGTCTATGGGGGAAATTGCAGGTAACTAGAGTTTAACGTCTATAGACTGCACTAAACCAAATGAAACGAATATATATTTTTTGTAATAGAGATAGTTAACTGGTAAAAAAAATTTTGTGTAGTAGGAGCCTCGCCTCCCCCCCCTCGAGGGGAGTAAATTTTCATGATGGGTATCTTTCAAAAGAGCTCTCCAATACCTTTAAAACGAATGGTTGAACCATCGATCTGCGATAATTTAAAACAAAGTTAGCGATTTTTTTTACTTTTAACGAAAAAAAACTTTAAAAAATCATACTTTTTTTTTTTTTTTTTTTTTTTTAATATTGAGAATAAAATGGACTTTTTTTTGGATATTTGGTGTTATACTACTTCTCTAATATGGAAATCGTCTGCCTTATCATAAAAGATAATTTTTTTAAATAATAATTTAAAAAAATTATTTTTTAAAAAGAGAATTTTTTTTTAATAACCGAATTAAATTCTATATAAATGTAGGTGCATTAATGAAACGGGGGGGGGGCCCCCCTCACACAGAACTAATTATCATATAAAACTCTTTAGAAGCCTAATATGAATTGTTTAACACAGGTTTACATAACAGTACTTGTTATCTTACCTATTAATCTGCAACCTGTATTTATAGTATTAAATTTCAGGGTAAGAGAAAGTTGTGTAAGTGACACACCAGATTATTAATAATCATCACAGCTATCTTTTTTTTCTCTAAATAATTCTTTGATATTAGATATATTTGATAGAAAATTAAGCTCCTTATTACAAACTTTTAAAATATTTTTATCTTATCATTTAATTTTCCTTTTTTACATATCTTTTTTTTTTCTTTCTGTCTCTTTGTGTGTGTATGCATCTATTTTTCTTTTGTGTATGTGTATTTTTTGTAATTTTGGGAAACTGTGTTATTATTTTCTGAGATACTGGCCACTGTAGGGGAGGGGGGGGAGGTGCCAGACCCTCCCCTCTCCAACGATGCAGTTTTCGTCATATCAACATCGATACTCAACTGAGTCCACATTTAAAATTTCATCAGGGTTGGATCTTAACCTTCCTAGATACTGGGCACCATGTAGTTTCAGACCAATTTGTTTCAATATGATACGTTCTGCTGGCTAATGTTATCTCTACAATCAGTGATGTATACATTGATAATTGCTGTAAGCTTAAATTGATTTAGCGATATAGATGTAAAATTAGCATTAGCTTAAATCAATTTAATAATACAGATATAAAATCAAGTCTGCATTTACAAGATTTAATGCAAGCTTAAATCTGTTTAACAATATAGTCGTTAAATGCATATTTCTTGATAACTGATACATCGTACAGTCTGATATATTTTCTGATACGTCACACAGTCTTAGTGAAGGTCCATCCAGGCCTGTGTTTAAAATAATAGCTTTCTTTGTCTGTAGCAAAATATTTAAGTAGAAATTTGCTTTAAAATTCACAGCCTTATTATCTTGTTAATTATAGGGAAGAAAAAAAAATTAATAGTTTAGAATTTCTGACTTCTTGTTTTCAACAGATTTACACATTTTGAGATGTCCTGAATACAGTTTGGCCATTTATAAAAAATGTATGTCTGTGTCTTACCAACATTTTATGGGCACTATATTTTATCATACTTACTTGCCAACTTTTCCGGTTTTTTAACGTATTCCCCGGTCTTCCAGACAGATGATGATATCTTCCGTTTTAAAAAGAAACCCCAAATGTTCTACAAAAACTCCCGATTCCCAATCTTTCTCCATCCATAGCATAAATGTCAATATTCATTTCAAACTTGCTTTATGATATTATAGAACATGTAAAGAAATAGAATTGTTAAATATTTCTTGCTGATGTAATTATTTTTTGCCCCTCCCCCCCCCCTTTCATTTATCTCCAACTAGTGATCAGCAATCAAATGTTCTGCAGAAGTCTTTTGTTTCCTAATCTTTATCTATCTGCAACATAAATGATAATATTAATTTTAAACTTCTTTCATTAGATTCTAGAAAGAAGTAGAGTTGAAAGAGTTTAATATTTCTTACTCTGTAATTATTTTTGTATCCCCCCCCCCCAACTTCCCCAGATTGTGATCAATGATCAATTCTAGAAACAATAAAGCAATGCAAGTGCTCAATATTTCTCACGTATGTAATTTTTTTTTAGATCTTTATGACTGAATTTAATGAATCTGTTTATTTTTCCTCAATTAAATTAAAATTTGTATGTCATATTTATACCAAATGTGTAAACATGGGGGAAAAATGAAGAATAATTTTTTCAGGTAGAGAAATTTTTCCCAAATCAATTTAAGAAATTTAATACTCAGTTGGTTTTATGCATGTTTGAAATTGATAATTAGCTTCTGCTACTTTTTTTTTTATATGTATTATTAATGTACATACACAAAAATCATATTCTATATTTGTTTAAAAAATTAGTTATATTTTAACTTAACTAAGTTTTTTTGTCTATTGTTAAATAAATTTCTTACAGATTCTGTTTTGTAGATATTTATATGTTGAAGAAGAATAACTTCATTTAAAACTTTTATATATTTAGTACTAGCCGCCTTTTTGCGACCAGCTGGTTCGCGATCCCTGAAAAATCCGACTTTACGAAACTCCCGCTCGGTGGCGCCTGCAGCGCCTTTTTCCTGTTTCAGGTCTAATAACAGCTTATTGATAAATAGTGAAAATAGCTTATTGAAAAATTTAAACGCAGTAAATTCCCGTGCGATAGCGCCTTCGGCGCCCTTTTCCCTTTTCAATATCTGAAACAGTCTGTTCACTCACCATGTTATGATCTTTAAAATTTCTGACTTTAGCTAAGTCCCGCTTGGTGGCACCTGTGGCGCCTTATTCCCGTTTTAGAACTTACAACACCTTCTTCGCTCATTAGAATTTGAAATATTAAAATTTTAATTTCCCAATAAAAATGTATTTTTTTTTGTTTATTCAGATATTTTCATGAAAATTAAATAGTAGCTTTATAATATGCTGTCTAGGCCAAATATTAATTTAAATGTAACGTGAATGAAAATTTGAAAAAGTTTGAAAATTGCAATTTTTTATCCCCACTATGAAACACGTGATATCTTAATTGGTTACATTTATTTCCTTTTTTATCACAGACAGTTGTCTCACATGTGTTTTGTTTCCGATCGAGACAGCTTAAAAAATCGTCTGCTGATAGAATGTTTCTTTTTAAACAGTTATTCGATCAACGTGGGTCGACATTTTAATTAATATCTTCGCAACTAATTAAAATTTTTAAATTCTGTTTTCACTATCAACTCGGGAAGGCTTCTGAGCACCCGTATGTCAAATTTTATACTTCTGCGTTCAGTAGGGGCTGAACGTATAGATGCTCAGACAGAGAGACAGACAGACAGACAGACATCTTCTTTTATTATTATAGATAATCAATCTATAGTAAAACGTTTTTATAGATTGTTTCAAAATATTAAAACTGTAAAATTGTACTGTTTAACACGTCAAAGAAAAAGAAAAAATCTTCCCTTTTTTTATGAAATCTTCTGGTTTTTCAACAAAAATCTTCCCTTTTTTAATTAAAATTGGTTGGCAAGTCTGTTTTATAAACCAATGTATAGAATTCAATATAAGTTTATTTGATTAGACCATGACCTAAGTTTGTGCTATTTAGCTTTTTGTGCATATTGCTCAATAGGCGGGACTGTAGTCCCTTTCTTTCTTTCTATATTTTCTCTTTTTATTTTATTTTTTAACATGGCAACTAAAGACAAAATTATGTGTAAATGTACACAGTGGTGATTATTTTTAACTAATCATTGTTGAAAAAAAAAAAAATTATAATAGAGTAATAGTCAATCAGAATAATTTTTTTGTATGTATAAGAAGCATCACGTCTCCTCTGGAGTGTAAATTTTCCATATAAGTTTTTTTTTTTTTTAAGAATTCATAAATGCCTATAAAATGAAGGTTAAAGTATCGATCTGTGATAATTTTAAACAAAATTATATGTATATATTTTCATTTTCAAAAAGAAAGAAAAAATACATTTCTTAAGAGATATCAGCTGTATGGCACAAAATTGATTTTCCTTTGACATTCAGTGTTTTAGTGATGAATGCAGAGCCTTTTCTAAGATGAAAATTATCTGCACTCATCATGGAAAATAATTATAATAAATAATTTGCATTTCAGGAATTTGTATAGTAAAGTATAGAAGAAAGTTTTGTGATGGCTACAACATTCCAGTTAATCTCAATCTTAAAACAACCATCATTTTAATCCATTATAAAAACTATACTGTGAAAACATAATTTTTACTTTTTTTTTCCCAGGACAGTTAGCAGAGTAAAATGCAAAAATCTATATATTTAAAACTGATTCTTTGTAGTTTTTATTTTAAAAATAGTACAGTTGAACCTCGAAAATCCAGAATCAGCGGGATCACGGCGATTCCGGATTTTCGAATTTTTCTGATTTTTTAGAGATTTATTAAAAACTAATTTTTTATGATATTAAAATGACATACAAAATCCAATTTTTATGCTAGGGAAAATAAACGACGATCAAATTGGCAAATTAAATTATAAAATAGAAATATAATAGATGTAATTTAGAATTAAAATATAAACACATTACACAAAAATGTTACAGACAACTGATAATGCCTGCTAAATAACTGCTAATATAAACTATTTATTCATTAAAACAATGCTCAAATTAAACTATAGAAACAAAGTAATTTTTATATTGATTTTTAAAAAATATTTCAGCAATTCAAAGCTGTTTTACTCTAATGTTTTTTGTTTTTTTTTTATTTTAACTTACCTATTTTTTAAAAAATAAATTCTTTAATTAACAATCAAGTAGTATAAAAATATGTAAGATTATGACTATATTTATGTATTCAGTGTTCAATTAAAAGGATTTTAAACTTCATTCCACAAGAAATGTGGAAACAGGTACATCAAAATCTTATTTTAAAAGTAAAACTAAAATCAGAAAAAGTCTGGATTTTCGAGGTTCGACTGTACTAATTTTACATATTATATTTTCTTTGCTTGTGTATTTTTTCTGTTTTAAATATTTTATACCTCTATTTTAGGAAGAGAACCTGGTTGTGCTAGAGGTAAAGGAGGATCTATGCATATGTACAATAATAATTTTTTTGGCGGTAACGGTATTGTTGGAGCTCAGGTGAGACTTCTAATTTTTTTACGCTGTAGATTCTCAATTAACAGGGATAGCTAGAAAATGCCAGGAGTAGTAGTTGCGCTGAAATTCTTTTTAAAAAAATTGTCTTGAAATGGCCTGAATTTCTTAAAATTTCAGTTCAATTCCAAAACTCTATTCATTTTTCCTTCACTTTTGAACAAGAATGGTAATCTCAAAACAGTAATTTCAAAGTTTACCATTCAGTCAAGTTTGTTAAAATTCGTTCGACTTTATCACATGGTAATGTAGTGCCTGAGAAAGGATTTTCTATAAGTAATATTATCAGAAAAGAGAGGATCAGCATATAGGAAATAATAATCTATTTTTTACGTTTTTGCAGGGGTCATCTGAGGAAGCAGTCCTCAATTTTTTCTTATGTATCAAAAGATTGATTAGATATATAGACCAGTCATATGTTGAATACAGAGGCTGTTCGCACATTTTTAGACGATTTTATTTCGCAGTAAGAAAAAAATCGTTTGCATGGAGAATTTTATTTTCACAACAGTTATATTTTTCGAAGTTTTATTTATCTTCTGATATTTATAATTTTTGTTTAGATGCAAAAATGCGCTTTTAAAATGGCAGTGGATGGAAGGATAGGTTTCCACTCTTTCCAAAGATAGTTTTTAGTGAAATCGTTATGAAAAGCATTTATCAGGAGAAAAATGGAATGTTGCAACAACAGATGAATCTTGGGTCTATTTAAGTGGTTGCAATAAAAAAGGGTCAATTTATTGTCACAAAAGTGGAGAAAAAAAAAAAATTTGCTACATGGCTCAAAGCATCAAAATAGAGTTTTTCTAAAGGATTTATGATTGCCACTGGTTTTTTCATACAAGCACAAGATAAAAGCAAAAAAATGTCAAAATGAACTCTAAATACTCTCAAGAACATATTTTAATTCCAATTTTTAAAAATGAAAATCCAGATCTTTATCCACAATGCTATCAATCCGTTGAACTGTATCAAGACAAAACAAGCAACCACACATCGCAATCCGCAATTGCTTTTCTAGAAAAAAATGGAACAAAAAACGGGAATTAAAAACATACCCTTCACTGACATTCCTGCTAAATCTACTGATGTATCACCGTTGGATTTTTGTGTTTTTCGACTCTTAAAATCAACATTATCCAAACACCGACCTACAACGCTTTGTGGACTCTGGAAAACCGTTCAAGAGGAGTAGAAAAATATACCTCTTCCGATATTATAAAAAGCATTATTATCATAGAAATTATGATGTAGATTGTTAGTTAAGAACAAGGGCTATCAAACTGAACAAATAAAACACGAAATATGAGTGAAATTGCTTCAGTACACTCCATCAAAATCGTCTAAAAAATGTGCGAACAGCCTCTGTATACAACAGCTCATTTAGAGCAAATAAAGATGACAAGCTCAAAAACGGAAGCTTGATAAAGATGCTTATCGTGATTTTTTTTATCCCCCCCCCCCCCCTACTTCTGGCTCATGATCATTTTACAATACTATAAAGTCTATAAATTCTTTTATATATTGTAATTCATATGACGCAAGTGCAACTGATGCAAAATGTTAATTCCCAGCACTATTCACTTTAAAGATTACATTTTTTTTACGTAAATTATTTCAGTTTTATTTTCTTATTGAGATTAGTTAACATACAAAACTTTTTAATCGGCCTAGAAGGCTTGAAATATGATATTCTTTCCAGTTTAGTAAAGCAACTGAAAATTACCATGTTAACAGTTGCGTGTTGCTTCACCATCTTCAAATTTCTGTTGTGTAAAAATACATGTAGAATTTTAAAAAACACAGCTTCCTGTTGGCTATATTAAGCCAAGCATTTACATCCGCACACTGATTTTTAGCGTCAATCAGAAAAATGCCCATATGATAAAAGTGAAACTGTATGACGCCAAAATGATGCTTTTATTATTTTTTTTTTAATAGTTTACTATTACTATTATCAATAATTTATATTAATTTTTCAATCATTCTCTAAAAATAACTCTCATTTTGTACATTCATGCGAAATTTTGTCCTATTATGCCATATTAAAAATTATGAAAAATTGGGATGACAGCACCACCTGTTGAGCGATTGATCCTCAAATGTAATCAGCACCAGTTTAGGTCAAGGTCAACAAAATATTTAGTTTGGTTGAATTCTGTTTATTGGTTTGTGAGATACAGCAGTCACAAAATTTTTTATACACACATAGAAAGATATTTTCAAAAAATAGTCAAATCATGTTCAGTACATCTCAAAACATGTAAATATGTCAAAAACTGAAGTTCGAAAATTTTCACTAATCCAATACCCTGTCCTTATATATACAGAAGAAAGTAATGAAAGCAGTTCGAAATTCTTAAATCTGCCGTAATGAATCAATTTATAAGTTATTCTAATTTGGTATTTTTTTAAGAAGAAGTGTTTAATGCGATTGTATTTTATGTACTTAATAAATTATATTTTTAACTTATTAATTATTTTTTCCACATTATGTAATTTATATAGTTAAATTTCTATAAAATTATAGCTGAAAATGGGCAATTTTTAGTGTGTATGTCCTGAAATTTTTTTGAAGCCGCTACTACTCCCTAAAATGCCTAGTATCAGATAACTGAATGTCCAAATAATGAAATTTATGCATATTTTGAAGAAAACATCTAATAATATGAAATGTAAAGTTTTTCGAAATAGCACAATTATTGCTCTAGAGTTATGCAATAAGCAACTGGTAACAGTGTGAGTTGCCCAGTGAGTAAAAGATACTTACCTGGTCATTTCATCTGAAGTGGCGGTTTGACCTTTAAGAAGCGTTACCTCAGTATATTATATAGTGTAAATGTACTATTTATTATTTACATAAATCTTAGAAATTATTGCAGAAATGAAGATCAAGAAATAAAAATTTTTTAAGTAAATACTATTGTGTCATAATCTAGGTATTTGATGAAATAAAGACATATAAAAAAAATTCCGCTGAAGATTAATTTCATTAACAAATTTATCATTTATACTTTAAAAATGCAAGTTACAAAGTTCTTAATAAACAGCCAAATGTAAATACTTAAGTGCAGGAAAAAAAAAAAAAAAACAGGAGTAAAAAAAAAAAAATAATAATAGTAATAATCTTATGGTTCAAACAAAAGACAGCAAAAGAGTGAGTTTGTTATTTGTCGTTCATTTAAACTTATATTTCCGAATGATACTAAAACAATCGCCAAATCACTAAGGTAACATCTGTTCTTTTTTATTTTATTAAAATCATTTATATACTTTAATTAATTAAAAAGCTTGTTGGTACTCAAGTCTCACCAACATTTCCATTAAAAGTTTCATAGGAATCTGCAACTCTCTCAAAATTATCTGTAACGAATAATTTGAAACGTGTGATGTAAAAATTATTTATCTCTTCAGATCCAAAGAACAGTATATGTTTTGATTTTTTCTTAACAGTGCAAGAATAATTTCCTTTGCACTTTGAGTAACAGATATTAAAGTATGATAATAAATGGTTATCTAAAAATATCTTTCCATTGAATGAAGAAAATGTCACACCTAATTTCATTAATATTTAATGCAACCGACTTTCGTATACTTAAGTTTAAATCTTTTACTAAATAATTCCAACTGAATGATCTGTTATTTATTTCTGCCAATTTTCAGACAAAAGTTAGAAGCGATAATTTTTGACTAATTTTACTATAATAAGATATATGCGATTTTCAACATCACGTATTTCAATTCTGCTACGGAAAACATTAAAAGGGATGAAGATTTCATGAATTGAGAGTCAAGACATCTTTATGATTGAACGTAATTCAAAAATCTATTCAGAAACTTTGATTATAATGCAGTTTTATTATTTTTTTACATAAATGATGCATTCAAAACTGCCAAAAAAAAAATGAGTTAAAAGATTTAATTTTTTTTTTTTCTGTTGTTATTTTTATATGCTAATTACTGTGCGCTAGTAATATATATATATATATATATAGATATATATTTATTATTATTATTATTATTTTTTTTTTTTTGTACTTTTTCCAATAGCTACATGTAAATTTCACCAGCATCATTTTTTTTTTGTAATGATGATATAACAAATTAGCAATATAAATAAAAATAAAACCATTTTTAAGGGAGAAAAAATTTATTTTTTTAAAAACTACTTACTTATTTTATTTATTTTTTCATAAATTTAAAAAAATATAAATCAAACAAAAACTTGCCATGTTTGGGCATTCATGGCTTGTGCTCTACTAATGGAAAAACACTATATTTTTTAACACATAAAATTAGCAAATCTGTATATAAGTTGTACCCTAAACTTTAGTTTTAGAAAAAGTTTTAAAAAAATTCTCGTCTTATACTCACAAGTATACGGTATTTATTTAAATATATATATATGTGTAGAGAGAGAGAGAGTACAATAATACTTGATTTTTTATCAGTTAATTTTGCTTCATTAGGTTCCTCTTGGGGCAGGCATTGGCTTTGCTTTGAGGTATCAGGGTAGAGATGATATCTGTTTGGCTCTTTATGGTGATGGAGCTGCCAATCAAGGTCAGGTTTTCGAAGCATTCAATATAGCGAAGTTATGGAATATACCCGTTATTTTTATTTGTGAAAACAATGGTTTTGGAATGGGTACCAGTGTAGAAAGATCTTCAGCATCTACTGATTATTATACTAGAGGCGATTACATTCCTGGAATCTGGGTATGTATTATTTCACTATTATTTGTAAATTCTGATTACTGTTTCTTGAATCAACATTCATTACAAGGGTATGTTGACTGAAATAAGCATTTAATTTTTTTGCTTATGTATATATGTATGTCACAAAATTGTAGAATGAAGGAAAAATAAATGATTTTCCACAAGAACAAAAATAGAAATGTTCAAGAATAGTTAAAGAATTATATGAAATAATTCACAATACTCACGTTATAATGAGCCATAAATAGCTGTATCTGCTAATAAGGAATTGGTTGAAAATAACAAATTGATAATAAATAGGAATATATATTCATACCAAATACTTTAACATAAAAAAAAGGAACAATGATAAATTGTATTAAAAGTTGAAAAATGCTCAAAAGCTGAAGAATTATCTGTTTGGGGACCATATAGTGCTTCAGAGAGAAGGGAAAAAGAAAAAAAAAAAAAAAAAAAGATTTTGAAAACTGTAGTAGTTATATTAAACCAAACACTTCAGTGTATATCCAATTTTGCTATGAAATTAAAAAAAAATTGAAAGATATAAAGAAAAAATGAATAAATAATAACTAAGGGGAAATTATTACATATTTGAAAAAAGTAGAAACCACAAAGCATGTGTAAAAACGCATTCAACATATTGTAAGAGTTGAGGTGTATCTATCAATTTATGAAGTTTAGTAGGTCAGAAAAAAAATGTAAGCAATCAACTCAATTTACATTCACTGTAGTGTTAAAATAAACCAAATTAAAATACATTATATAAATTAAAAATGTTATCTTATAAAATCACGTTTAAATATAACTCAACCATTTTTTCATAAACTTAAATAAATAAAATATTGGGGGGAAAAAAAAAAAAAAAAAAAAAAAAAGGATAATTTAACTGAAAAACTTACATCATATGTGCAACAATGTATTGAGATCAATATGTATATATATATATCCACGGCTTGCAGGTTTTTGGAAGATTTCTTCAGAGATTCAAATAATAAATTAAGCATATAAAATTCATTGGTTCATAAAGCAATATCTTATTTAAAAAAATTATTTCAGTATAGTTTATAATTAAAACCCGAATAAACTACTAAGTCAGAAACACCAAAGAAAAATATTTGAGGTGCATACAGCTGTTTCGGTAGCCTTAAGTGTACCGTCTTCAGTACAGAAAGAATGCATGAACATGCATGAACACATACATGAAAGTGCAGAACATTCTTTCTGCCCTGAAGACGGTACGCTTAAGGCTACCGAAACACCTGTATGCACCTCAAATATTTTTCTTTGGCGTTTCTGACATAGTAGTTTATTCGGGATTTAATATTCCAAAGCCAAGTCTCCTGTTATTAATAGTTTATAATTATAGTTATTATCACAGAAAACAATGCTTGAATAACAGGATAATTTTCTAGAATTCATTCATTAAAACAAAATTTAAATAATTTTTTTTTTTTTTTTTTTTTTTTTTTTTTTACAGTAAACTTTTTATGTTGCTATGCAGAATTTTCATACATGAAGGGAAAATAATTTAAATATGTAAAATTCAGCTACATCATGCGAAATTAACAAATTACATACAAATAAATAAATAGACACACATGCTCAAAAAAACTTGACTTAAAAGATTATCATGTCATTTTTAATTTCTTGGAGCCACTTGGACTCTAAAATAGGCAATTATTATGATGAAAAGATGTTATTTAAAAAATGTACCATATAAACTAATGTTTAGTAATTTGAACTGGCAAGGTGATATAAATTTGGAAATATATGTGTAAAAATCAAACACTAGGCAGGCACAAATCAATTAGTATTACAGTATTTGATCAACTGATAAAATTAACATTGAAATAAAGAGATGAAAATAAATCTTAGCAACTACAGATAAAAATCACAATCATAGAATTGCAAAACTAGATAGTTATTTGGAGATATTGCAGACATGGACTAATTTTAATCAATTCTTTATAGCTTTTCCACTGCAGCCCTGCACTTATTATTTCAGGAAAAGTTCGTTAATTAAATCTCATGTCAGTAATTTTCACAGGAAAATCGATGATTAGCACCGGAAAGAGTTTCTAATGAGTATGTTTTTCACATTTGTTAGTTACTGGAATGAAATATTAAAAATTTTAAAAATCAGTTTTTGAAAAACAAAAAATAATTTAATATTTGTGGGTTCTAAAAGTAAAAATAGATTTAAATAAATAAATAAACATTGGGCAATAAGTAATACTATAAACAAATTTCTGCATTATCTATATAACTTAACAACATGTACATTGATTTCAGTACATGACATACATTACATATACATATACATTTGAAATTTCAGGTTGATGGAATGGACGTATTAGCTGTAAGAGAAGCTACACGATTTGCTGCCGAGATATGTCGAGTTGGCAAAGGCCCTCTAATTATGGAAGTTGCTACTTATAGGTACCATGGACATAGTATGAGCGATCCTGGCACAAGGTATATTTCTTGTATTTTTAGTTTAATATATGTACATTTATGATTGCATTTCTATATATATTTCCAACTCCGGTTTCAGTTAATTAAAAAAGATATTAATCTGTTAATGCATTGCCACAAATGACAGCTTTAGCCATCATTTCTTTGGTGATACATTGAAAAATTATGGCCATAGCCATCCTGCATACTTTTATAAATAAATAATGACCCCCCCCCCCCCCCCAAAAAAAAAAAAAAAAAAAAAAAAAAAAGCATTATTAGTATGGACTATACTAATGGATTTATTTGTTTAATCTTCATTAATGCATTGAACAAAAATTATGTAACATTTTAGTTAATATATAAGTCAATTTTGTATGACTTTCTTATGTGTAATTTATTTTGTGAAGTAATATTTTTTTTATAAGTAAAATAAATTTCGTGTAATACTTTTATAATATATTAAATACAGTATAGTTTTGTTTGAAAATAACTTACTTATGTTAAACTTATGGATATTTAAAAAAAAAAAAATAACAGATTCTATAAACCTTTACAACATTTTGTGGAAACTAATTCTTATTAAACCTTCTTTTGGTGGACTGTAACCATCGTTTGTTTATAGAAACAATTTTGAATTTGTAAAGCAAATGCTTTACAAGTTCAACTTTAAAAGCTTTCATATAAACTTTGTGACTTTCCATAGCCATCATTAGTTCCGAGTACTGAAAAAATTTAACTCTCAGATATGCATTTTGGTCACGATTTTAAAACTAAACGTGTATAGCAGTGGATTGAAAATACAAATGAAACTTTGGCACAAAAAAAATAAAAGTAGTTAGTGTTACCTGTTGAAAATTCTACTAACAACATGAATTAATAACATTTGTATATTGGGCATTAAACATTTTTACTTAAGGGTATGGGGAGAGAGGATCATACATTCATGAAACGTAATTTTTTTTTAATTTAATTACAGGGATACCACTACGCTACCTGGAAAGCCTGGAGAACCTGGAATAGTCAGGGAATTTAAAAATTGACCATGAAAGTTAGGGAAAAATCACAAAATTTGAATATTTTAGTCAGAATCTTGAAAAGTCAGGGAATTTCATGTGAAGACTGCCAAAAAAAAGCTAATTTTTCCTCCAACGGAGAGTCAGTTTTTCTGTTTTTTTTTTTTTTCTTAGCTTCTGCCATTTTTAAAAACAGGACCTCTTAGAAAAGACCACCCATGGAGGGTAATCTTTCCTTAGGTCAAAGTAATATGTAACTTTTGTGTTTTCAAGTGGAACCACAGTTATATTTTGCCCTCAACACAGCCAATGCACAATACATGGCTAGACTGGAATTTTCTTTGAACACACATGAAAAACCTGGAAAAGTCAGCGAATTTCATTCTCCTGTTTGGGTGGCAACCCTGTAATTATTTAAAACAACTTTATAATCCGTTTTTAAAAATAAAATTCTAAAATATAAGAATAATTTAATTTTTTAAATATAGGAGAGGCATGTCCCTCACACAGCTGACGACATCCGTGGGCCTCAAAACTTAAAACCTGTATCAATTCCTGAATTTAGATTAATAAATCTTCATTTTTCATACAATTTTTTTTTTTAAATCCTGAAATGAATTATTTAGTAGGTATAAAGTTTTTATCTTTCCTGCAATTATCTAAATTGTCACTTTTCTTTGCTGATCAAGTTATTTTATTTATTTTTTTATTTTTTTCTAATTTTGCTTATTTTATTACTTATTTCCTTTCTAAGTTGCTCTAAAACTCTTATGCAAATAAAAATTTTCAGCTGCCTTTATAGAATCGTTTGAGGCATTCTTATCTAAGTAGCATTCTTTATAATCAGAGAATCACATTTTCCCAAGGATAAAGTGTTGTTTATTGATGTTCAGAAACATTCAAATAAAATACATATTTTCATTGAGAAAAATACATAAAATTCTCAATAGTTTCAAACTATAATTTTATCTAATTTGTACTGTTAATAGAAATACTTACAGAAATAAAATTAAATTTTTCACCTCTGAAAATCAAAAGAGTATCTGTGAAACAAATATAACACATAAAGCAGCAAATCAGCTATTTTTTAAATACAATCAATCTTAATCGTTTTTAATCAGTCTTGTTCTTTATTTTCAAATATATTAAGGATTATTTTCTTTCAGCTATCGTACTCGAGAAGAAGTCCAAGAAGTTAGACAAACAAGAGATCCCATCACTTCATTCAGGGAAAAGATTATAAATGCCAATTTAGTGGAATCTGATGAGCTCAAAGTTAGTATATGTTATTTACCAACATTTAAATTGTTACACTTTATTTATTATCAGTTCAGTCTTATGTACTGTTTTCTTACTATTTTATCCTGTTTATTTGTTTTCTTAATAAAATTTTTTGTCAGTTTAATTTTTGTAAACTAAAACTACAGATGTCAGCACATAGGCGCAAAATAAGGTACTTGCCATCTCCTGGAAAATTCTAAGTGGTAAAAAAAAAAAAAATGTATTATTTTTATTTTTTAATTTATTTATTATTTATATATTATTTGAAACTTATGTCATTTGAATTTCAATGATTATCTAAATTACCAAAAAAAATTTATATCACAGTGCCAATTAGAACTAAATTGATTTGCAAATAAAATTATCTCTAACTTTTGCTGCAGGTTCGATACTAATGCCAACCAAAGACTATGGTATATATTAATAAAAGCGGGTGCACATAGAATCCATAGTGGTTGCAATTTCCTCCATGTTAAGTAAAAATAATACTGCTGGAGGTTATCCACTCCATAGTGGATCAAAATTTTGATAACATATCTCTAGACTTAACCTTAGAGGTAAATCCCAAAATGTCACCAATTGCCCACTGCATAGCTCTAATATGACATAAAAACCACTTAACCTCAACTTCCAACATTTTCCTGAGAGTAGAGTTTGAATCAATTGGACTACTAAGTTTTTTAGAATTGATTGATTTAAAACAAGCTATATTTTGTAAATAAAATTTCTTGACTTAAATTTTATGCATAAAAATTTGTTGCAGCAGATGCTTGTACACAGTCTTTCTCAATCATCTCAACCAAGTTACAATCTAACTGTATGAGTCTATTGAATTTCTTAAATATACCAAAACTTTTGCAATTTTAAGTTTGTTCCCTTTAAAAATTTCTTCTGTTGATGTCACTGACTAAAACAACTCTTTATTTTGGCAAATAATATTGTGAGTAAAATTGAGCAGCTTTTATTTTTATTTAAAGAATTTTTTAGGTAGTATTCATAGATACATTTATTAATATCACACAATCAACAGATTGGGAAGAAAATCATATTTATTGAAAAATTATTTTTCCAACTGAGTGAAAATAATGCCTGGACCGGGAGTCAAACCCCGGATCTTTGACTTTTAAAGTCAAGGCTCTACCAATTGAGCTATCCAGGCCGACAACCGGTGGGCATTACTCACTCAGACAACCTTTAGGCAGAGCAACTGTTCTATCAAGTAGATGGCTCGATATTACCTGCGGCTTATTCTGTCGAGCTATCTACATGATAGACCAGTTGCTCTGCCTAAAGGTTGTCTGAGTGAGTAATGCCCACCAGTTGTCAGCCTGGATAGCTCAATTGGGAGAGCCTTGACCTTGTAAGTCAAAGATCTGGGGTACGACTCCCGGTCCAGGCATTATTTTCACTCAGTTGGAAAAATAAATTTTCAATAAGTATTCATAGACTCTCCCTGTGAACAAATATATCTTAATATTGTTCTTTTAATTTTTTTTTCCCCAATGTAAAATGTCTATCTTGTTCATTGGAGAATTCAGAGAAAAGTTTTAAAACATTTATCTCTTAATAAATATACCTGAATTTTTGTTGATGTGCTTTCGGTTGCAAAGTAATCACACAAGAAACTGTGGATTCATCAAAGATCATTACAATTTACGTACCATTCAAAAAATAATTTTGTGTAAAATGCTTGACAGTCAGTTTGCCTATGCACAATTTGTTGGGAGCATCGAACTGATTTATTCAAAGCTCAATTTCAAATATTTCTACTACTATACTGAATATCATGATGTGTCATTAAATTTGTTAGAAATACTAGTCATCAATTTAAGCACATATTTACTAGATTTAAATGCAGAATCTGAATCAAAGATGTGCAGATTTTTTTTAATATATGATTTGTTTCCATATGACAGTGAGTAAGTATTATCGGAAGCCCTGGATGTAACTAATATTTATTTTCAGATATTTATCAATAAATTTAATAAAATAGTTATTCTAAAAACAGCTAAAATTTAACAGCATTTTTTTTTTCTTTTTTTTTTTTACACAAGTGAATCAGATATAATTCAAATATGATGCATTATTTTTATTACTATTATTTATTCATTCTTATTTTATTTTTTGTAAAATATATCAGAATCTGAAAAAAAAGATTTATATTAAAAAATAATTTAAATAAGTGTTAAAATATTTTCAAGTCATTTTTTTATTCATCTCAAAACAGTAGTTATTGATATTACTTATAGCAATACCTTCATTTTAATGTCTTTGCATTACATTTGATTCTTGCTTTTTATCTTTAGAAAATTACTATTACATAATTTTGTTTATTTTAATGATTAATTTATCTTTTATTCTACTTTACTCATTGTCTATGAGTAGATAGGAATATTTTAAACACTAATTTAATCTTATTGATTGCAATGAATTTTTAAATGCTATGATTTCCTAATATTATGAATTTTATTGCAGAAAATTGATCAGGAGGTTCGTAAAGAAGTTGAAGAGGCTGTAAACATTGCCAAAACTGCAAATGAAATATCTGTAGACGAGTTGTATGCAGATATATATGTTGAACCTATATATACCAAAATTAGAGGAATCACCCCTTTTACTGAACATCAGCATAAACGTCTGTCTAAGCCAGTCAACTTGTAATTTTGATTTTTCTTACAATAGTGTGCAATATCCGGCATATACTTGATTTAAAAGTTTTGTTAATTTATGTAAATACAATTATGTTGCCAAACTGTACAGTTTTCGTTAATTTTAACTGTGTGACTAGAAATTTTCTTTTCTACAGTTTGCAGTTTTCTGTAATTTATAAATTATGACTGTTATTTTGAAGCATCATTATAATAAATGCAGTTTTTGTTAGTTTGTTTTATGTTATTTAAATAGTCAAGAATTTATTTTTATAAAATATCCAATAAAATGCTGTAAATTTTATATTTAAGAAATGTTTACAGGGTTCAAACAAACTTTGAAAGTTCTTAAAAACTCCTTACATTCCAAAATTGCTTAAAAGGGATACTTAAAATCTTTATTTTTTACTAGTCCTTGATTTTAAAGCTAGCCAAAATATTTAATGTCCATGTGTAAAAGAAAATAAATGGGAAACATTCATACAAATCAAGTATGGTTGCTTAAATTATTGTCTTTGTTGTATTTCTGATTGGATGTTGAAACTTGGAGCCCTCATATTTCCTCCATGAATCGAAATAATAACAACAAAAGAAAAAAGAAAAAGAAATTGGACAGGATATTGTTGCACACTCGGGGTTCGTGAATTGTCCGTGAATGAATGACAGATCTTGCAGAAGCTTAGAAGTTTATTTGCAGATGACTACAGGTCTATCAAGCAAGTATCAACTTCTGTTTTACAAAAAAAAAAAGCAGCCTACATAACAGCTGACAACATAAAAAATCACAGCATAAACTGTACCATAAGCATAACACACAGGATATGAGCTGTAATCGACAGCAGAGGCTTGGGCAAGCAGAGCTCTTTATACTGCAATGTCTTGATGAAAACTGACTGACTGGTCAGAATGCGATTCCTTTTTATAGCCTCCTATAAATCCGGAATTTTCCAGTATCTTACAGAATAATTGAGTTAGAGCTTAGACAAATATCGATAAAAATTTTGATATATCGATAAAAATTTTCTCGCCAAAAAGTCGCCATGGAGCGATAAAGTCACCAAATGTGTTGCCAAGATCATTAACTGCCCTTATGAAGCTTTTTAACTAGTTTTTAAAGGAAAATGAGCTATTTTAATGCCAAAGCAAGCTAAAAATGCAAAAAATTAACGTTTTATAACCTGACTAAACTTCTTTGAATGAAATCTTATAAAGGTAACTACTATTGTTTACAAATTTGTAACAATATTTAACTAAAACATAACAGAATTTCTTTTTTATTTTGCTTAATTTAATTTTTCTCAAAATGAGTACAATACTATTTTAAGCTTAGCATTAAAAAAAAAAAAAAAAAAAGTCCTTCTGGCTTATTCGGAAGGGAAGGTTGATTTATTTTTCCTTATCAAGTGGCCGTCATTTTGTTTCAAAATGTCAGCTAAAAATTATTATTAATGGAATTAGTAGAAATATTGATGTAGGCTACGCACATATGGAGTTTTAAGCAAATCGTTCATAAATATCTTTTTATATGAATTTAAATTTTTCAAGTGGCCGGCGTTTGGTAACAAGATGGTGGGCCAAGTTAACAAATATATCAAATGCATTTGGGAGATAAGTCTACTGTACAAATTTAGTTCGAATTAATTCAGAATCTCAAAAATCATGGTGTTGAAAAATTAAGTGGATCAAAATGGCAGAGGAAGTTGCTCAGTGAACTAATGTAAGATATTGTTGCAAATTTGTAAATAATTCTATTTTTATTTTATTTATTTATTTTTGTAAATTCTTTCAAAGATGCTTAGTAAGTTCATAAAATGTTAATTTTCTGCATTTTCTAATTTCTTTTAGAGTTAAAACAGCCTAATTTTCCCTTAAAAAGGCATTAAAAAGCTTCAATAAGGCAGGTAATGGATTTGGCACCAAATTTTGCGACTTTTCCCCTTGGCGACTTTTGGCGAGAAAATCCTTACTCTCGATATACCGAAGATTAACGCTGTAACGAGATTGGTTAACGAGTTACGTGAAATTTCTAAATTTTTCTGGGTTCGATAAAGGGGTATAAAGGGTGGCCGAACGCGCCAAGTTAGTCAGTCGCAGTTGAGTTTCACCAAACGCTTGCATTGTTTTTGAAGGAGTTCTGAGCCTCTTTGAATGAGCCTTGCTTTATATTAATGCTTTGATACAGTTTGAACTGTGCATTTGCTGTTGACAGCTGTTATTTAAGTTATGTTTACTGGTGAAACTGAAGTTGAACCGACTGTATTCTTCTGGAATTTTCTGTATATAAACTACTGAACTTTTGCAAATTTCACCTTTCATTCTCGGACAACTTACGAACCCCTAAGTACGCAACAATATTTGCAAAATAAGTCCACTGTCCAACTTTGGTTTGAATAATCTCGGTATTTCAAAGTTATCACGATAACAGAGCCTCAAGTGGCAGCGTTCAAGTGAACGCAACTTTGATATAAACTTCCCCACTGAAATCATAGTTGTTTGAATGATAAATCTATTTTTTAACTTTGGTTTGAATTGATTGGGTATTTAAGTTACCGTGATAACAAATTTTCAAGTGGCCGCCACTTGGAAACAATATAGTGGAGCAAGTTGCCCAACAAACACATCCAATATATTTGAAGCATAGGTTCACTATCAAACTGTGGTTAGAATCAGTGCAGTGTTTCAAAAGTTATTATTATGGCAAAATTTGTAGTGGCAGTCTTAGTGGCTGCTACTTGGAAACAAAATGGCGAATAAACTTGCCCAACGAAATTATCCAATATATTTGTATGATAAATTCATTGTCCAGCTCTAGATCAAATTAAATCAGTATTTCAAAAATTATCGTCATGAGAAATTTTCAAGTGGCACCACTTGGAAAAAAAGCGGAGTGAGATGCCCAGAAAACTTATATGAGATATTTGAATGATAAATCTGCTATCCAAATTTCATGCAAATTGATTGAGTATTACTAAAGTTATCATAATCATAAATTTTCAAGTGGCCGCCACTTGAAAATAAAATTGCGGATCATGTCACCAAGTAAACTTATCCAAGATATTTGAACCATAAGTTCACTATCCAACTTTTATTTGAATCAGTTTAGTATTTTAAAAGTTATGGCAATGACATATTTTCAAGTGGCAGTGTGATTTCATGTGGTCTCCACTTGAAAACAAAATGGCAGAGACATGTGATTAGCAAACTCATCCAAAATATTTATAAGTTCACTGTCCAAATTTGGTTCGATTTGGAGTATTATTTCAGAAGTTATCGTGATTTTAAATTTTCAAGTGGTAGCCTGATTTCAAGTGGCACCGCTTAACTTATCTGCCACTTTATTAAAAATGGCAGATCTAGTTCATTAATAAACTTCATTGAGATCCTTATGTGGTCTATATTTACATCAAAATTCAAACAAATTCAGAATACGCTTTTTACAATTTAAATTCGAAATTTTCAAGTGGTCTCCACTTGAATACAAAATGGCGGAGCAACTTGGTTAACAAACTCATCTAAGATATTTATAAGATAAGTTAAGACACTGTTCAAATTTGATTCCATTTGGAATATTATTTTGGAAGTTATCATGGTTTTAAATTTTCAAGTGGTCCCGCTTAACTTAAGATATCTGCCACTTTATTAAAAATGGCGGATAAAGTTCATTAATAAAGTTCAATGAGACACTTGTGTAATCTATGTATACATCAAAATTCAAACAAATTCGGAATACACTTTTTACAATTTGAATTTGAAATTTTCAAGTGGTCTCCACTTGAAAACCGAATGGTGGAGCAACTTGGTTAACAAACTCATCTAAGATATTTATAAGATGAGTTAAGACACTGTCCAAATTTGGTTCAATTTGGAGTATTATTTTGGAAATTATTGTGATTTTAAATTTTCAAGTGGTAGCCTGATTTCAAGCTTAACTTAAAATATCTGAAACTTTATTAAAAATGGCAGATAAACTTCATTAATAAACTTCATTGAGACCCTAATGTAGCCTGTATTTATGTCAAAATTCAAGCAAATCTTGCTTTAAATGTGCTTTTTACATTGTGGGTTTGAAATTTTCAAGTGGCTTCCACTTGAAAACAAAATGTCGGAGCAACTTAGTTAACGAACTCATCCAAGATATTTATAAGGTCAGTTCACTGTCCAAATTTGGTTCGATTTGGAGTATTATTTCGGGAGTTATCGTGATGACAAATTTTTCATTATAGATAGATAGATAGATAGACAGATAAACGAAGTGATTGCAATAGGTCGATTTCTAAAGAAATCAACCTAAAAAAAGAAAGAAAGTAAAAGAAAAATCAAGCAGTTTGCGTAGATTTTAAAACATTTTCCAGTTGTCGTTATCTGTTTTATCATTTAACTTTCAATGTGTTTTACTACTGTGATGATGCCTTAAAATAAAGGAGGGGGAATCAATTAAAAATTTTAACTGGGTTAATCATAGTTGATTAATTGATTAATAAATTTTTTATTGGTTTTAATTTTTTTTTTTTTTTATGATTTTATTCGAACAATGAATGAAACTCTCCTATATGTTTATTTTTAGGCAGTACACTACAAACCACAAAAATGATATAGATACTTACTGTTTTAATTAGTTCCTGCAACAATAAAATAAAATAAAGTAATTACAAAAGAAGCACAAGTAAATAAAGAAAAAAGAGAAAACTCCTAAATTTTTTCTGGTAAATGAAAAACTACATTAAATATACTTAATGAAGCTTGCTAAAATAATAAATACAGATTTGAAACCTCATCCTAAAGTCTTTTCATCGGGGCCCTTGGCATTTTCAAAGGCAACTTCTTGTGGTGTTTCCGACAAACAAGTGTTGTTGTTTTTAGATTGTATGGAGAGTTGCCTAATAGTAAAGGGGCCTGCTAAGGCCGACAACATCACAAGAAGTCATCTTTGAAAATGCTGGGGGCCCCCAGTGAAAAGACTTTAGGATGAGGCTTCAAGTAAGGTTTTAAATCTGTTTTCATTAAATGAAAAACTATTTTAAGTACAAAGATAATATAATATAACACTCTGAATAGCAACTGTGAATATATGCTAATGTGACTGATCATTTTAAAATCTTATTTTATTTTATTTTATAAAATACACTCCCTGTTATATTTGGTTTAACTATAAAAATACTTAATTAGGGATGTTTTGTTCTGTCGCCTTTCTCTCTATTATATATTCTGTATAAGCAAATGTGTAACAACTTCAATGGAGAAGTCTTTTTCTCTACAGCATTTGATGGAAGCTTTTAGAATGTCTTTTAGCTAGATGTGTGAAAAAATATTTTGCAGGCAGAATTGCATTTAAAATTGTTACTTTAGCTTTGTAGCTTGAAAATTTAATTTGAATTTAGCAAAATTTTAATTGCATTTAAAATTGTTTCTTTCACTTTGTAGCTTGAAAATTTTAATTGAATTAATCGAACCGATTAACTTGATTAAAAAAATTGATCAGGATTAACCATTGATCGATTAATTGGCACAGCCTTACTTAAAATACATATTGCCTTTAATTGTGCAGAAAAGAATTTCACAGAAAAACTAAATTTATTGCTCTACTTTTAAAGAAAAAGCACAAAATTAATTATTTTTGTGTAACCCTGTTTATTGTCTAAAAACAGCAAGACTCCAGAAAAATATTTATTTATTTATTTATTTAACTATGGAGGAAAGAATCTCTCAAATGTTGTTTTGATAGTTTTATTTTTAAAGAGAAAACATAAAATAGATTATTTATTTGTGACCATGTATATCATCTACAAATTACGCATGTGCCATATAATGTGCTTAAAAAAACAAAAAAAAAAAAAAAAAAAAAAAAAACAAATAAGTAATCTTCACAAGACTGAAAATTTACATGAAAGGGACATAATACCGAATCCCGCTGATAGCCAAACTCCATGTTATTCTATGGAGAAATTGGCTTATGGAGATACTCATCATCTAATGTATTTTTTACAAAATTCTATTTTGATATTCAGAATATTTGAAACTGTTAAATTTGTTCTTCTTTTGCAAAACAAGAGCATATGTAACAGTTGTGAATTTTTGTAATGTGAAAATGCAATTAAAAAAATACATTAGACAATATGTAATTCTATAAATAAATTTTCCATAGAATAATATGTGGTCTGGCCATTGGTAAGTATAGGTATTTTTTCCTCTTAATTAATTTTCATTTATATCTCTTAATGTATCTAAATATTCTTTTAAACCTTGTAAACCTTAACCTAGTAAGAGATACTCTACAGAAAACAGGCTTTCATGCATAAGACTAACTTGTTATTTTCATTTTGTTTTATGCAGTGTGAAAATATTAGAATATGCCTTAAAGAAATACATCTTATAGATCGTAATGTTATTCTTTCGAGTGTTTTTGTACACAAACCAGTGGTGCTGTTTATACCATTTTTAATAGCCAACATGTTACTGTGAACTTGAAGATCATCAGTTTGAAAATATTGCAGAAATTAGAGCATGGATAGATAAATAGACATACAGACAGATGAACCAAAGTCATAATGCTTCAGCTTTGTTGGAAAGTATTAAAAATGTACATACCATGAGAAAATTGAAAAAAAAAAAAGAAAAAACATACATACATAACACAAAAAAAATAACATAATAGATGATGGAAACAAACACCATAAAATACAAAAAAATATGCAACATTTGTTTTGGATTGAAATAATCAAACACAGTCCTTCATCAGATTTCTTCATGCCGCATTAAAGTGCTGCACTTGTGCATAATTATATTGACTTCAAAACAATTTGTTATGCATTTTTGTATTTTATGGTATTTCTTTGCAAAGTCTTTATTCTTCATCATTCAATGTTAATAGTTTTTCAGTGCTTAAATGTGCAAATGTAATTTGCAATGTTTTTCACAATGTTATTATGTGATATAAAGATGCAAATATATCTTCATTTATATAAAATAATAACATTCTAAAAAGAATGGCAGGCAGTATAATACTGTTATATATATATATAATAAAGATGATCTATTAAGCATAGTAGAAGCCAAGCAACAGATACAAGGTCACTGAAACACCAATGACCAATAAGATTAAAAAATTTTTAAAAAATTATCAGTGGATGAAATACACTAATGTAAAGAAACCAGATTTATTAACCAATCAGCCTGCAAAACAAACGAATCAATGAAGTAGCACAACAAATCTTAACTCAAAAACCAACAAAATTTATCAAAATTTATGAAAAAATAATTTAAGAAACTCAAGATATGAAGGAAGGAGGCAGGCGGCAAGACTTGTGACTTGCCTGTGGGGTTAAACTAGTTTCACGCCGGCAACACTCACCCAGCCTGCCACGACCTGAATAGGAGTCATATGGATTTAAAAAAGCAAAATTTCAAAGCAGATAAATAACAATGAAACCACGAAGCAACAATGAAATTCGCTATAAATTACTGTCTTAGAAGTTATAAAAATTTGCATACAAAACTTTATGAAAAAGCCATTTTTATGAATTTGAATTTTGTGAAGAAGTGATGACGGAAGTCTTAGCATTTTGCACTTCAGTTTTCAGGTGCTGGGTTCGAATTCTGGGTCAGGCATAGGTGTTCAGAATGTATTTTAAGGCTGCACCAGTTAGATTCCTTCTTGCTTTTTCCATATAATCATATGGGATTTTTATTCCTTCGTATTTTAAGGATATTCAATGAAAAATGAAGTTTTTACATGTTAGTCTTTCAACATGTTACTTTTTATCTTATTGAATATTTTTTTTAAATAAATTTAAATATTTATTGATTTTATTTAAGTAAATAAAATTAATAAATATTTAAATTTATTAATTTTATTTACTAAAATAAAAGTTATAAATAATAATGTTAATTTTCAAGACTCTGATTTTCCATCACAAAAAGAAATATTTGAATTTTTTTTTTTTTTTTTTTAACTGCTGACTAAGATAAAAGGCAGTGTGTTCAAAGAGAGGAATCGGAAGAGAGAGAGAGAGAAAAAAAATAATAATAAATTCTGCATGAGTTACCCATAAAATATGCAGCAACAACAAAAATCCCATAGGATTACATGGAGAAGGAGAAAAAGCAAGTCTGACAAGGGAAGTATGAATCAGTAAAATTGCTATTGAAACCAAACCACGCTTAAATTAAAGAGCATGGTCAAAAACATTGTGTACCGTACAAATTTGCTGCAACAACTCCCATGGGGGTGAGATATGCCCTCTATTAGTTTTAGTTATTTCTATAAAAGCCAACAAAACACACAGCGTTGTGTGAACAGATGGTGCAGCACTAGCGTGCTTGACTTCGGATACGTAGGTCGTGGGATCGAATCCCCGCAAGGGCGTTTTTTATTTTATTTAAGCAGATATATTTATTTTTGACATTTTTAATTAAATTAAATCATTATTGCAAGAGAAAATATATTAATTTTTTTTAAACAAGTTTTTTTTTTTTTTTAGCGCGGACAATTTAATATATTTTTATTTTTAACCAATTTATTTATTTATTTATTAAATTTAAAGAAATTAATAATTTAACGGGAAATACTTTTATATTATATTTAGGTAAGATTTTGTTAATGATTACATTAAGATAAAATTTTGTTAATGATTGTTTTATATAAATTATTAATTACTGTTTTTTAACGACATTAATAGCAAGAGTTAATCGTTTGCTCTCAATTGTATTATTTATTAATGCTATTTTTTGCATGAAAAATCCTGAATGATGAACAGCTGTTGCTTAACTATTCGACGTCGTATTTAACTTTTATTTTAAATATTTCATTAAACAACTGTCAAGTTTCGTGGTGTCGGAAGAACTGACAAAAAAATTGAACACAATGACAAATTTCCTCTAAATGATTTTACTAATTTATAATTAATTTACATCTAAAAAAATTCAAAATCTGGGTAAATATGAATTTTATAAATCAAGTAATCTCGACGAAAAGCCAAATATTTGACAAAATGTTCGTGATGAACAATAATTGACAGTGAACAAAATTGAAGTTCAAATAATTGTGATCAATCATTTTATATTTCTTGTTCTAATTGTGAAAAATATTTATGGTTCCATGATTTTTCTACTTTTAATCATAATTGTTATAAATTAGAAACTATATTCGTAGCTTTAAACATGGTTTTCTTTTTTGTAAATAAAAAAAATGCATTTCTTAAATTCATTCTCAATACTTTATTAATTGGAATTCTCAAAAAACAAAAAAAAAAAAAAAAATCTTCTTAATGTAATAAATATTTTCTTTTAAATTAATAATTTAATTTAATTAGAAACGTAAAGAAAAAAAAAATGAAAAAATTAAATACAAAACGCCGTTGCGGGGACTCGATCCCATGCCCTATGTATTCGAAGTCAAGCACGCTAGCACTGCACCATCTGTTCACACTACGCGTTGTGTTTTGTTGGCTTTTATAGAAGTAACTGAAACTAATAGAGGGCATATCTCACCCCCATGGGAGTTGTTGCAGCAAATTTGTACGGTATCCAATATTTTCGACTATGCACTTTAATTTAAGCTTGGTTTGGTTTCAATAGCAATTTTACTGATTCATACTTCCCTTGTGAGTGATGTGCAGCCTTCAGAGTGGACTGGGACAGTACCTAATCTCACCAACATTCAAGGTCCGCGTTATTCTATGGGAAATTTTTTTTACCATAATGGCTTATTACCCTTTTTTTTTTTTTTTTTTTATTCCATTTTCATATTCAAAAAATTCACAACCACCATTAATTAATACTTGTTTTTTAATTTATTATTTTTTAATATCTTATTTTTGAGTTAAAAAAAATAAGTAAATGTAATCTTTGTATTCAAAAAACTTACAACTGTTAAATTAATACTCTTATTTTATTTATTTATTTTTTAGTTAAATAAGTGCATTTTTTAGCTAAAAAACAAAATATTAAAAATGTGAAAAATCAAACTTTTGAAAACAAATACAGTGGAGCACCGTTTATACGTTTTTCAAGGGACCGTTCCTAAAAAACGTATAACTGAAAAAAACGTACAACTGAAAATTCGTTTTAACATTAATACACAATAAAGTATCATATTAATAATAAAAGTCTAATCAATTTTCATGATTTCCTTTACATTTATTCGAATAAGATATACTTTTAATTATATTTAAAATATTTTTAAAAGGTTGAATAAAAATTAAATAATAACTAAAAATATAGAAATTCAGAAATTTTTTTCAAGATTTCGATTTTAACCTTTAAAGACAAAGCCTTTTGTTCTCTAAACGAAGAAGACATTTTTGTAAACGATTAAAAGGAAGGAAAGAAAAAATATGTTTCTCCAATCGTAATGTCAAATAAACATGATAAGAAAATCTTCTAAGTTGCTCAACGGAAGTGAGTGATAAATCTTCAACTTTACAAAATGCCTATAAAGTTGTGGGCTTTTTTCGTTTTATACTCCATTCCTGGAATCAATTAAAAGAGAAGTGGGAGGTCAAGTGGTCACCGGCTACTTGTATACCTACCATTCAACCCAGTCGCCAACTGCTTATCTCTGAAAATTTCTCTAACCCCCCTTCCCCCGGGCTATCGATGCAAATCGCACTTTGTTCTATAGCCGCACTTTGTTACCATAGTTCTAAGAAAAAATAAGAATAAAACATAAAGAGCATTCATATTTTTTTCTTTTTTTTTAATTCTGGAAGGAAACTCAAACTTGGAAGTCTACAAGGAGAAAAAAAACGTATAAGTGAAATTAAGAATTTACTTGTGTCGTATAAATGAAATATTTTAACATTAGAATTTAATGGAATGATTTGGGACCAAAGTCAAAAAAACGTATAAATGAGAAAAACGTATAAATGAGAAACGTATAAAAGGTGCTCTACTGTACTAATTTAATAATTGTGAATTTTCTAACGATATTTCTAAAACGAATGTAAAAACAGAATTAAAAAAAATGCATTAGGTAATGAGTGATTATATTATAGAAACAAATTTCCTCTTAGAATAATATGTCTGCGAGATTAAGTACTTCCATACTTAAGCCACAGCTATTATATAATTATCCTTAATACACAAATAATGACTGACTACTCCAGCCTTGTGTAGGGGCTCTTTTAACTTTTAATGAAATGATGCTTATAACTTAATTTTTTACTTTCCAAACACTATAGTGAGGAAAGTATTGTAATCATGTCAAAAATCCAAATTTGAGATTTTGAGGTTTCTATACATTTCGAGGTCCCCCGAGTCCGTTTCCACTATTTTTATGATGATGTATGTATGTGTGTGTGTATATCTGTGAGTGAACATGCTAACGTCTAAACGCTTTGTTCGAATAAGCTGAAAATTGGTATGTATATTGTAAGTCACCATAGTACGAACCCTATAGATTTTGGTGAATCTAGCACTTATAGATTTTTTACAAGGACACCAGGAAAAATTCTTTATCATTATGGCCTATGGGGACAAACTTTTAACAGTGCAATAGCATCTAAACGCTTTATTAATATGAGCAAAAAATTTGTACACATGTTATAGGTCACAGTTGTACGAACTGTATAGATTTTGGTGAATTTAGCACTTACAGTTTTTTACAGGGACACAAAGAAAAATTCTTTATCATTATGGCCTATGGGACCAAATTTTTAAAAGTGCGATAGCATCTAAACACCTTATTCAATTGAGCTGAAAATTTATGTGATTATAAATCACTGTTGCACTAACTATAAGCATTTTGGTGAATCTAGCATTTATAGGTTTTTACAGGGACACAACGAAAAATTCTTTATCATTATGATCTATGGGCTCAATGTTCAGTAGCATTAAATAAAACATTGTGTAATGTATGGAGAAAAATACTCAGTCTATTATGTTTTTCTCTCTTTTGTTTGTTGAACAACTCCTCTTTCTTTACTTTATCTATAAAACTGTTAATTACTCAATGTTCGGAAAGTCAAGTGGAGTCACTCCAGATATTTTTTTTGTTTATTTAACTATAAAATATGCATATCAAATATATGTAACAGAAAATGTAATGCTATTCTGACAGTAAATATCCAATTAATGCCTTATTTTATTTTTTACCAAAATTTATTATTTTTAGTTTAAAGTATAATGAGATAATGTAAAATAGGCAGAAGTTCATTGTTCGTTAGCATATAAATATGGCAAGAAATATTTGTGTGTCTATTATATAATAAACAGTTTAAATTAAAAAAAAAACTTTGATTACGTAAATATTAATATTTAACTTTTAACTCTTCACTGTACCCCTTTGCATATCTACAAAGCTAAGTTTGAATTGGATATTCTCTGCTGTCCTCTATAATTTAACATTGAAAACTGCTTTGTGCGTCTGCAAAGGTGCTTGTCTTACAAGGAAACATTCAAAAGGTGTCGTCTTCAAAAAATATATGTGATTCTACTCTTTATAAAACACCAGGAAGTGAAAAAAATATCGGCTGAAATGAATTTCAGCAACCACAGAAAGTTATCAAAATTAAGCATATTTGGCAATTTAGCACTGTTAGGCGTTCAGTTCACTAGCATAGAGATTACCGTGTACGAGCAGAACAGTGTTTTGTTTCTCTGCCAAGTACTCAAAATCAATCGCCTAACAGTGTGAAATCGCCAACTATGCTTAATTTTGATAATTTTTTGTGGTCGCTGTAATTCATTTCAGCTGATAATTTTTTCACTTTCTGGTGTTTCATGAAGAGTAGAATCACATACAGTCGACACCGGTTATAACGTACCTGGGATATAGCGTACTTTCGCTTATAACGTACTCAGATGCTTGGTCCCGAATGAAACCCTATATAATGTAATGGTTTACATCTTCATCTATAACGGACTATGCAAAAGCCTTAATCTGGTTATAACGTACTTTTTAGACTGGAATGAAAAGCCAAAATTGGATGTCAACCTTGTATTTCTGGTTTGGAAATCGGTATATTTTCTTGGATACCGTCTTTTGATGTCTCCTTTATCGCCTTATATCTCCTTTATACCTTTAAAACTTTATCGCGGTTCGTTGAATTCCATACTGACTATTCAGAGACTGTGTAAATTTCCATTATAAATATTGAAAATGTAATTTTTACTGTGTCATCTAATCAAAGAAAACAACGAAAAATAACCGATTATTTTTCCAAATAAACATGTAAGTAGTAAAATGTTTTTTTTTTTTTTTTCTTTTTTCTTATTTTATTTTGAGAAAATCATAAACTTTCTATTTAAAATCTCTATTATTGCGAGTGCTATTATGCCCCTTTTTCTTTCGTTAGGCACTAAATTATATTGGAAATATTGCTTATAACGTACTTCGGCTATAACGTACCATATTTTCTGGTCCCCTGACAGTACGTTATAACCGGTGTCGACTGTATATTTTTTTTCAATATTTTTTGGAGGTGACACCTTTTGAATGTTTCCTTGTTAGTAAGGTAAAAGAATTAACCACCAGTCTGCACTAATTTCTTCTATTAATTATTGCTAATGATTTCTATTAATAACTGCTAATTATTATTCTTCATTTTTAAAAAGTGTGGAGTGAAGGGTTAAAACTTATTTTGCAAAAACTATGTGTCTTTCAATGTATATTTCCTCACTGGTTTTACTTCTTAATACTGTAAAAATATTTGAAAACATGGATTTTTTTTAAATAAGATTTATACATCTTAAATTTTGTTATATTGTTAACTGAAGTTCAGTTTATAATTAGACCAGTATACTTGTAATTTTTTATATAACTTATAATTTTCTGAAAAATCTATTGAGTAATATATTTTGTGTAATAGAATTCCAATTCAGTGTCTTAAAACATAAATTTAACATTATTTTATTGCAGGTCGTGAGTCAGAAATTGCATGTTTGGGTTAGGTTATAGGTCAAAAGTCATTTTATGGGTCGGGTGCTGGTCAGGTTTATTTGACCCATGCAGAACTTTACTTTCACACATAAGAAATTAAAGAAATTTTTCTTTAAAATATGCAAAATTTTGCTTTTAAGCAAAAGCAGTAAATCTGTAAGACATATAGCAGGAAAGACATATATAGCTATATAGCAGGAAATCTGTAAGACATATTTAATGTTCATTAAAAATTCAAAATATACAACCTTTTTAATTTCTTCATGTTATACTGTCGACTAGTTTCGCTTGGGGCGCCCCAGCTTGGTCTCTGACGGCACGCGGTGCTTGAAGTTTTTCGAAACTGTTGTTTCACGCCTCCTTCCTCTCTTTTAAAAACTCGGCGCCATTGCTGGTTGAGTATAGCCCCATCATTGCCATTGCAATTGTTAAAACTTGATAAAATTTCTATGGATTCTCTAATAACGGCGTAACCGTGGTTATGATAATTGGCTAATTTCTTTACTTGCTTGAATTAAATATTAATTTTATCGTTTTTGTTTACCTGAGTTAATGCAGTAGTTATTTTTCCGGTGGTTATATCGTGGCTATGTTCCTTAATACGCGTTTTAATTTTTCTTTTTGTTTTTCCTATGTAACACATTTCTCTACCTTGACTATTAGTATATGGTATTTTATATATTCCTGTACTTCCCAAAGGGTCTATTTTATCTTTATCGCTCCTAATCAGCTGAAAAATATTGGAGTTTGGCTTGATGGGTATGTTTACATTGTGTTTAGCTGCAACTTTTTTAATTTTATTTGAAACTCCGTGATCATAAGGAATTGAAGTGGTGTATTTGAGTTGTGGCTTTTGAAAATTATTGATTTGATTTAAACATTTTAATCTTTTTTTGAATAAATTGTCTATTAATTTATTTGAATAACCTGCTTTTTGGGTGAATTGTTTGATATTTTTTATTTCGTTTTTGAGGATTTTAGGGTCTTTAAAAATTGTAATAGCACGGTTGATATGGGCTTGAATAGCATTAATTTTGTATTTGAAGGGTGTTTTACTATTTTTATGGATTATTTCATTGCTGCTATTGGGTTTTCTGTAAACTTGGGTGGTTATTTTGTTAGTATGGCAGTTGATGGTGACATCTAAAAAATTCAGTTGTTTACAATTTTCTTCTTCAAGAGTGAACTTAATATCTGGGTCTATTTGATTTATGGTGTTTAAAATTTCCTTAGGGTCTGTTTTTTGATCAATTATTGCAAAAACGTCATCTACATAATGAAACCAATAAAAAATTTTGCTTTTAAGTTTTTCATCAAAATTATTTTCAATTTTACGTAATTTGTATTCTGCTAGAAATCCCGAAATAGGTAAAGAAATGTGTTACATAGGAAAAACAAAAAGAAAAATTAAAACGCGTATTAAGGAACATAGCCACGATATAACTACCGGAAAAATAACTACTGCATTAACTCAGGTAAACAAAAACTATAAAATTAATATTGAATTCGAGCAAGTAAAGGAATTAGCCAATTATCATAACCATGGTTACGCCGCTATTAGAGAATCCGTAGAAATTTTATCAAGTTTTAACAATTGCAATGGCAACGATGGGGCTCTACTCAACCAGCAATGGCGCCGAGTTTTTAAAAGAGAGGAAGGAGGCGTGAAACAACAGTTTCGAAAAACTTCAAGCACCGTGCCTTCGGAGACCAAGCTAGGGCGCCCCAAGCGAAACTAGTCGACAGTATAACATGAAAAAATTAAAAAGGTTGTATATTTTGAATTTTTAATGGATGTTAACTTCATGGTTTAATTGTTTATAAAATATTTAATGTTATTTGATTTTTCATCTGAAAGCATGTTTTGAGACTTTGTAATACAGGGTTTTCCTAGGAGAAAGGCAAAAATCTTTTAGTGTCTCATGTAACAGCTGAAAATCTATAAAACACCAGTCCGTATAATGCAATAATTAACAAAAGGCATAATTTATCAGATGTAAATATTGAATTTGTTTCTTTAAGAAACTCCTTTGTTTTACTTTGTAGAAATATTCATTCACACACTCTACCAAACTAAATTTTAGACACTGTTTTATGATCATTAATTTGAAGTTTTTTATTGAAAAACAATTTTTAAAATAATGTTATGTACTTCCTGCTAATTTTTTTTTTTAGATAATTATAAATTATAAATATCATTTAAAAGTGTATGTTTGTGTTATAAAAATATTCCTATTTTGAGGATATTCTCAAGAGTTGGGAATAATTTCTTTTAGGCATATACGGGAAATGTTCTATATGATTCAAAACACTATCTCTAGTCCTAAGCTTTGTGTTATAATGACCTTCTACTATATTAATAATTCATTTCATAAAGCACAAAAAAGATAAAAGACTGCTATTTAATTGTCTTAATATTTTCAAAAGCTCCATCAAGGAAACCATTAACAAAATCAAAATTAGCTCTCTGAACGAAAAAAAAAAAAAAAAAAAAAAAAAAAAAAAGAAAAATTGGGGGAGGAGAAAGTTAAAATAAAATATTACTTAAAAAAACAAACAAAAGTATGCTTCATAATACTGTACTGAAAGTATAAAGGATTTAAGTCCATATTCTTGATTTTTAGGAGATGAAAAATAAAGTTAAACTAACTAAAAACTAATCAGAAGAATCGATTAGGAAAAAGGGATTATGTTGGTTTATACACTTTATACCATTGAGTAATTGTCAATCTTCGTTTAATAAAGGGAAAAAATTGAATTAAATATTTTATACCAAAGATTAATGCTGAATTTCTGACTTGAATCTTTTTTTTACCAATGGATTTTCTCAAAGACTAAATGGCATGGATTTAAATCCTTTATACCGATCGATAGAGAAATTTTTTCTGAGTCTGACTATGTACTTAACTCAAAATCGACATTTTTGGACTTAAATCCTTTATACTTATCAGTACAGAATATTACTTAGAAGAATGATAAGAAATGTCCGCTTCCCTCAATGTAGTAGAATATTTCATAAATATTATTATGTATTTTTATAGATTTAATTATTCAATTACACTGTAAGGTAATCAGAATAGAAATTTAAGCTAACTTGTGCAGAAAACTTTAAAAAATATACTTTTTTATTTTATTTATTTAGTGGCAACAAGCTCTTATTATAATAATAATAATTTAAAAAAAAAAAATCCAGCAAAAATGATTTGGAGATTTATTTTAACCCCTTAAAGCAAGACTTTTTTTTTTCGGAAAAACTGGTATAAAATGGGTTTTTTTTTTTTTTTTTTTTTTTTTTTTTTTGACAAAGAATTCCTAACAACCTTTTGCTTATCATCAAAATGCATCATGTGGTTTACAGAAGAAAAATGATGCATAATTGTGCTATCTATGGTAAATAGTTTAATTATAATCTAGCCTATCTATTTTTACTAGAACAGATCTCAGATGGGCATTAGAAATAAAATAATGCGAGATGCAAGATCACCCATGTGAGACATGGGCATGTGCAAATTTGCCGGTAAATTTCGCCCATGTCAGACACGGGCAAATGCGTTAAGGGATTAAAAGGTTAAAAGAAAGATTGATTTTAAATATGATTCTATGTATGAAGTATATATAGAGTGTCCGAAAAAGATTGTAATGCAGTTTAATTCTGTAACTATTAGAGATAAGTGGGAATGTAAATTGAAAAAAATGTTCAAAATAAGATCTAAAACTAAATAATCTCAATAACTGATCTAAATAATGAATAAATATAAATGATCTAAATAACACTTAAAAAGAATTTTGCTCAATTAAAAAAAAAATACATTTTTGAAATTTTTATATGAGCTCTGTAGACAAATTTGGTAAATTAGAATGTCTATTTTTCATCCAACAAGACTATAAGAAAAAACTACATGGTTGTATCTTTTAAAACCAACTGAATTATGATGCAGAGAAAAATTAACTTATGCTACTTTTCCATATTACTTAAAAGATTGTTTCTACTGTGAAAACAGGGACCATATACTAATTGAAAATGAAAAGTTTTAGATTAAAGATATGATAGCATGTGTTAAAAAATCCACAATGCACTCAAGTAAAATCTTAACAGACAGAGATAAACTGTGGTCTGTCTATATAAAACATGGGAACTCTTGCAGCTCTTGGTTTCATTTATGCAGTTTCACAGTTGGAACATATAATTAAAATATATACAGTAGAACCTCGATTATCCGAAGTAATTGGGACCAAACCTACTTCGGATAATCGAAATTTTCGGATAATCGAGAATTCATCAATAATCATCTAGTTTAATATGTAGTATCATCATTGAACTGGTATTATAACTATTTTAACTGTTAAATAAATTAAAATCATAAATGAAAATAAATTTATTTCTGAAACAAAAACTTACAATGGTTTAAATGGAAGCTTGATCTGGTGTAAATTGGCCATCCTTTGCAGTGCAGCTCTATCCCGAAGTTAAAGAGAATAGGTTCTTTGCACTTGCTTACAATCAGAGGGTGCAATAACATTCGATTGTTCTGGGACTCGGCAGTATGACCTTACAAATTTCGAAATGCGGTATATTTTTGTTTAGAACAAGAATGTTTGAAAGTGGGGAAGAGTACACTCATACTGGAGAAGGAATTCTATAAAAGGGAATTCCAAAATATTTATCTGCACTCGTAGTTTGGAAAGGACGACTTGCATACAAAAGAACTTTAAAAATGCATGTTTGTTAAGAGAAAATTTTTGGATGACAGTAGAAAGTGAAAAAAAAAAAAAAAAAAAAAGTGAAGAAGAACCGACTTCGGTTAACGGAGAGTAGTTTCGGTTAATCGAGGTTCGGATAATCGAGGTTCTACTGTATATAGATATTTAAATATAGATAAATTTATATAGATATATTTTATAAAAAGCATTTTAAAGAGAGCTCATGATTGCTTTTATAATCTCATACAGTAAAAAATTAACATTTAGAACATAATATGTGTTTTACATTCAGCATCTTTTGAAAAAAAAAAAAAAATCATTGAAAACTTATATCAATAGTTTTATGTAGTTTTAATCATTATGCAGTTTTTTTATTATTATTATTATTTAATATGAATAGCTAAATTGCACTTAAATAAAAGAAGAAAAAAAATCGTCAGTGCAGTTTTTTTTTTATTTTTTGAAAAATATATGATAAATTTAAAAACAAATTACATATATTTATTATTTTATAATTTTTTCAAATAAAAGATGTGGGTCTTAAGATAAGATTTAGAATATGTGACTGCATTGTGAATCTACTCTAAGCATGTAAAAATGGTTTTACTATTAAATATTACCATACATATTATATTTTTTAATATATCATAAATTTACGTTTTGATATTGGTATATCAAACTCTATGTTCAGTATTCAAATTTCAATTAAATATAACTCACATTTTAAAGATATGGGTATGTTTTTTTTTTTTTTTTTTTTTATGAAATTGTTATATTAAAAATTAAAAAAATGGAACTTTAAAAAAAAAATAATGGGAAGAAATTTTTATTAACATGGTCTTATTTTCTATTTCATTTTGAATATACAGTTCCCGCCGCTTATTGAAATCACATTTGTTCTGAGCCAAAGTGATTTTATTAAGCAGCTTATTTTTATATCCGGCAAACGTTCTGGCACCTAAGGAAAAGGGTATTACTTCCCTGAATTTGGAAAGAAACTTTAAATGGTAACGAATAATGGAATTAGTAAATAATATTAATTCATCTTTGATAGACAATTAATTAATTGTTCCTTCGATATAAGTAAATTAAGCATAATCCAAGTTCCAATGGGCTCTCCTTTAGTGGAAAATCATCATTACTTTACCAAAAGTTCACACTGTTCTTATACATTTAAAATCTTTCCGTTTAAACCTCATGAATTATAGTAATTTCAAAATAAGAACTAGAAATTGTCTTTTAATAATTAGGGGAAAAAAAATCATTTCAAACCAAATTTGTAACTTATTACTGCGCTTTGAAGAATAGCTTCTTGAAATTGTTCCGGAGATAAGTTATGGGGGGCGTTTAATTTGTAACTGTGCTGCAAGTGTGAAATCTTCGACAATCAGCGGTAACGGAGGGTTTATCGTGCTGTATTTTTATTTTTTTACTTTTTTTATTAAAAAAAAAAAAATCACAATGCAAATAAAAAATATTTTTAGTGTGCAGAAATGATATTTTTGGCTGTTGAGGAGATATTTTTTAGTTTATTAACCGGCGATATTGATTTTATTAAGCGGCGGCTTTAAAAGTAGCTTGTATTGATTTGATTCCGGTCCTAGCAATTTGATCAGATTAAGCGGCTGATTTTATTAACCAGTGATTTTATTAAGCGGCAGTTACTGTATATATGTTTTTTTACATTTAGATTGCTGACTTATCTCTAATAGGGAAAGAATTAAATTGCATTTCAATCTTTTTTCATACACCCTATCTATGAGTTTACACATGTGAGTATGCCCACATAATTTTTAAGATAAAATTTCAACAAGTACATTTTCAAATTTTTTATTAGTTAAAAAAAAAAAAATCTTGGTTAAAGTACAGGACGGAAGTCATCCTATTCTTTGTTTTAAAATGTAGTTGCAACACAAACAGATGAAAAATTAAAAAACAAAACAAAGAATTGGATAACTAACTTGAGGAAAATATAAATAAACAACAAAAAAGATGACATTGTAGAAATGCTTCAATATAAATAGGTAGAAACATAGAAAAGTTGATTGTATCAAATTACAGGTAGAAAAAATGATATCACTTGGAAGTATTCATGAAATTGAAACATCATGATTTGGAATTTAAGTCCATACATTAAAAGTGTGATTAGTCAATTTTTAATATCTCTTCTCTTTCTTGTTATATTTCTTGTCCTTGTTTTTCTTTCCATCCTTGTTTTTCTTGTTATTCTTGTCTTTACTCTTTTCATAAGCTTTCTTCTTATTCTTGGATTGATTCTTTCCCTTATCCTTGTATTTTTTGTCCTTTGATTTCTTGTTGTGCTTTCCGTTTTCTTTAGGTTCATTCAGTGGTTCAAAAGAATCTTCAATCACTTTTTCGTCAAGTGCATGCATAGATTCTTGTTCAGCAAAGAATTTCTTTTCAGCCTTTTCATTATTCTTTTCTAAAACATCTGTTAAAGAATTGTTAGTTATTAGTAAAGAATTAAATACAGATTTTTAATACTCTTTATTATAAGTAAGTAATCACCATTCACACAAGAAAGAATAATCTGCTCTATCACTCATATGACTTAGTCTTACTCTGCATTTTAATACGAGTATATGGGCATACAATTTGCATATTATGACTTTCATTCAATGAGTGTCGTCAGTATTATTGAAAACCCAATTAACTTATAGAGAAATTTGTCCCCTTATTTATTATATAATACATATTTTTAAATTCTGTTTTCATATTCAGAAAATTCTTAGCTGGTAAATCGGCTCTTGTATTTAAAAAATCAATGTTTTTTTTATTTTTCAAATTTATTTTGAGGCTATAAAATGCAAAATTTCCTTTAATAAAATTTTACATTTTACAGCTTCGAAGTTAAAAATTTAAAAAACCTATTTTTGAATGAAGGCATAATTTAACAGTCATGAATTTCCTGAGTATAAAAACGGAATTTAAAGATATGTATTAAATATATAATAAAGGTAAACCAATGGAGTTATTTATGAATGTCTTTAAAATAGGTTTAGGTACAGTTTTACATTTGACATATAATTTTGTGAGAGGGGGCTACTGCTGTACCCAATCCCTCATTTAAATATATTACCTAGATTTATAAATAATTCAAAGCTGTTATTAAATCTTAAACTTTAATATGTGGGTAAACCATAGGTTAACATGGAGTTTGAATGACTTTAATGCTCTTTGATAATTGACAGAGAGCAGTAAGGGATAAGATACTGTATTAGAACTTATTTTAAAAATAATTTAAAATAGATTTAGGAACAGTTTTACATTTGACACATAATTTTGTGAGAGAGGGCTACTGCTCTACTCAATCCCTCATTTAAATATATTACCTAGATTTATAAATAATTCAAAGCTGTTATTAAATCTTAAACTTTAATATATGGGTAAACCATAGTTAACATGGAGTTTGAATGACTTTAATGCTCTTTGATAATTGACAGAAAGCCCTTAAGGGATAAGATACTGTATTAGAACCTACTTTAAAAATAATTTAAAATATGTTTAGAAACAGTTTTACATTTGACATATAATTTTGTGAGATGGGGCTACTGCTCTACTCAGCCCCCCCCCTATTTAAATGTAGTACCTAAATTTATAAATAATTCAAGGCTCTTATTAAATCTTAAATTTTGTTCCAAATTATTTGGACAACTTTCATCGCAACACTCCTTGAAACTTACTAATCTTGATCAAATTGTTCAAATGACAAACTTATATGAACTAGGAATAATATTTATGAATAATATTAATGAAGGATGAACATTAGGAATAATAGGAACTAGGAATAATATTAATGAACTAGGAATAATATTTTTGTAACCAATTGAAAATAATTAAATGGCATTCATTTTTTTTTTTTTTTTAATTGAATTATTTAAAATGTAATAAGATCATAAAAAATGATGTCATAACTGAAATTCAGGTATTATTTTTAATTTTATTTAATTTGTAAGCAACTTTTTTTTTATTTATTTATGTTAAATTGCTTATACTTTATGTTATTTACAAAAAATATGTATTTAGATGTACATCAATATTTATTTATTTAAATATGAAATTCAACAAATTCCATTTAATAACATGGATTTCTGTAGCTAAATTATTTTTTAATTAATTAGGAAATCATTTTTAGTTTAATTTTTAAGTTAATTAGAAAAAAAAAAATCTTGGGGGGGGGGGGGGGGGGGGACTACTTCAGGGCTTGAAATTGTCATAAGATGAACCTATGGCACTTAGGAGTGTAAAATACTTAATCTCACTGATAGGCAAGCAGAACTGTTAAATTAGAACTATTTTTTTTTTATTATTATTATTCTCCCTTTTTATATATATATATATATATTTAAAATTGTATTTTTGAGTTAAAAAATAACCAAGTGTATTTTATTTATTTATTTTTTAAAGCAGAAAATAAAATAATAAAATTCAAAAAATCAATTTTTCGAAAGGTTACGTGCTAATTCTGACGTGCCATCTCCGGACATAGTCAAAGTCCCTCTTTGTAAGGGATTAAAGTGTCGAAAAATTCCCATTTGCACGACCAGAAATTGCAAGACCGGGCTTGCAGGGGATTTCGTCCTTTTTGACTTGATAATCTGAGAACGCCTGTAAGTCTGTTCCGTGGCAATCCATACCACGAACGTAAAAAGAAAAAGAAAAAATAAACACTGGACACCCCAACGATCACTGTGCATGAATCTGAGAACGCCCATAACTCGATTTTGCAGCAATCAGTATCACGCACGTATGTTCGCTTCGCTCACATGAAAACCAAAAAAAACATCACTGGACACCCCTGCCTCGCTGTGCATGAATCTGAGAACGCATGTAACTCGTTTTTGCAGCAATCAGTATCACGCACGTATGTTCGCTTCGCTCACATGAAAACAAAAAAAAACATCACTATTCACTGGACACCCCTGCCTCGCTGTGCATGAATCTGAGAACGCATGTAACTCGTTTTCGAAGCCATCACTATCACGCACGTATGTTCGCTTCGATCACATAAAAACAAAAAAAAAAAAAAAAACCTGGACACTTCTACCTAGCTGTGTATGAATCTGAGAACGCATGTAACTCGTACTATTCTTGTATTTTTACTTTATTCGCGCAAATGGGAATTTTTCAAACTACTTAAAACTAGTAAATTTATCGCCAAAATTCAACTTAGCTACATTTCCGGTCAATAGACTTTAGGGAGTGGGCCAAGTATAAAATAATCCTTTTAAGACACATTCCTTCAACATTTTAATCCCTTACAAAGAGGGACTTTGACTATGTCCAGAGATGGGACGTCAGAGTTAGCACACCACCTTTCGAAAATGAGTATTAATTTAAAGATTGTGATTTTTTTTTAAATGTGAAAATGGGATTTTAAAAAATGCATTAGGTAATGAGTAATTGTGGAAAGAAAATTTCCCATAGAATAACATGGGCTTTGACTGTTAATAAGACTAGTTATTACATACTCTTAAGGGTGCACATCAGTCAAATTTCCCCTTTCCTCCTTTCCATGTAATTCAATGGGATTTTTGTTGGTTTGTTTTATAAGGATATCTCACTCAAAAATGAAGTTTTTTGAATTCTGTTTTTGATTATTAAACATCTCTTTAAACATGTCACCTTTTATCTTTTTGAGCAATTAAAAAATAATAAATAAAAATAAATTTAAATATTTTATTTCATCAGGTAAACTCGATGCTCTAAATTTTCAATCTTGAAAAAAAATATTTAAATTTATTCATAAAAAAAAAAAAAAAAAAAAAAACTTACTTTTGAATAAGATATTCTTATGATACAAAACATCAAAAATCCCATAGGATAATATAGGGAGAGAATAAGGCAACTATCTAACTGATGTACAGCCTGAAGTACTCTCTTTCAGTAAGCTTCAAAGTCATCCAAAATCCATGTTAACTTATGGGGAAAATAAATTCCTGTTATTATTCATTATCCAAAATCTATGTTAACTTATGGAGAAAATGTATCCTTATTATTATTTATTACATAATGCATATTTTTAAATTCTGTTTTCACATTCTGAAAATTCATGACAGCTAAATTGTGTCTCGTTTTTCAATTTTTTTTTTTTTAACACGCTTATATTAGCTTCACCTGTATGTATGTATGTTTGTAACTTCTCTGGGAGCAAAACGTGATTGCACAAAATCCTTCATATCTCAAACAAAAAAACAGATATCCGTAAAATTTTTGCTTTAAAATATATTTTTTAATCATTTTGAATTAGGAAATAAATAGTGCGCGTGCAATAATATGAAATAAAAATATGAATTTAATGATTTGATAAAACACGATCGCGTGCTATCTTAAAAAGTAAAATTTAAAGTTTATTTTTTTTACAATAACAAAAATACATCACGTGAGTTAAAAATATAAAAATGAGAGAATAAAATAAAACATGGACAATATCTAACATATGGTGTGTCACTCACACGATCTTCTCTTACCCTGAATTTTAATACTGAGATAGATATTTTGTGCTTTTTAGTTCACATTTCTCTAAAAGCGTGTTCTTTAATTTTTTAAAACTATAATATTATTAGTTTTTCAAATTTATTTTAAAGTTGTAAAATGCAAAAATTTTCTTTACTGAAACTGGTACTTACGTATTATCGCAACCAGGCCAAAATTCGCATAAATCGCCAAATTTAGCGACCCTACTTACGGCAACCCTACGTGTTATACGTGGTTTTTCGTAAAGAAATTATTTTGCTTACTGGTTAGATTGAATGCCGTGAAATACTTTAACTAATACTAATAACTTAACTAATAATAATAATAATAATAATAACTTAATAATAATAATAACTAATAATAATAATAATAACTTGATTAATACTAATAACTTAACTTTCTTACTCAAACTTACAAATCGCGCCAACCTGGTTGCGATAATACGTAAGAACCCTGAAACTTCTCATTTTACAGCTTCAAAATAAAACATTAAAAGTTTGAAAAAACATTTTTTGAAAAAGGAGGAACAACTATAGTATTTCCCCTCAGCTAGATTTGGCGATTTTTTGTTGGCGATTATGGCTAAATCATAAATCTAAAAATCATAAATCATATAGCATAAATGATAAAATCGTAAGCTAAATTATAAATCATAAATCATAAATCCAAAATAAATAGCATGTAGGCTGCCATATTATATCGCAAACAATCCAGAACGACATCGTTATCGTTCAAATCGGCGCCAAAGAAAAATCGCCAAATTCAGCTGAGGGGAAATACTACAGTTGTACCAAAAAGGAGACATAATTTAACAGACACATATTTTTTGAACGTGAAAACGAAATTTTAAAATATTTATATGTTATAAAAATAATTGGGATAATTTTCCCCATAGATTAAAATGGAATTCAGATAACCTAGATGTTTACTAATAGAAATCTTTAAGGAAAACTTTTTACAGTGAAATTATTGTGAATTACTAACAAGGAAAAGTGTCGTCTTCAAAAAATATTGAAAAAAAAAATATATGTGATTCTACTCTTCATAAAACACCAGAAAGTGAAAAAATTATTGGCTGAAATGAATTACAGCGACCACAAAAAATTATCAAAATTAAGCATATTTGGCGATTTAGCGCTGTTAGGCGTTCAGTTCGCTAGCACCGAGATTGCCGTATACGAACAGAACCATGTTTTGTTTTTCTGCCAAGTACTCAAAACCAATCGCCTAACAATGTGAAATCGCCAAAATATGCTTAATTTTGATAATTTTTTGTAGTCGCTGTAATTTCATTTCAGCTGATAATTTTTTCACTTTCTGGTGTTTTAGGAAGAGTAGAATCACATATATTTTTTTCCATATTTTTTGAAGACGACACCTTTTGAATGTTTCCTTGTAAACCATACTTAATTCAAACAACAGAAAAAAATTCTTAATTAATTACCAGCACGGTGTGCACCATGATGTCCCTTCTTTCTTTTTTCTTTCTGTAAGTTTTCTTCATAAGCTAGATCTTGGAGATGCAAATCTTGTACTTGCTCCTTGTGTTTTTCATCAGCTACAGCTTTTTTGCTGGTTTCAAGGTTTTCTTGGAGTTCAATTTCTGGTTCTGGAACTTCTATTGGAGCTTTCTTGGTTTTAGGTTCTGTTTCTAGATTCTGCAAATAAAATTGAAGGAGAAAATAAAGCTTTTTAAACTTTCGAATTTTTTTTATGGTTGCCATTTTACAAAATCAGTATGCATATGTTTAAAAGGAATTTTTTATTAGTTAAATGTAAGAATATATATAGTCATCAGAATTTTGGAAGGAGCTCAATAATTTAAAATTTAACACATTGCTAAAAACTAGCTTTAATGGAAGTCATATATAGATAGACTACCTCTGATTGAGCAGAAAAAAAAACGACATGAAATATCATGAAATATATTTTACGAATATTAAACGGAGACTTGGCGCTGGATTATTAAACCAATAAAAATTACAACGTTAGGAACGCCAAAGAGAAAGAATATGGGAAGCATACAGCTGTTTCGGTAACTTTTAGCATACCGTCCTCAGTGCATAGAGATCCTATTGGTTCCCGTAATCCTATTGGTTGAACAGAATTCGGTCCCTCTTCTATGTATATATAAGCACTTCTCCAGTTCCAGTTATCTTTATGCGCTGAAGACGGTACGCTAAAGGCTACCGAAACAGCTGTATGCTCCCCCATATTCTTTCTCTTCAGCATTCCTAACGTTGTAATTTTTATTGGTTTAATATTTTACGAAGTTCAATTAAACATGTGAAGTATTTTAACAAATTATTTAAAATTTTAAAACTACATTTTTACAAACACTATATATATATATATATATATATATATATATATGTATATGTCATCATCAATTTCAGCCTTTATCAGTCCACTGCAAGATGAAGGCCTCTCCTAGGTGATTCCAATCTGCCCTATTTACTGCAAGTCTTCTCCATTCTGCTCTTCCAAAACTAACAAACTGATTTGTATATGTATATACAATATTTAAAGTTGCATTATGAAGGTGGAATTACATATGAATTACTTCAAGCTACTATGTAAAGAAATTATATGTAGGTGTTGTGGGGGCATTTTAGGTGTAAGTTTAACTATATAAATATATTTCTTGGACAATTTCAATACTTCACACACTTTTTTTGCCTTGTGAAAAAAGCTATTACAAATGAATAACTTATAAGTTAAATTATATAGCATATATTAAGTTGTACCTCAAATAATTAGTAAATCATTATTTTTAAATAATGATCAAAACATGATGCATGTGTATTTCTAACATCTGTACTTTGCATGACCTTAATTAACTCCATATTACTTAAGCTACCTAAGATCCATCAGTTTCATTCAGTTTTTATATTTATTCTTTTGTTTTTCTATATGTGCCAGGGAATAGGTGTAATATTAGTCATATAAATAGTTTTAAGTTAATACAGTATAGAAAAAATATTAAGTTCTTGCAATTTAGCTAACCAAGAAGCAACTGTGATGCACACACACACATGCATCATGAAAAACGACAGTGTTTTGAGTGACGCAAGCGGAAGGACAAACTGAACGCTGCGAACACATATATACGGATAGTTTAACATCAAAGAGATTTGTAAAAGCTGACACTTAATATCTCAGCAAATATGCCATATTTTGTTCTGATCTTTTCAAAATAATCTTTTATCTTCGGTCTTAGTCTATCCTGAAAACTTTACATTTCTACATGCATCATGTTTTGAGATCTGAATCTCAATTTAAAGCCAAAATGGGAAAATGGTTGGTGTAATGAACTCGAATTCTGAAAAATATCTCTAAAACGGCTCGAAGGATTTTCGTATAATTAATATATGTTGTTAATAGGATCTTTCTGAATCTAGTAACGTTTTAGTTTTTTTCAGGAAAACTCTTGTTTTTTATATAAATCGCTTTAAATATGGAACTATATTACTCCGCCAATTACATGTGTTTCTTCGGGTGAAAACGCTGTTATGTGGTTCTTACTTGTGAGGTATGTGGGTTGGTTGATTGACCGACTTCAATGCAGCCAATGAATTATTTAGATTTTTTTTTAACGCAAAAGTACTTTATTACATGTTTAAAATATTTATTGTATATATACTAAGTCAAATTCACTTAAATATATTTTCTCTTCTGTTATGAAAAAAATATTTTTGATTTCAAAATTTCATATTTAGTCAAAAAAATATTTAGATAATATTTTAAATAAGGAAGTATTTTGTAATTTTAGATATTCCATTTTATCATAAAAATGATGAATTTACAATTTTTTAAAGCGAAAAAATTTTTAATCATTCATGAACATCGATTTTATAATGATAATCTCAATGATTTGCGATTCATATTCATGTATCATTCTGCGCCGGGAATGGAAAAAAACAGCAAATAGAGTTTTGGTGCCATCTATCGTTTTTTACTTAAAACATACACTTTCGTAAATACATATATATATTTTTTCTTTTTAAAAATTAAAAATCTCTTTTGAAAATACAGTTAGAGTTTCTTCATTTATTTATTTTTCAGACTTTAAAATGATACATATTTTAAATATTAACATAATCAATTTTTTAAAAATATTATTTAAAGTAATAATGACTAGGGAATGAAACAGTGCTTACACTGTTTATTAGAAATAACATTATTTCATGAATTCTATTAAAATTCATGAAAAATATGTCAAATAGCAATTATTAAAAAACACGTCAAAATAAATAAATAACATCTTTACTTTGAAACTCATAATAATGTATTTAAAAAATATTTTTCTTTCTTTTATTTTTTTAATAAATTAATTTCTGCATGAAAAATTCTATTTCATAAATATATTTACAATTACAATAAACAAAAAATCCTCCTTTAATTTTAAATAACTATTTCTACCTGTTTCTAAACAAGTTTTTTTTTTTTTTTTTAAGGGGGGAAAAAAATAATAATAATAAAAGTTAAATATATATGTATATGATTTTAATATAAACTACTAGATGGCGCCACTACATTTATTTATTTTTCTTAAAAAAAGAAAGAAAGAAAAAACTTTTAATTGCTTCGAAACATGTAGCAATAATTATTTAAAATTAAAGGAGGGTTTTTTGTTTATTGCAGTTGTAAATATATTTATGAAATAGAATTTTTTCGCAGAAGTTCCATTTTTTTAAAAAGCTTAACTTATAATTTCCATAAAATTTTTCTCCAGGTGATTTTATCTTATTTTTCCCCCAAACATTTTATAAGAAAATATATATGAAGTAATTTTTACCTGCAATTTTGATGAAAATTTAAATTGTGAATATTGGAGCATACTTTGCCTCAAAAGGGGAAACAAAATATACAAATTTCCATTTTTAACATTTTCTTGATTTTTTTTTTTTTTTTTTTTTTTTTTTTTTTTGTTTAATTTGCAATTCTCTAAAAAGAAACTTGCAAAATGTAAATTTCATAATTCTAACTTAAATTTGAAATTATCCACTTATTTTTCTTTCTTTCTTTCTTCTTCTTTTTTTTTTTTTTTCTTTAAGAGTTTGAAAATCCCAGTCAATAAATTTTTCTAGTGCGAAGCTACTCCATTTTGTTTCCAAGTGGCAGGCTACTTGAAAATGTGTCAGTATGATAACGTTTGAAATACTGAATTAATTCACACTAAATTTGTAGTGTAGATTTATCTTAGAAATGCATTTGATATGTTCATTTGCCAACTTAATCTACCCTCTTGTTTCCCTGTGCTAGCACACTGAAAATTTTCAAATGTACATTAGAAAGGTTTTATGAACCGATTTGCTTAAAACTCCATATATACAAGCCTTCATTAATAAATCCACTAAGTCCATTAATAAATTGTAGCTGCCATTTTGAAAAAAAAAAAAAATGGTGGCAACTTCATAAGAAAAGATAAATTAGTTTACCCTTCCTAGGAGAAGAAGGACTTACTTTAATTTTTTGATCAATAACCACTAAAAAGTAATGATATCAGTTCAAAAAACCCTTAACGGCTTAAAAGTTTGTGACGCCGCTACTTTATGGCTATAAGAATTTGAAATATGAGTCTTAAAAATAATGATATCAAATTTTAAGTGACGCTTTGCAATTAGTTAAAATATGCATAGATTTTCTTATTTGATCATTTACTTTTATCTTTTATTTATATTTATAATGCAAACGTAATATTTTTTATTTCAAGATCAGACAGATATACAAAATACACTCACTGATCCTTTTTCATTCGCATTTCAAATTCAAAATAACAGTTTTAAAACGAATTATATGAAAATTCCAGTGGCGCCTCGGTGTTACTTTAAAAGATATGTTTTTAGGTTCCATTAAAATTACTTTTGTTTTGTCTAATCAAGTATATTTACACATTTAAAAAGTGCTTTTAATTTTCAAATATACTGTCAAATAATTATACTTTCACTGAGTTTGCATTATAAAGTAAAATTATTTATTTCAATAAATTGATTTATCTTTTGCGTCACGCTATCCAAAACTGCAAGTAAAATTTGTGTAAATGTTTTCTTTACGTCACACTACCTCTTTGGGCAAATTTTCACTTAGTTGGATACTATGTTTTGGATAGCGTGATGCAAAAGATAAATCAATTTATTGAAATAAATAATTTTACTTTATAATGCAAACTCAGTGAAAGTATAATTATTTGACAGTATATTTGAAAATTAAAAGCTCTGTTTAAATGTGCAAGTATACTTTATTAGACAAAACAAAAGTAATTTTAATGGAATCTAAAAACATATCTTTTAAAGTAACACCGAGGCGCCACTGGAATTTTCATATAATTCCTTTTAAAACTGTTATTTTGAATTTGAAATGCGAATGAAAAAGCATCAGTGAGTGTATTTTGTATATCTGTCTGATCTTGAAGTTAAAAATATTACGTTTGCATTATAAATATAAATAAAAGATAAAAGTAAATGATCAAATAAGAAAATCTATGTATATTTTAACTAATTGCAAAGCGTCACTTAAAATTTGATATCATTATTTTTAAGACTCATATTTCAAATTCTTATAGCCATAAAGTAGCGGAGTCACAAACTTTTAAGCCGTTAAGGGATTTTTGAACTGATTATTATAACATCTAATACCTTGAAAAAATCCTGACATATATAAAGTTTATCAAGCAATTGTGAATCTCTCCTCCCCTAGAATCTCAAACATCAACCTAAATACGAGGCATATGTAAAGGAGGAGCTTGGCTTCAAAGCCCTTAAAAACGCTTTGTTTTACTGCTGGCTTGAATATAAATCAAGTCAAGGTATCTGCTCTTTTTTCAATAACAGACTAAAATAGTATGAGAAACATTGATTTGTATTATGCGTTAAAACTGAAATTTTCAAGTTTTTCCGTCACTTTTTACAAATTTTTCATTGCTGTGGGCTGCAACCCTCTATCAAAATGAGTGACCAACCACAAAGTAAATGGCACATACTAGTGAAAGCGTAGTGCTATAACAGGGTTGCTACGGCACCTGGAAAACAGGGAAAACCTGAAAAACTCAGGGAATTTGAAAATCTATTAAAAAACAGGGAAAACTCAGGGAATTTTCAAAATTTATTGCAAAAACAGGGAAAATTCAGGGAATTTTAAAGTTTTTTCATAATTAAATATTTTTTAAAATTTTTGGTGCTTTATAATGAATCAATTATGTTTTCTCCCCAACTATAGCAGGGGGGGGGGAATTTTCAGGGGCTACTCCTGAATTCAGGGTTTTTGAATTTTTTACTATCTTTGAATTTCATGTTAATATGCTTTGTTTTTACAGAAATTTCTCATTTTGAACATTTAATTTGCCTTATCACTATGAAGTCTGCAAATATCACTTAATATAGGTAGCCATATGATATATCATTAATGAATCTCCCCTATCTGCATGCAAGGAACAGTTTTCAGAGGTTTTTGCAAGCTAGGTAGTTTCATCCCTGCTATATTAAGTTAATAAAATTAATATACCCTAAATATGTTCAATTGGCTTGTAAACATGTTAAATTCTAATGCTGCATGATTGTGTGTCATCTATTTTACTTCTAAAAGGGACAGGGAAAACTCAGGGAATTTTTTTTCCTGATTTGTGTAGCAACCCTGTATAAATCATATACAGAGGGGCAGATTCTTTGAATAATATCTTTTTTTTTATTATTATTATTATTAATTATCAAATTTTATGTAGAGGACAGCTCTTTTGAAGTTTTCTAAAGGATAAATAATTTTCTTGGCAGACTTTTTTTGAAGTATTTTTTTTTTTAAATCGTTCTATTTTTGTGAGGGGTCCATTTTACATTCATTGATTTTTATAAAGGGTTTGTTTTGAGATTCTTGATGTTAGTAAAAAGTCAATTTTAGGGCCCCAATTTTTCATAGGTAGACTTTAAAAATGCCCTTTTTCCATAGTAAAGGGGTGAAAATTGAGTTTTTTTTTTTTTTTTTTTTTTTTTTTTTTTTTTGTCGTTTAGAAAATTTAAACTTATCATTTTGTGGCCGATTATTGAATAGTGGAGTTTCACTGTTGATTAAAACATGAATAAAGAATAATAATAAATTTTAAATAAAACAATTTGTATTTAAAAAAAAAAAAAAAAAAAATTAATAGGAATGGATTGGAACTACAGTAAATCAACAGATAAATGTAAAAGACATATAAATGAAAAATGTATAAACAACCTTTTATTGTTTATTGGCATTCTGACTTTAGGAATAAGGTACATAATTAGTCACCCCAAGGGTCCATTCAGCAGCGAATGAATCATTGGGGTAGTCCATTCGGGATTGAGTCTTCTGAAATAGAAAGGTCTGTGTTTGAATTCTAGGTGAAGTATGGATGTTTGTGAAGTCTTCTTATATATAGAAAAAACTGTGTATTGTTTATGAATCTATGTAATATGTTTATTCAAGACAAGAGTCATTGTAACTATAGCTGAAGTCAAAACTTTCTAATAAATATTGTTACAGAGGATTAAGTCTTTTATCTGCATCAGTTGTTTTAATGTGGTGAAAGTAGTTTTACAGGCAAAGTAAAAATAATGAGGCAGTTCATTCACTTTCAGTGAGGTCAGCCTTGGTGACCAATTTTGGTGAAAAATATTAAGTAGAGTTCCCAGAGTTTCAAAGTTCTCCGACACACGGGAGCCTAGATCTCAAACTTTCCGTGGGATTCTCGATAGAAACTTCGCCAAGGCTCATCGCTAAAGTGTATAAATAAGTGAGTTGACTTCTACGAAAGTGTGTTGAGTCACTACGATTCAGAGTTGTTCAGAGACCTATTCTAAGCGATTGCACTTTGGAGATTGTGCTCCAAACAACTGAGTTTTGTTCGTGAGCTAGCGAAGATTTCTGCTTTGGAGTATTTGATGTCATTTGCTTTGCTCCTGTGGAACAGGTGATCGTTTTCTTGGCCTGTTCTAGAACTTTTGTCAAATAGAGACTTTTCAGTACGAATGACAGCTTCGTTAGACTTTCAGAATATTGAAAGAATTAACAGTACTATTGGACTGTTTTCGAGAATATTCGCTGTAATAACAGTTTTGTTGTATAGATTCGAGAAGTTGCGTAGAATAAAGTACATTCATCAATTAGAACTTGCCTGTTTCTTTACGAACTACTTTCTCACATGGGAAAATCAACAAGTTTCTAGTATTAATGTCAAATACCTAAGCATATAATTAATCAAAATATTTACCAATTCTTCTTCTTCATTATGCTTCTTGTGCTTATGGTTATGATGATGAGGTTTCTGGTATTCCTTGGAGTACTTTTTCGCGCTATGAGTTTTGCTTTCAGGTTCTACAATATCAATATTTTCATTGTGTTGCTGAAAAGAAAAGAAAAATAATAATATATATATATTAATTCAGAATTTATTTTAAAAGGAATTGCATTACATATAAAGTTTTAATAAACTTATCTAAAAATTATTTGGTGAGGCATTTACATAACTTTTTCTCATCTTGAATTTGAATACTGAAAGACAAATTACAGATTAAGGCAGGGCCCGATTAAACTTTGAAGCTAGGGGAAGCTCAGCATCATTTCGGGGCCCCCTTTCATTTTGGAAAATCTTGTTTTTCTGTTACATATTGTAATATAAAAATGCTATAGACCAAACAATAGTGAGTGTTTATTATTTTTTCATACATCTCGGTGGTTTCTTCACAGAACATTAAAATCATACAACTTTTTAATTAAGAACATTCAGATTTTTGTGGTTAAATAACAGATTTTTCCGAAATAGTGAGTGTTTTGTCTTGTTTTAGGTAACCTTTCTCAGAAAAAAAAATCAATCACAGTGTGAAAATATGAAATAAAAAATTCAAGACCATGTTTTTAATCCTTATGGGGCCCCCTCTGAAATTTTAGAGGGGAAGCTTGTGCTTCCTGAGCCTTTTGGATAATCAGGTCCTGGATTAAGGAATAAGGTAAGGTATTAAGTACTGCAAATGAATTTACTTTAAAAATAGTTCAAACAAGTTTTAAAAATAATTTTATTTTACATATATTTCTACTACCTTGATGCGGGACCTATTTGTATATCGAATTTTAAGCATATCGGTTCATAAATGCGATTTTTTTTTTTTTTTTTTTTTTTTTTTTTTTTTTAATTCGAGTCTGAAATATTTAAGACATTGCCATTTGTAAGTAAAATAGCAGATCAAGTTGGTGAACAAGCTTATCCAAAATATTTCTAAGACAAGTCCATGATCCAGCCTTGGTTGAAATTAATTCAATATTTCGGAAGTTAACCCGATAAAAAAAATTTCTATAATATATTGATAATATGTAAATAAACAAAAAGCGTTTGTCTTAGATCAATTAAAAAAAGAAAAAACTAATTAAAACAAACATTTAACGAGTAAATTATTTTTTACTGTACTCCTTAATTAATGTAATAAATATCGAGTCAAAAGCAATGCGAAAAGGAATTCAATTCTACTTTTTAAAAATATCAACTGCACTTTAATTCCCTGATATCGATCAACATCCAACATCACCTGTCACAGCGAACTCGGATTTTCTGGAAATGGGGAGATTTTCCATTGCACTGACTAAAAAAATATATATAGGAATTCAAAAGAAAAAAAAAAAATAAATCATTGGGCAGGGATTAAGATTCTTTCTGTCTAGATATTATCAGATTAGGGAAGCACTCCAAGAAAAGACTTTTACGTATTTTCTCTTTTTCGACCGTAAGTACTAATGCTTCCACTCTTTCCACTAACGGAAAAGCAGTAAATATATAAGCTTAGCTCCTTAGATGAAATTTATTATTATTTTAATTCAATAATTGTTACCATTATGCAATACAGGAATAAGAAAACTATATGGTTTTGCATATTGAAATGTTGATTTCCAGTAGTTAAAATAAATAAATAAATAAAAAATAGATTGCAGTTAAAATTAAAAATTGATTGTAGTTAAACTTGTTTCCAAATTCAAATTTGGAATTAGGGTTTCCCAAATAAATAGTATTTGGTATAGTAAAATAGGGACTCCCAAGTTTTTTTTTTTTTTTTTTTTTTTTTTTTTTGTAACTAGAAAATTTACTGAATGTTCATCCCTAAGTACATATAACTTTTTTCATGTTCATTTAAAAGAAAACTTTTTGAAAAATACTATCTAGTTTGGAGTTTTAGAACGATTTTCAGGATCTAAGTGTGGTGGAACGTTTAAGATATTTATTATGAGTGTAGAATTTTTTCAATCTTTGTTAACTTTCCGCACTGAGAAAAAATTCTGTAACTGACACCTAGAATCTAAATTGTGGCTCTAGAAAAATAGTTCCATCTCATCCTTATAAATTCTAGTCCCCTTGGAAAGCGAGTTCTAGAAACCCCTATTAGAATTCTAGAGAGTCTGTCTATATTATCAAGGTCAAACCTAATTGAAAATATCTCCAAATGCGAACACAAGAGGCGGGTTTCAGCAATTATAATCTTGGTTTATGACCCAATTCTAGATAATCAAGCGAGAATTTCTCGCCATACAAAATATTCAGAATATTGTTTCATCATCTAGAAATGTGTAGACTAGAAATTCTCGATCATTTCGTCTATTCAGTTTATTAGCTTGTCTTATGCGCATAGCTCGGAAATTTATATTTCTAGTTAAGGGATTTAGAAAATGGCCACTTATTCATTCTAGATGTAGGCGGTGTATATATATATATATATATATATATATTTTTTTTTTTTTTTTCTCAGTGCGTAATTAATTTTATGTATTTTTAAATAAAGCTTTTACATTTTGCCTGCCCCACTAATAAATAATAATAATTTCGGATCTCCAACCGTAATAGATATTGAAAAAGTATTGTACATTTTATTATTAACAATAAATATTCTTTAATCGTTAATTTTTATCTTGTATCACACTAATTTAGGTGAAATTAAGGTGAAAACAGAGACATTAAAAATTGACATTTTTTTTTTTTTCCTTTCAAAGTAACAATTACAGTTAATAAATAAAAATGCGTCATTAACCCGTTAACGCCCGAATTAATTTTACAAAATATTATTAGCTGATTATTTCACTTCTAAATTAATATAGACAACTGACAGTAAAATATATTAACTTAAACAATTCTTCTGATAGTTTTAAATTTAAAGACTACCCTTATTTATTTGACGTTTAATGTTCTAACGAGAAAACATCTAGATAGAAAAACTTTGAGATAACAGATTAATTTCTTATTATATGTTGACAAAGATCTCGAAAGTAACGTATTATTATTATTCAACTTAAGTTAGTATACCTGCGCAAAAAGCAAATATATGTACCACGAATGAAAAATCATAAAATGACTATCCAAATTATGAAATAATAATTAATAGTAGGCACATGAAACTTTCAAGGGTCAGTTAGAGTGAGGCTATAAACTATCATTAAAAAGCAGAAATTATTCCAAGAAACTACAAAAAATATACCTGCCATTTTATTAGCTGTCCTCAAATGAGGACACTGGGCGCTAACGGATTAATAAATAAATAATTATAAGATTTAAAAAAAAATTATATCCGCGATTTTAATGAAATGCTCGCCCTCTGGTGGGCTAAGGTAAAATTATCACACCATTGATAGCTTTCACGCTGAAACAATGATAGAACAACAAGAAAGAACAATAATAAATGCACGTGGCTATTATAATTTACTAACAAATGCAGTTCAGAAAGCGACATCTATCGATCATTACAAACGCGGATACCATGTTTTAAATTTTCTGATTAATCATAGAACACAACTTTTTATAATTTTTTAACGTTCACGTTTAATTAAATGTATTTATTTTTATGTCGAAAGGAAATGAACTCGTAAATTTTGTTTGACAACAATTAAATTATAGCTAATATTTTAATGGCTATTTTAACGCTATTAGGATGTTATTATTTTCATATTTTAATTAATTATAAGAAAACTAATCAAAAATTCGAAAATCGGACTTCGGGTCACCGGGTTTTGAGCTACTGTGAAAGTTTCAAATGTCTAGCTAGTAGGGATGTTAGTTAAAATTCGATTGCAAGATTTGTACCGGACAAACAAACAAACAAGAATAGAAGTTAATAAAAATAATTTAACTTTTTACAATTTTTTAACGTTCACATTTAATAAAATGTATTTATTTTTATGTCGAAAGAAAATGAACTCGTATTTTTTTTTTTTTTTTTTTTTTTTTTCAACAATTAAATTATAGCTAATATTTTAATGGCTATTTATATGCTATTAGGAAGTTATTATTTTCATATTTTAATTAATTAAAAGAAAACTAATAAAAAATTCGAAAATCTGACTTCGAAGTATTATGTTGTCACCGGGTTCTGAGCTACCGTGAAAGTTTCAAATGTCTAGCTAGAAGGGAAGTTAGTAAAAAATAGATTGCAAAATTTGTACCGGACAAATAAACAAACAAGTATCGAAGTTAATAAAAACATGGTAAAATAGTAGATGATAAAACAATTGTACCATTTTCGGACAATTTATATTTTTTTACACACGTGCTTCTCTCAACATTTTACTGCAGTATGATTTTCTGATCGGATTTTCTTTAGATTTTCTCTAATTAAAATTTCCGTTTTTTGCTGCAGCAATGAGTGTTCAAAAAAGTATAGAAACGTACTACAAAAAATACCATTAAACTTTTAGAATAAATTACACCCGCATTAGTACAACTCATTAAAATGTTGTTAGCGTGAAGAAAAGAAGTTAAAGCCCAAAAACATTAAGCAATCAACACCTTTTTAGAAATGAGACAGAGTTTAATCTTAGTAATGATTGTGCGAGAAAAAAATAAAACCCTCCCTCACATAAGCCGTATTTTAAATTACGAAAGTTTACTTCATTTTTACATGTACATTGTTGCATTTAGAAAGTTTTGCGTACTTTTTAGAAATAAATAAATAAATAAATAACATTAGTTAATTAAGAAATTTACAATAAATTGCCTTTTATTATTATTATTATATATGTAACATCTGGGTGTACGGTTGCGAGCTGTCCGTCAGTCACACAATAAATACTAGGAGATATTCAACGAAACTGCTTTATTTTCTTCAACATAGCAAAGTTGTGGCGATATGGCAAGGGGGTTCATGGCAAGGCTTGGACTATCTCCGAAAACTTCTGTGGTCTCCGTCCGGGATTTTACGCCTTTTAACAAGTCAAAATCGTGGCAAGTACTGTCCGTTTGTTTAATATTTGGGCTTTTATACCTAATTTTCTGAGCTGCTGATTGTTTCTTTAAATCGTCTGGACTCTTACAAGGAATTTCTGGGATTAATTAATATGCAGCTCAATGCCGCGACAGTTGCAAATTGCATTAACGACAGCGAATTTCGTTTTATAATTTCGTTTCTTTTCTGATTTCTGAGTTATAAAGTCTTCTGCTGGAAAACAAACTTTTAAAGGGGCAATTACGAATTATTAGTGATTATAATTTCAATTAGCGATTTTTACACTTTTAACTTGGGTTTTTTAATAATTTAAAACTATTTATTTTTATCCCTTTCATATATATATACAAATACAAACAAGAGATGTTACAAAGTTGTGCAGTCGGTTGACCTTTGACCTACATAACTCTCAACAGTTTCACTTTAAGTAAAATTACAATGAAGTATTATGTTAACTCTAAATGTAATTTTAAGAATTTAGGAACGGTATCCAAGGCTATGATATCTATTGGAAGCTTTATAGATAAATTTCAACCGAGGGATATATATTCTCTTACATGAAATAAATAAAAATTATAAGATAAAAAACTTTTTATGTACTTGTACCATCTTTTTAAATTTTCTGTTGAATCTTAGCTATAGAACTACATAAGCACTTTATCAAAGCGTATACAATTTTTAAAGTGATAATGATGTCAATTTTTGTGAGATGCATAGTTTAACTGTTTACAATTTTTTAACATTCACGTTTAATTGTGTATTTATTTTTATGTCGAAAGAAAATGAACTCGTATTTTTTTTTTGGTAACAATTAAATTACAGCTAATATTTTAATGGCTATTTTTAAAGCTATTAGAAGGTTATCATTTTCATATTTTTATTTATTAAAAGAAAAGTAATCGAAAATTCGAAAATCGGGCTTCGAAATATTTTGTTGTCATCGGGTTCTGAGCTATTCTGAAAGTTTCAAATGTCTAACTAGTAGGGAAGTTAGTTAAAAATCGATTGTAAGATTTGTTCCGGACGAACAAATAAACATGCAAGAATCGAAGTTCATAAAAACATGATAAAATAAATAAAATTTTATACTGCATTAAAATTTAAAACACCTTTCCAAATCTTCTGTAGGGCCCACCAGCGGCCGAGCGGTTCTGCGCTCAATGCTGGTAGACATGAGGTGCCGGGTTCGATCCCAGTTCGCGCTCGTCGGCCTAGCCGTTCAGAGTTTTCCGTGGTTTTCTCCAAAACTTGCGTAAATACGGGCTTGGACCCCTTAGAAAGACCTCCACGGAAGACACTCCCCCTCTGGCCTAGGACCCAATAGTAGTCCGCAACACCAACACACCAAACCTACTATACGATTTTCTTCATGATGAAAAAATCGATATATGATGCTTTAAAAATGCATGATGTACGTAATATCTTTAAAATGATAAAGTCTGTAATAAATGTAAAATCGAGCTGTATATGAAAAAAGAAAAGAAATAAATAAAATAAAATAAAATAATCTTTCAAATAATTTAGAAAAGTAATATTATGAAGTACTATAAGATTCGTTTTTTATATTGATTATTGAATACAAAACACTTTTGCTGTTAAATATTACAGCTACATTTCAACTTCTGCTGACTACGAAACGAATGCATCAGATTTATATATGCAATATGAAGAAAAGAACATAACTAAACTATTTAAATATATTAAAGTATAGAAAAAGTTTTTCTAAGAAGATATGCGAATAGTTATTATATATTTTCAAATAAAAGAAATACAATTAACTCTCAGAATTTTATTTACCACGTTTTTATCTTATGCTATTCAAGTATCTAGCATAATTTTCTTACTCTGAAAGGAATATAAATAGCATAATTTTCTTATGCTAAGTGCATTTAAGAGACTATGCAATTTTATGCATTTGAATTAAGAAGTATAATTTTCTAATGAAAAAAAATAAAAGGAGGGTAAATTTTATTTTAATATGTTTTTTGTATATTTAGATTACTTGAATGGTACTTTGAAAAGCATAACAGTTGAAGTAACTATACAAAATGATAACTACAAATGTATTCTTCTAAAGGACATAAATAATATAAATTCAAACACTTAAAAAGTAATTTAAAACGCACTATCATAACTAGCTTAGCTTAAATATTTTTAAATATGCGATTCACTTTTACTGGATAATTCTTCTTATACTTCATTATAAATGATAAAATTTGAAAAGAAATGGTATTTTTAATGGAATTCCAAAAGAATTCTAGAAATGACAAAAGTAAATAAATAAATAGTTTATCAGCCCATTTCGCAATTCCAAAGCAAATGTTTTGGAATTGCGAATAGCATTTTAATAGCATTTTATAAATAGCTATTAAATTTTATATTATTTATTTAATAGCATTTTATAAATTCTGATTACTTCAACAGCGTTTTGAAGAGCATAATAGATGAAATAATTATATATAATGATAATCTACAAACTTTTTAAAGAGCATAAATACAATACAAATTCAAAAACTTGACAGGTAATTTATAGCGTAATTTATTTACATAAAAAAAAAAAAAATGCTTGTCTAAGAATTTTTTTTTAATTTGTGATTCGCCTGTATTCGACAGTTCTCATACCTAATTATAAATAATAAAACTTGATCAGAAATGGAATTTTTAATGGAATTCCTAAAATATTCTAGGAATAATAATAATAAAATATTTATCAATTATTTCGTTATTCCAAAGTAAAAACATCACCATGATATTTTTTTACATTTAGATTACTTCAACGGCATTTTGAAAAGTATTGTAGATAAAATAACTTTATAAAATGATAATCCACAAAGGTATTCTTCTAAAGAACATATATTCAACAAGTTCAAAGGTAATTTAAATGCACTTAAAAAAATTCCTTAACTTAGAAATTTTTAAGAATATCATTCGTTTTCGCTCGGTAATTCTTTTTCCTACTTAATTATAAATGATAAAACTCAAATACAAATGGACATTTTAACGGAATTCCAACATAATTCTAGAAATAATAATAATAAATAAATAAATTATCAGTCATTGCATTGCTCCAAAGCAAATGCATCATCATGGCATTTTGTATATTTAAATTTCTTTAATGAGGTTTTGAACAATATAATAATAGCAGATGAAATAACTATATAAAATTATAATCCATAAATGTGTTCTTCTAAAGGACATAATAATAGAAATTTAAAAATAAATAAATAAATAATAATTTAAAACGCACTATAAAAGGATAAGTACAAAACTTTGAATAAACACCATAAAATGCAATAAACTCGCAATAATTCAGGCATTGTCGCTTTAATTGCAGCACTCGTACCCGCTTTGTTCGCCTGACGAAGGATCGTGTGTTCTTTCGACCCGAAACCATTGTTGCGAGTTTATTGCACTTTATGGTGTTTATTCAAAGTTTTGTACTCATTACTTTTACAACGCCACTTCTGTGGTGCTTTCTTAATATAAAAGGATTGCTTGACTAAGAAATTTTGAAATGCACGATTCGCTTTGACTGGACAGTTCTTTTCATATTGGTTTATAAATGATAAAATTTAAATATAAATGGAATTTTCAATAAAAATAATAAATAAATAAATTATTTATCAGTCATTGTGTAGTTCCCAAGCAAATATCATAGCATTTTGTAAATTTAGATTACACCGACAGCGTTTTGAAAAACTAGGAAAGTAAATTAAAACTCACTGTTAAAACTTGCATAACTTAGAAATTCTTTGACATGTGATTCGCATTTGACTGCGGGCAGTTCTTCTCATACATAACTATTTATAACACTCGAATATAAATAAAATTTTCAATGGAATTCCAAAATTATTCTAAAAATAATAAATAAATAAATTTATCAGTCATTTCGTAGTTCCAATGCAAATTTCCACCATGATATTTTGTAAATTTAAATTAGATCAACAGTGTTTTGAAAAGCGTATTAGATGAAATAACTATAAAAATTATAAGATAAAAAACTTTTTGTAAACCATGTTTTTAAATTTTCTGTTGAATCATAGCTATAGAACTAACTACATTAGCACTTTATGAATGCGTATTGTTACGAAATTGTAATTAATTGTATTTATTTTTGTATAAATTCTTTCAGAGAGGCTTAGTAAGTTGATGAAATGTCAATTTTCTGCATTTCTAGCTCATTTCGCGTTAAAAATAGCTTAATTTTCCCTTTAAAACGCATTAAAAAGCTTCAATAGACAAGTAATGAATTCGGCGCCAAATTTGGCGTTTTTTTCCCCCTTGGCAACTTTTGGCGAGAAAATCCTTATTATCGATAGTCCAAAGATGGACGTTCTAATGAGATTGGTTAAAGTGTTACGGGAAATTTGAATTAAAAAAAAAAAGTTGGTTTTAAAAATAAAATAGTAATCCTTTCATAACAACATATATTTGCATCATGAACTACATTAGCAGTTTATCAATGTGTAGAAAATCTTTAAAGTGATAATGACGTCAATTTTTGCCAGATGCATAATTTAACTTTTTACTATTTTTTAACGCTCACGTTTAATTAAATGTATTTATTTTTATGTCGAAAGAAAATGAACTCGTAAATTTTTTTTGGCAACAATTAAATTATAGCTAATATTTTAATGACTATTTTTATTGCTATTAAGAGCTTATTATTTTCATATTTTAAATAATTAAAAGAAAACTATTCGAAAATTCGAAAATCGGACTTCGAAGTATTGTGTTGTCACCGGGTTCTGAGCTACTGTGAAAGTTTCAAATGTCTAGCTAGTAGGGAAGTTAGTTAAAAATAAATTGCAAAATTTGTACCGGACAAACAAACACACAAACAAACAAGAATAGAAGTTAATAAAAACATGGTAAAAATGATAAATCACAAATGTGTTATCTTAAATAATCTAAACAACATAAATTCAAAAATTTGAAAGATAATTTGAAACGCATTTTAAAATCTTGCTTCACTAATTATAAAATTCAAATATAAATGGAATTTTTAATGAAATTCAAAAACTCCGAAAGCATTAAAAAATAAAAAGCAAATAATGGAAAATTCATGTTATTTTTTATTTATACGCGATCCCTGCTACGTTACAAGCGGAATTCCATTAAATATACTAAATGTAACTTGGAAATAAATAAATAACTAAATAGTACAGAAAAAAAGCAAAAGAATGCAAAAAAGTATAAGGTGGGGATTTGGCATGACCGGTGCTCTTCGTGAACTACGCTTGTGGTCTTTTTTATGCTCCACTAAGCTGACGTGCCTTGCGATGCCTATCTTGCCTTTCTATTCTTACGAAACACTGAGGCCTGCCTTATTTTTATTTTATTTTTCTTTAAAGCCTGGGAGGGCCATTATAAGTACAGATTATTCCTAGAATGTGGGCAGTACAAAAAAAAAAAAAAAAAAAAAAAATCGCAGGAAAAAAAAAATTAGGTCGGTTGGAAATGATAGAGTATGAATTTTCTTTAAAAGAGAGAGAGAAAGAGAGAGAAAAAAAAATGTAATAAATTAGGAGGATTGCGAAAGAAAAGATCGCGGTGCGTATAATAAAATGTTAAAATGGCTATTTTCTTTTGCTTTTCAGATTAAAATTATATTTATTGATGTTCAAGTTTTGAAGTAACATTGCTTCTAAAATGTACACTTTAATAAAACTGAGACTAGGAATTAACATAAATAGATTGAAAAAAGCCAAAGAACTGAGAAGTTTAAAAAAAAAAAAAGAGGGGGGGGGGGATTTATAGACATTCCTAAGTGTTTTAGGTTCTCACCAATGACCGAGAGATTCTCTTTTCTATTCTGGTAGACGAGAGGCGGATTCGATCCCAAGTCTAGCTTGTCTATCTGACCGAGAGCCCAACATCAAAACCCAACAATTTTAGAATTCGGGAATCACATAGTGTCCCGATGACTATTACTAAAATGATGAATATAGACGACAGGATTAGTTAAAATAAATATAATGCATACATATATTTATATATTTCAAGGATTTTAAAATATTATAGTTTGAATGCACGAAAATAAAAAATAAAAAATAATTTAATTTAATTTTTTATATATCAGGCGGGGAATTTACTAGAAAATATTCGATCTAATTCTCGTCGTTTTCATAATTACGAAAATCTCCGCCCTTCTCCTAGTCTTCAAACATTATTAGAATTAGAGATAAAACAAAATCAAATAAAATCCATTAATAAAAAAAACCGTAAAGGAATTCTGGAGAAGCATCGTAAAAATAAGTTTTTTTTTTTTTTCTTTTTCCCCCTTTAACTTTGAAATGGGTAATTTGACTTAACAATAAACTGTATAATCATTCTTATGTAAATGCCTCAGGAAGAAGTGGCGAGCTACATAAATGCATAAACAGGACCTTAAGGTCACCAATTCAGTTTTGAACAGCAATTTCTTTTATATACTCTTCTAAAAAATTTACTAAAACTAGGTTCTTTCTAACCCCGAATAAAAATCCCCTACCTACGCTCTTTTTCAAATATTTAAAATTACAAGAACGTAGAAACAGGGGTCGTTCTTTCCGCCTTTTTTTCAAGACACTCTCAAAGATGAAAAATTTCTTTATTTATTGCTACCACTATTTATATACAATAATCTCAGTCCTATTTAATCATACGACACACTGCTATGAAAATACCACAAATATTTCTGCAAGAAATTAGTGGTGGCAAAAAAGGCAAAAAATTTTCATCTCTGCGAGTGTCCTGAAAAATAGGCTGAGAGTATACGACCCCTGGTAGAAACCATATTTTTCTTTTGATTCGTAGCTTCTATAAACTAAGAAATCCCGGAAGCGAAGCTATCGGTAATATCTTTTACGTAACAAAATCTTTATCATCTTCTTTACGAAGAAATTAAAAATTTACTTACAGCTCAATGACAACTTTTTCACTGTGGAATATTAAAGAAGGATAATTCTAATAGCGCTATTAAATGACCTCTAATGAGTAAGATTCATTAACAATGTTAATTAGTGTTAAGCGAGGATCGAGGATGTACATCACACCACATATTGTTAATTAATGTATCCTTCATTATAAGTAAACCAGAAGGCTACAACATGTGGCATATGACACGATTAATGTAACCTTAGATTATGAGAAATTTACCTTGACGCCATCCGCATCTCGTTATGTTATCACTGCAGTGAGAATAAGGCCATACTTAAATATGCACTATTTGGAACTTTTCACTACCCCCCTACCATCGACATACGTGATTTTTTCAACAATCAGCTAATGTCCGATTGTCGAATGTTTGTACACTACCTACTAGCTAATTGAAGTCCTAGAAATTATATTTCACTTTTATCATTGTATAGGACATTTAACCCTTTGCGGCGCAAGACAATTCGGATCATTTAAATTATACTGCCACCGGAATTCATGAACTAAATTAAACTAAAAGAAATTTTTAATTTTAAGGTTTAAAAGAACGGCCTTTTCTGATATGTTATAAACGTAAATTTTTGCTACAAAATTTCCGGGATGAATTTTTGCAGCTGGATCTTAAATTTTGCGTCCTCGTAGCAAGGACACCGCGCGTTAAGGGGTTAACACATTACCATTGCACGAAATTTGCTCAAAAAGTGGCAACCAATGATATAAATATGTATAGATATTTTTTTCTTTCCTGACAAGCAAAAGACTTAGGTTAAACTTATATTGGGTAAAGCATCAACCAAAAGAAAATAAGGAAACGCATACTACATTAATTTAGACTCTACGACATTGTTTCTCTTTCACTATTATTATCATCTTTTGAAAAATGTATACTTAATACTAGCCATTGGTTTGAAGTAAATAAAAAATCGTATTTTCATATTTATTTATTTACTTATTTATTTTACAAGTTGAATTTTATTTTGAATGATATTGCTATTGAAGAATTAGGTTAAAATTTTAATTAATTTTATCCTCCTATGTAGATGATCCCTTTGTGATAAAATGTATTTATATACATATATATATATTTCTCTCTGGTATTATAAATTCATAGCTCATTTTGAATTCCTCCTTCTCCATCTCATTGTAATGCATATCATCTACCATACTTACAGTAAGCAAACATAATGACGTATCTAATGTTTAAATCATGGAAGAAGGTCAACCAGCAACACACACAGACGAAAGAAAAAGACAAAAAAAAAAAAAAAGTACTTGATATAAGAATGTTTTTTTCCGTCATTGAAAAATTCAATAGATTTCAAGATTTCAACTACCAAAAAAAATCGCTGAAAATTTTTATTGTTTGAGAGTGCTTAGTGAAATTATGTTATTACAATAGTTTTTGTTCGACCACTAAACTAGTCAAATTATAGATTATTACTTGATTAATAATGGGCGTCACTACTGAAAATCAAAATATTATATTTGAATACCCTAATAACAAAGAGGCAAAAATAAAAATTCTGCTTTATATTGTCCGAGGAGGAAATAAAAAAAAGAGAGAAAATTATTTTGTAAATAAATTTTAAAAGTGATATTTAAGCTGTGCATTACGAGCGTACCCTTTCCGACAACTAAAACCCATGTTATTCTGTGGGGAAATTTGTTTATAGAATTATTCATTACCTAATTTATGTTTAAAATTCCATTATCACATTCGAAAAATTCCCAACCACTAAGTTTGTAGAAATGTGATATCTGCGGTTATTTATTTATTTATTTCCATACTAGCACTTTCTAATAATAATCACTACTCTATTCAATCACAAAAAAAAAAATTACTCTAAAAATATGAAATTTTTTTTTGAATGAAATAGAGGTATGAAAATTAGGGGAAGTGTGAGAGACAAAATATTGGGAGTAAAATTTGAGAATGCAAAGTGAGAGACAAAATATTGGATGTAAAATTTGAAAATGTCCTCGGATGTTTCTGTCTGATGAGAAATTGACACAAAATGAGAGAAAATATTGGTAGTAAAATTTAAAAATGTCCTCGGACCTATGTTTTTCATATGATGAAAGACTTGGTACAATGTGAGAGACAAAATATTGAAATCAAATTTTTAAAATGTCCTCGGATCTACGTTTTTTCGTCGGGTGAAGGATCTGCCCCAATATGAGAAACAAAATATTGGAAGCAAAATTTGAAAAAGTCCTCGGGCTTATGTTTTTTTTTCATCTGATCAAAGAGTTAATTATTTCGACCCAAAAATTTATTGCGTATTTTTTCTACTATTTATGTTGTATCCTTACAATGTCCTTTAACTTATTGTCGTTAACCTTAATTTTTTTTTTTTTATTAGTAACTTTGTGTACATATAATAGATTACGAGAATAAAACGACATGTTTTAATCACCTTCTAAGGCAACACTCATAAAATATACAGTATGTTCATACTCGGTGTAGATATTTTTGACACCATTTGGTCTTTAAGCAGTATAAATTTTCAAGAAGAATCAAAGTAAATTTGTCCTGTGAAAATATTAGTTAATAAAAGGGAGGCCGGGGGGGGGGGGGGTTTAGGAGGACGGGATAATTATCCCTCCATTATTTACCCTTGTTTATGCCAATGAGTTGTATTTTGCATGGTAACTTCTGAAATTTGTTACAAGTTTGTGTAGCAAAATTTCTTTCATAAAATCAATATATTTCAAAATACAGAAAAGAAAAAATGAAGACTTCAAAACTCGAAAGCACGATAAACCAAAATATCACAGTGCAGTTTTTTTTTTTTTTTTTTTTTTTTTTTTTTTACGCAGTATATACTCGGAAAGTAAAAATTATGTCTTATTTCTGCTATATTCTTGGATATTCTATGCATTAAGAGTTTGTTTTGATTAAAGTAATTAATTTAAAACAAAAATAAGAACTTTGTTAGCAAACTCTTCACACTGAAAAAAAAAAAAAAAAAAAAAAAAAAAAACACTCCGCAATTGTTTCGGGTTGAAATTATTCAGCGCAACCTTTTATCAAATGGAATGTATACATATATATATATATATACAAGAACGCAACGTGAGAGCATATATATTCGCTTTACACTGCACATTTTAATACTAGAAAGTAATATGTCTCAATCTCAATAACTGTAACTGCCGTTCAGTAACTCATTAAGAGCCAAGATATGTTCCGAACCGTCACATCACCATCGAAAATATCGCCTGAATGCCATTTCACTTGACAGACGATATAAATAAAAAATATAGTTTAGTGTGAGGTCAACAATGTATTCTTTTTATTAGATTCATTTACTATCTTTATTAAAGGCGTAACGCGGATTCATGTTCGTAGGCGATCACGTTGATTCGAGGGTTATAAATAAAAAAGCACTCGGACTTCTCACTTTTAAATCCGAGTTGCAAATAATCATAAACTGCACTGTTCTTTCCCAAGAGACTGTGAAGAATGTGGAGTTTCCAACTTCTATTCTCGCCTACGCATCCGTTTGTAAAGTAGTGGGCGAAAAAAAAAAAAAAAGGTTGACTACATAAATTTACGAATTGGATTTCCTGAAAAATCCTTCTCAAAAGCATAACTAAACTCTGTTGGGGGTATATATTTTTTCTGTTACCTTATGCTGAGAAAATAGCACATAAAATTGTTTCTTATAAATATTTTTCTACGGGGAGTAAAAGAAAAATTGATGATTTCTTAATATATCCAATTTTATTCAAACCTTTATCAAGGAATGCCAAAAGTAAATAAATAAATTACGAAGTAGTTTATTGTTACAAGCATAGATATAGTAATATATATAGATCTATCATCCCCATGTTAGCAAGCAAAAAATTTTAATGCCGAAAAAAAGTTCTAAAATCAGCCATTAGAGAGTAATGAAAAAAAGAATAAAAAGAAAAATGAATTTGAAACTGCACCTGGAGTTTTTCATTCTCCTTTAGTAAATAAATTATTCTTAAATTTTATTTACTAAATTATCCGTGTGTATTCCTGTGTGTGATTTACTCGGGAAAAGGCAGCCATTAGAGTGACTTTTCCCGAAAAAAAAAAGCCTCACTTTTTCCCTCTCGCTAATCAATGTATGGCTTATTACTATATCTATGGTTACAAGACAACCAATTTACAGTAGTTTGATGTTGTATAACTGTAGAATAATAACTGTAGTAGATTTTATTTCAGGAAAAAAAAAAGAAAAATTCAAACAAGCAAGGTAGAATGATAAAATTATCAGCTACATTAAGGGAAAGGTGGTCATTTTAAATTATTTTCGTAAATTACTGTTTTAGAGTCATTAAATTTTGCATACATAGGGTAAGTGCACCAGTGATTGACACTTTTAGAGCAATCTCTGATGTTTTTAATTTTCTAGTCCTCAGAAAATATTTTTAGAAATCTTAAGTTAATACATATGGCATGAAAGGCATAGAACCACAAATATGTTAAAATATATACATTTGATAATAATTATTTTTTGTTTATTAATTTTTATTTGACACCCATTCAATGTTCCAGTAATTGACACTGCCAGTTTTTCTTTTATTAATAATTGGCACCCTATGTTCCAGTATTTGACACTGCTAGTTATTCATTTTACCAGTTATTAGCACCCTATGCTCCAATGTTCGACATAAAATGTTAAAATTCTTATATGTAACATATATGATTTTATTATTTTTCTTATTTATTAATTATTTCGGGATAGATGCCAATTACTGGAGCATGCCAATCACTGGAGCACCTACCCTACACTGTGATTTAAGTATAGCAATGCTAAATATATTAAAATTTTTCGGAAACTATTTAAAATAAAAAATGAAATAAAATTCATTAAAAAAAGTTCTATCCAAATTAGTTTTTACTTTATTTTTATACTCGAATTTTATATTACTATAGTTTGATTATATATTCTAAACATATTTGAGTATTACTTCATGAATGGATTAATAAGTTATTATTTATTTATTTATTTATTTATTTATTTTAATATTTTTAAGTTTAAATGTTAAAAATTTACAGGAAATTTCAGCATTCAAACATAAAAATATTTTTCTTAAAATAACTTATCAATCCATTCACAAAGTAATACTCAAATATATTTAGAATATAGTCTTAAACTATGATAATGTAAATCGATGAAAAAAGTTCAGCATAGAGCATTTTAAAAATTTGAAAATATTTTTTTTTTTTTTTTTTTTTAATAGTTATCGAAATGGGAACACTTCTTATGACGTCAGCGGAACCATTATTCTTTTATTCGTGTTGGTGTTGGGATGCTTTTGCGTGTAGGCGCCTCTTATCATGCAAAACACTTCATAGCTATCTTAAGCAACAAGAAAAATCTTTTAACGGTGCATATGGTTGATTGGCATAAAACACAAGAAATTTATTAACCTTCTCATGGTATTCCGCTTACTAGTGGCTATGTTTTATCTATTCATTTCAGTTACATAACTAAGCACAGACATGTATGCATTGATATAATTGCCGAAGAAAATTGACAAAGAGATCATTTTTTGCGTTTTTACGTTTTTATTATATATTTTAAATTTTAAGCATATTTTATGACTTAAAATTTTTAAAAGATAATTCATATATTAAGTAGGAAATCGGTGTATTTTTTTCTTTTTACTTTGCTTTTAAAGTCTGGGTAATAAATGTTTACGGTTTCGTGATATACCGTCAAATTATGTTTAAAACAAAAGCTGTACAAAGGGCAACACTAAGGAAGTTGAGGGGAATTTAAGCTGATTATAATGAATTAAAATAATAAAAAATTATAATAATTAATTTGGTGCTTGCGTAAGTTTATGGCTCTAACAATTAAGTTTATCATCGGGGGAGAAAAATATGAAATAATGATATGTATAGTAAATTGAGTTTCATAAAAATGGGTGTATGCCTTTTTATGAAAATTTGAACGTGTTTTTATTAAAATATGTGTATGTGTGTGTTTCTACATATATAAATGTTTGCATGAATTGCATATAAATGTGTGCATGCGTATTATATTTCAAGCATGAGTAAGCTTGTATATATTAAAATATCTATTAGTTTATATATGTTAAAATGTGTATGATTATATATATTATTGCACATATTTGACATCCATTTGAAACAATAATTTGCCATTTACCGTTAAGTCGTAAACTCACTTAAGTATCATACATTTAAATAATAAAAAAATAAATTTCCTTCAAAGGAATCATGAAAATATGGCAACCACAAAACATATTTTCATTACCGTTTTATTATAAAGGAAATGAATATATACATATATATCCCATTTCTGTACATAAAAAAAAAAAAAAAAGATGTTCAAAGGCGGACTTAATTATACAGGTCTACAAAAGTAATGTTGGTAAAATTCGATTTGATAATTTTAGATTTTAGCTGATACATAGGCTTTTCGGTGTTCTGAAACTGAAAATGAAGCCAGTTTCTTTCCATCACATATACACGTTTGTCAATACAGGGTGTCTACTGACACATTTTCTTCAATTTTGATAGTTTCTAGTATTTTTCCATGATTAATATCATAAATATACTATAAAATGTACCATATAGTAAAATTGGTGGAAGAGTCACGGAAAAAACTGTGTTGGTAGACACCCTGTACTGGCAAAAATCTATACGTGATAGAGAAAAACTAGCTTTAGTTTCGATTTCAACACACCAAAAAACATAAAGATTAGACAAAATAAATAATAATCAAATCAAAGTTTTAGATATAGACTTGTGTTATTAAACCATACTTTTTTTTCTAAATTGAGTATTTCATACCTTCACCAATAGCTCACTAGGCAACTCTAGTGTGATGTTAAACCAACCAACTCAACCGCAACTATACGGTGACGCTTAACATTTCAGAGAATGCTCGGCACTTGGATCAGCTGCTTTAAACAAACTCAGGACATATAAACTCAAACAACTTTAGACGTAAGCAAAAGAATCTTGGTGACAATCCAATAATTTTCCTGAACAAGTCAGTGCAACAAAATGAAATAAAAAATCGACGTTTATAAAACCATATAGAAAATGAATAAGCTTCGCAAATTATACCTCATATTTAAAAACAAAATTGTAACTGAATTCTCATGAAAAGAAAAAAAAAATCATCTAATTATACAAAAATTCTCTTTTATACCAAAGCATATATTAAAGATGTAAATCAATAAACTGACACGTTGTAAGAAAATAGACTTTAGTAACCTATATTGATCTGCAAATAAATCCATATTCATTGTTAAAAATAAAGAAAGAAGGGGTGATACATATATATGCACATAAAATGTAACTTTTCTCCATAATATAATTTTCTATTTTAGTTAACAACAAAAAACACCATACAATCACATTCAGATGATAGATATATCATGATCATAAAAAGAAAGAAATTATGAAAAAAAATGCATTGCCTTTCAATGAACGAAATTTTACAAGCATAATTTTATGAGGTCACGCGATACATTAGAAGCCTGTTTCATTTATATTTTTCCCGCGTATAAAAAAGTAGCCTATGGAAAAGAAAGTTGTTTGTTGCAGTTTCGTATTACACGGAAATATCAACGAATACTCAACTAAGTTTCAAAAGACAGGAAAAAAAAAAAAAAACTACACATATAATGCATCATTAAGAAAATAATTTGAAAGTTAATTAGAATATTTTTAAATTCATCTTATGAATAAAATGATTGTTTAATTGTCTGTAGAAACAGAAAGATTTTCTTCCCAGAATCATAATTTATAATTGAATAATAGTTGAATATAGTGTACACTCTAAGACAGAAAAAAAAAAAAAAAAAAAAAAACGACGCACCAAGAAGGAGTAATGCAAACTGGACACAAATTCACCTGCATACAGGTTTGGATGAAAAATGCAAAAATTCAAAGTTTGGCTACCATCGAATGAGCATGCGACGCTGCAGCGCATCTTAACTGCGCAACTGGCAGGATATTAAAAATTAAAAATTTTGATTCCAAGTCATAAATTCTTCGAAAATTTAATTTCGTCTACTGAAGTAACTGAACTAACTTTCGTCTACTGAAGTAAATATGCCTCGCATACAGGTGCGCAAATAATATGCGCAGATATCTACATTTGAGCGAGGTGTGTAGTTGGGCTCAAAGAAGCCGGTTGGTCTAATCCGCGAATTGTTTGACAATTGGATAGGAAGGATGCCATTATTAGATGATATTGACAGGAATGGTGAACCATGGCTGAACACAGCGTCAGGGAGGAATCGGTCGGCCTACAGAGAGGACAGAACGCGAGAACCAATGACTGTCACCAGCTAAATGGCCGACAACTAGGAGTGAAGGTTTGGAATGCCATTTCATTTCATAGCAGGACCCCCTTTGGTTGTCATCCGTGGCATTTTTACAGCACAGCGGTCCGTCGACGACATTCTACGTTCCGTTGTGTTCCCTTCCATATCACGCAATCCTGATCGTATATTTCAGCATGATAATGCTCGCCTACGCACAGAGATAGTTTTTACTGCTTGTTTTCACGCTTTTCTAACTTTTTACTTCCATTACCCTACTACCGTAGGTAATGGAAGTATTGTATTCGGTCTGAAAATTCGATATCGGGTTTTCACCTGATTTACACGTTTTAAGGTCCCCTGAGTCCAAAAAAGTGGTTTTTGGCAATTGGTCAGTGTGTATGTATGTGTGTATGTATGTATGTATGTATGTATGTATGTATGTATGTATGTGGAGAATCTTCTGGCTATTATAGCTCAGAAACTAATAAAGATAGATCTACGAAACTTTAGAATTGAAATACGACTGGTGTACAGATGAAATTTCCAAATTTTGGTGAAAATTGAAAAACCGGAAGTGGGACATCGGAAACCGGAAGTGGAACCGTAAGTCCGTATCTCAAAAACGGCTCTAACGATTTTCTTCAAACTTGCTATATAAACACTCTATTAGATGTCCTTTCGAATGACATAGTTGGTTAGTTCAGGAAAATTGATAGGCGGCCTGTATAAATAGCTCAATTTCAGGCCTCGCAAAGGTGTTCCTTTAAAAACGGTTGTACGGATTTTTTTCAAACTCGCCATTTTAACTCACTTTTAAATATGCTTTTGTATGTAATTATTGTTTTCTGGTCAATAATTGATTTTTTGTAAAAGTTGGTATCTCAAAAACGGCTCTAACGATTTTCTCTTTAGATTACTTTTATGTTTTCTGATCACATTATCTCTCAAAAATGCATATAATACATGTAATAGCGGGTAATGGAAGTCGTGTGGTTGTTTCACACCAGATTTTTTTTTTTTTACCAGTAAAGTCGATGGATCTCTTTCCCACTAAAGGCGATTGAAGCATCCTGAAAAGGAACCTACAACCAGCTTGGGATTTTTCCAATCTAAAGCCCCAATTGGAAAGAATTTGGCATGATACCTCGCAGGAGCATATTTGCGAACTCTATCAATTAATACCAAGCCGAATAACTGCTTACATAAGGGTCAGAAGTGGACCAATGCGTTATTAACTTGTTTATTTTGTGAGGCCATTTCTCTTGATTTAATCATCCAAATTTTTTTAAACTGTAATCATTTGTTTTTCTCTGCATGTACATGGCATCTACCAATTTTCGTCCTATTCGGATAATTCCTTCTAGGTGTGTCTTTTTTTTTTTTGGTCTTAGATAGTGTATATGTCTATCTACCAACATGCGAGAAATTAATTTTTCCAAACTAATAAAAATTAAATACTGTAAATAAATCATAAGCCAGTTTTATTATATTATTTTTTTTTCTCTTACTCATTCACGGTAGATATAGTATTGTTTAGGGGTCGAATTTTCTAAACTGAGTTTTTGCTATATTTACAGATTTTGAGGTCCCTTGAATCTAAAAGTAAGAATTTTGGCAGTTAGTCTGTATGTCTCTGAATCTGTTATCAACATAACTCGAAAGCAAATTTTGTTAAGAATCAATATTATATTAGGTATTTTACATGGAGATGTTACTTGAACATTTTAATTGAGATTGGACAAACAGTTCGTGAACAGGGACATTCAAAAATATTCTAATTTATTACGCCTATGGGAGAAAATACAATGGGCAAAAGGTGAAACTTTTCCTTTTCTCTTACCCATGTGTGGTAGAAAAAGTATTGTTTAGGGAGCAAATTTTCGAAACTGAGATTTTTTCTATTGTTATACGTTTTGACGCTCCTGCATCCGAAAATCCATTTTTTACCGGTTGGTCTCTGTGTGTGAACCTGTTTTCTGCAAAATCCGAAAACAAGTATTGACAGGAAGTCCAAATCAGTATTCTAAATCTGTATTGTATAAGGCCTCAGTCCAGCCCGACCTCTAAACTACAATGCCACAAACACGCACACATTCACAGAAAAATGTTTTAAACTTATAACACCGCTTTTTCTTTTTGTCTGGGTTAAAAATTATCATAAAATTTCTCCATAATTAAATACAAATATATTATATGCCTACAATAAGTTTAAGCCCCCTTCATCCCCCCTCCCCCCTGCATTGTTAAATGGCCTAGCAATAATAAATTTAAGGGTCAGCATCAAAAATTAACTTTCCAACATCTGCCTTAGTCTAATTTCCGAAAATGCAAAAAGAAATTACTTTTCAGTAATTTCTCGTTTGAAGGTTCCAAACGATTTGAGAGGCGTGTAAAATAACCTTGAAAGGAACTATATTAGACTAACATAAACCTGCAATTTACTTCTTTGGAATACCATCTTCGCCGAGTAACACAATAGGTTTCAGTAAAAAAAAAAAAAAAAAAAAAAAAAAAAGGAAGAAGAAGAAAAATAAAATTCTGTTATTTTTTGTGCGTTAATGACTTTGAAGCCGGTTGGGATTCAACAAGTATAAAAACAAAAGCGGAATTACAGGGGAAATATAGGGGGAAATGCAGGTGATTTAACTCAAGGCATGTGTAATCACAAGTTAGCTGTTTTAGTGTTTTTTTTACCTTTGTTAAATAAAGGCAAGAGTGCATTGAGTCTGAAATTGGAGGTATTATTTGTGAAATGCATCGAATACTTCTCAGAAAATATTGTTGGGATTCTTGGCGCTTTTTTAATGATTAATATTTAGTGATGGGTTTTCTTTTTCTTTTCAGAATTTTCTTTTCTTTTGTCACATGACTACAATCCCATTTCTTTCATATAGAGTAAAAAAGCGTCGAGCCTTGAATTCTGTGTAATAAGAAATTGTCTATTGGATAATCTTAGTTTATACATGCTCAAAGAAGAAAAGTCTGAGTCAAAAACAGAACTCAGGTTCTAAACTAATTTCTGCTTAGAAAAAAAAATATTTTGTTTATTTATTTATTTTATTTTATTTATCTATTTATTTATATAACAATAGTTGATCAAACAGTAACTGTGCTATTAAAATCTATCGAATAAAATTTTAAATTACTTCAATATAAAATTCGCATGTTGTAACAATCTAAAGAAAATCACATTCAAAATTCATGACATGAAAATAATTCTGAAGTTTCACCTGTAAAGTGTGTTTGACTGTAAGACACATTCCTAACTCAAAAATCAGAAATCGAAACAAATTTTAGAGTAAAAGTTTTTGACTAGTATGCAACTCTCATCTTTTTGTGGTAAAATAATGCTTACTAATTTTCCTGGATTTCTGGGACAGAGCTAAACTGTTAACCATAAAGTTAATGACCAGTGAAAGAATGTTTGACATTGAGCCTTCTAGCGATTCGCCACGAAATTAGGATTTTATAAAGCGTTGTACGCAAAAATCGAGACCCTTTTGCGTATAGCTCTTGTTAAGGAAATGTAAGTTTAATATCTTAATCATGTGTACAGGTTACAGGATTGAGTTGACATGAGTTGAGTTTGCTAAAACTGACCTGCGATCCCTAAAAATCCACACGGATCTGAAATCGTGCCACAAATTATCTCTAAAATGTACCTTTCGAAATGGGACCGAGACCGGATATCGGCATCGATGCTGCTCGAACATTATCCGGATGTTCAGTGTGCTTTTATAGCCAGGTTGCTTGGATAAACTTCAATGTAATGGAATAAGCACGCAATAAACTACTTCATTAATCAAATGGACTCTTTACTTGTAGCACTATGGATACATGTTGTGAGTAATAATCTGATTACATGTATATCTGGGCTGGGCACTTTGCCAAAAGAAAAAATGATAGATGGACCACCAAACTCCTATTTTGGATGCCGATATATAAGAAAAGACCATGGGAGAGTCGGCCACGGTATTGTTGGACAGATGAGATTGTCAAGTTTGGAGGAGTAGAATAGAGAATTACAGAAAAAAGGGCAGATTGGAATCCCCTAAGAAAGGCCTTCCTCCTGCAGTGGATTGATGACGGTTGAAAATGATGATGATGGTATAAAAATTGTAATTATGTGTAAGAAGGATAAAATTCAAACAAATAAAACAGAAATAACACAATAAATAATAATTCAGAGAAATTAGGAAAATAGAAGAATTATTATGAAAATCTTTCACTCTGACAACATTTTCTCAAGGGCAAATTATTGCAAGAGAGAAAAAATACTAAGATGTTTCTGGTAATAGAAATGGATTAAAAAATACACAATATCGTCATTAATTTGCCCGACATCTTAATATACGAGCTATGCATGTTAATGGAATTATGCAATATTTTTTTTTTAAATAAATAATAAGCATACACAACTATATACAATTATCTTCAGCAATATATTTCAAAATTTAGCCCAAATCTTTGGCAATAAAAGCAGTATCATATATGTTAGTGCAAATTTATATTTGCTTAACGCATACTTTCAAACAAATAAATGTGTAATATAGAAGCACTGCAACAAATAAATATTTTATTTCTCCAAATTCACTCTTAATTTTATAGAATGAAAAGCGGTCCGTAGTCAATTCCTTTATTAAAACCAATTAAATTTCCATGCATCAGATACAATAATGATTTCCTCAGATTTTTATCTCTTGAGTATAAAAGGATAAAATAGATGCTATTAATTTCGGCGCGAAAAAGAGAAGTTACATAGACCGCCAACAACTAAACTCCTGTAACAATTAGCTGAAAGAAACATGACCCCGATTCCGCGATTTGCTAGCTCCAAGGTTCTCGTTAATGAGTAGCCTAGGCAGCAAATGAGGTCAGCTGGACTTTTCACGGAGAGAGGTAGCTAATTAGTAAGATTTTAAAAGAAAGTAAGAGTTAATGCGAGAAAGTGGAAAAGAATTTCATCTCCACGGATGAAGCAAACTCGTGATTTTCACATCCGCTATGTGTCATCTTTTCATTATTTATTTACTTATTGAACATACACCTGATTACATAGCGCCAACTTTCCCACTGTTTTAATGTTGTAGTGTATATTAGCCAATATCGTACTTTTGCAATGTGTATGAATTTCTTTTTCTTACCGTCAACATTTCTCTTTTTTTACTTTCTCTGTGATAGGGAAAAAAAAAAAGTTTTTGATATAATTTATCATTTTGAGGTCCTCTGCATCCACTAAAATCATGCTTTTAACGGTTGGTCCGTCTGTATGTATCCGTCTGTCTATTATAAGTATAATTGAAAAACCGATATTTGCAGGAAATCCTGGTTCGGTTTTCTAAACCTGTAACAAATGATAATATTGCTTAGAATTTTTCATTGAAATCAGACACATAGTTCGTGTACAGAGTGACATAAAGGATTTCTTATACACTTATACATTACATTTATGGGGAAATTTCTCGCTGGTTTATTTTAACATCCTTGTTACTAAACATAGCAATGTGCACAAAACTATGTTTCGCATAAAGTATGATATGAAATGCATTCGCCATTTGTTTACTGGACCATTTACATATATTATACAATCAATGGTAAATATGATTAAAATAATAATTATGTAAAATATAATTTTGATGTAAGACAATCATATAAAATCATGACTTGGTTCTAAAAAGATACGGCAAAATAATTATAGGGTAGGTGCTCCAGTGATTGGCATGCTCCAGTAATTGACATCTATCCCGAAATAATTAATAAATAATAAAAAGAATAAAATCATATATTTTACATATAAGAATTTTAACATTTTATGTCAAATATTGGTGCATAGGGTGCTAATAACTGGTAAAATGGATAACTAGCAGTGTCAAACACTGGAACATAGGGGGCCAGTTACTGATAAAAGGAAAAACTGGCAGTGTCAATTACTGGAACATTGAGTGGGTGTCAAATAAAAATTCATAAAAAAAATAATTGTTATCAAATGTATATATTTTAACATATATGTGGTTCTTCTGAGAATGTCTTTCATACCATATGTACTAACTTAAGATTTCTAAAAATATTTTCTCATGACTAAAACATTAAAAATATCAGAGATTACTCTAAAAGTGTCAATCACTGGTGCACTTATCCTACATCAACATTAAAATATGTTAACATTTCAACGTTGATATATGATTGTTTTACTGTAGGAAAATGATAAATGTTATTTAAACTGTTCCTAACATTTGAGAATGTAACCTAAATGCGGATTTAAAAAATATCCTGACCATAAAAAAAATAAAAAATAAAAGACTTTTTTTTAACTTTTAGAAAACAACCTCAAAATGCATTGTAAAAAACAGCTTGATATCAAACAGTACATCTTCATAGAGTTTAATGAACGGATAGGAAAACTTTTCTCTTTTAAAATAATGTTTTATTTTTTCTACTTTTCTATTTTTATTTTTATTTTCATTCTATTTATTTTTATTTATTTATTTTTTGCGACGTCTTTCAACTAAAATAATGAATGTCACATAATGCTGCCAGACTAAAGTAGGGAATTGGGAAGGGGGGGGGGACCACCTACACGAACAAAAGTTTCAATGATTAATTAAAACACTGCTGACTAACAGAAGGAAATCCCTCACTTAGCGGAAATTTTTATAAGATTGGTTTATTCCTTTATTTTTTTCTTTTTGAGAATGCCCTTCAATACGCATTGCCTACATTTTTAACGCATTATTATTATTACTACTATTATCTTTAATATATGGAATTTGAAAAAATATCTAACTTAGGTAATTTAACATACAGGTAATTTTAATCTTTGCAAATATTAAATTTTTATTTACATTTTTTTTTTCTGTTGTTGAAACTGAAATAACGGATTGTAACGAAATTTTAATTATTATTTATAATTATTAATTAAAAAGAAAAGAAAAATCAAGGAATGAAGAAAAACACTAATTTAAAATTAACTAGTAGAGTAAAATCCATCCTTTCAATATATATAAATATATATAATTTTAAATATATATTAAATACATAATTATATACATAATTTTTATTATATAAGGTAAAGCTAGGAGAGTTTGCGCATAATTCAACAAAACAATATAAAAAGTCAAAATATTAGTTTTTTGCTAAATTATTGGTGCATACTTTTGAATTGATCCTTCTTCTATACATTTCCATTACTATTTTGTTAGTCTGCTATAATTTAAAACCACAGTTGTACTAAAATTAAGAGAGCTATTTTGCGCAATCTCTCCTTATAGGGTAGGAGTGATTGCGTACATGGGTAGGAGAGATTGCTTTTAATTATAACTACAATTTTATTGTTAATTGTAATAATTGCCCTTAAATGACATTGTTGTAAGGTATTTGTAAACAAATATTTTTAAATTGGGAGTGGATATTTCAATTCACTAATTTAAAAAATCAGAAAAATAAAAGAATTACAAAAATGTATACATTATATCTTTGGCTGGGACACATTACGATGGGGCACATGGGGCACTTGCCTAGGGCCTCGAAATTTAAGGGATATTACTTGCAAAAACTGCAAAGTAATATCAATTCAGAAATTTAATTCATTAACCTGGAAATTAATTTTTGATAGAATGGAGTAGAAGGCTGATTTTTAACAACTATGTGAAAAATACCATAGCCGGGAATCGAACCCCGGGCCTTCCGCTTAACGCGGACCTTGCCAACGTAAATTATGTGAGAAGTGCCGAGCTGGTTATCAGCCAGGGTACCTCAGTGGTTAGAGCATCCGCGCGTTAAGCGGAAGGCCCTTGCCAACGTAAATTATGTGAGAAGTGCCGAGCTGGTTATCAGCCAGGGTAGCTCAGTGGTTAGAGCATCAGCGCGTTAAGCGGAAGGCCCGGGGTTCGATTCCCGCTCTGGTATTTTTCACATAGTTTGCAAAGTAATAGTAAAAAATTTCACGTGATATGTCTAGTAAAAACAACAACTGGTCAAAATTCTCCTTTTATATTACACTAGTAGGCTTTGACCGCTTCGCTGGTCATTATATTAAAATGAATTCTCAGAATACCATATCATTAAATAAATTTTTAAAAAAATCTAAAAAAAAAAAAATATCTCAAAAAAAAAAAAAAAGAAGATTGAAATCAGCCAAATCTAAATTACGGTTCCCGTTACCTTCGGTAGCTGTTTTCCCGCTCGCCACACATCGAGTCTGCAGCCCCAATGCCTTCAGAAGCGCACTGCAATATATTTATTACTAGCCGCCTTCGGCGACCAGCTGGTTCGCGATCCCTGAAAAGTCCGACTTTACGAAACTCCCGCTCGGTGGCGCCTGCGGCGCCTTTTCCCCGTTTCAGGTCTAATAACAGCTTATTGATAAATAGTGAAAATAGCTTATTGAAAAATTTAATCGCAGTAAATTCCCGTGCTTCCCTTTTTAACGATCGGACTAATATTTCTAATTTATTTTCCATTTTTTCTGCTTTTAACTCCGTTAAAATATCTATTTTTATGCAATCGCGGTGAATTCTCAGTGATTGAGATCGCTTTTTGATTAGACATAGGTCTATATTTTAATTAATATCTCCGCAACTAATTTAAATTTTTAAATTCTGTTTTCACTATCCCCTCGGGAAGGCTTCTAGGTACCCGTATGTCAAATTTTATACTTCTGCGTTCAGTAGGGGCTGAACGTATAGATGCTCAGACAGACAGACAGACATCTTCCTTTATTATTATAGATATTCAGAGGCAGTTGTGTCGCTTTCATAATTTTCTTTAAGTTTTTTTTTTTTTTTTTTTTTTTTTCAAATACTGCATTTTCTTAATTACTTCGTTTTATTTAATTCATCATGTCTTACAGTTAATATTTTGAAATATTAACATATTTTGGTAATTTAAAATTACACCATCCCTTTAATATATTATAACGGAATAACTTATTTTAAATAATCGTTAACAGAGAGGGGGGAGAGTGGAATAAAAATTAAAGTGTGGGCAAAAGTCTGTTCTTTTAATAAATTCTTTATAATAATAATAATAATAAACCCCATTTAAATATATAGGTAATATGGGTTTCTGTATAAGATTAACACTCTATATTATAACTGAATTAGAGATTAATTCTTATTTTTATGAGAATACAGGTAACTGGAGTTATAATGAAATAAGATAGTTATTATAATTTTGTATAATTTACTTTAAAATGGAATTTTATATATATATATATAATATATTCACTTACTTAATTTACATATTTATTTTTGAGGATAATTTCCATTTTTTTATATGCTCGCTGACATTTTAGACAGAAGACATTTAAAACGCCAGTTTATTACTGTAAATAATATTTTATTATTCATTTTTATTAGTATTCTTATTATAACTCTAAAAAAGGTATTTAAATTCATATATTTTATTTTTATTTATTTATTTATTTTAATAATTTTTTCCTTTATTATTATTATTTTCTTTCTTTCTTACCTTTTTTTGCATAAATTAATTTCTTTGCTTAGTTTAAATTTTTGCTGTAATTGATTTGATATATTTTAACGGGATTTTAATGCTTTTACATAATTTTCCTCAAGAGAAAAAAAGAAATTAAAAGTCGATTTTCGGATAGCAATCCAATCTCTAAATAAATTTGTTATACGTTTATATAATAATAATCTCTTTTAAATTTTGAATTTACAGATTTGCTCTCAAGAAATTTTTGTTTGAATAAATATCTTTATTTCTTTATAAATTACTATAGTCTATGATGAGTGAACTAAAATATTTATTTTAAGGAAATGATATAAAACATTATAACTGATTTTTATATGAAATTAAGGCAATTTTACTATTTTATACAATTCACTAAAACTAATTTGATAATAAAAACTTAACGAGTTTTTTTAAATCAATTATAAACTGAATAATTTCATTATTATGCAATTTATACGTTGTATAAATTAATATAAATTGTCTTTCGCCAATTTATGCATGTGGAAATCTGATATGGAAAAGCTGGGAGAAAGTAATAAATCCATTAGAAAATTTGGAACGACTAGTGTGAAAGCGTATTATATATCTACACAGTTTAGGAAAAAAACGAAATTTCTTAAAAATAATACAACAGATATCTTTTTTTTTTTTATTCTAAAGGTCTGAGAAACAAAGTATAATTTATGGAAAACAGAAATGTCGATAAATGTTATATGCATAATGCATATTTTGTGGAAAGTTGTAAAAGTGAATCGTTAATTCTATTAAAATAAGATTTTTTTTTTCGGGGGGGGGGGGGGGTATTTTTTATTGTTATTTTTATTATTAGTATACATACATACATAAATAAATATAAGTACATTCGAATAATCTAAATGATGAATAATTTAACATGTAAGTACAGTAAAACCTCTCTAAGTTGGACACCTACAGTTCCAAGAAAAAGTGTCCAACTTAGAGAGGTGTCTAACTTATAGAGGTTAGACATAATGTTAATGGATACATTCCGTTCCGAGAAAAAGCGTCCAACTTAGAGGGGTGTCCAACTTGAGAGGTTTCACTGTATAATATATTTATAAATCAACTAGTTCGGAATTTTATCACGAAGAAGTCCCAAAATCTTTTACAAATAATCAAGCTATGCTGTCGAGTTTTTATTATTTTATTTATTTCATTTTTTTCCCTCCTCGACATTCGACCTATGTGGCAACATTAAACTCAAACCGATCAAATCACCAATATAAGCAGAATAATCATGTGATTCTATGGTGTTGATTTTAATTTTAAAATATATATATACCCATCTGGCAAGAACGAATTCCTATCGATCAGATCATCGATAAGATAGATTCTTTCCGACCAAACAGGTGTTGGAAACATTAAACTAATGAAAATAAATAAATAAATAAATAAAAATAATCCGTAAAATAAAAGGATTTAGAAAATCCTTTCCTCATTCCAAATTTGGTTTAAGAAAATAAAAACATTCTTTTGATTTAATCGTGAAAAAGACCAAAATTACTGCACATTTCACAGACATTCCTTTCTTACTAAAGTAGATAATTCGTGTATCTCTTGACCTGAGATATAAATCCATAATAATCATTTTGTATAAAATACCATAGTCGCTTAATAAGAAAACAAAGCATTTAAAAAATTGATGGGATCACGACGCGATTGTGATATTGATCAACGATGCTTTGATGATTGAAATAATCACCGTGCCTCACGATATAACGAGTCATAAATGAAAATGAATTGGATTTCACACACCTGCTTATCTCTGCAATACAGAGCGAGCATGCATAATTTTGGAGTGTGGCGTGAAATATGAAGCACGGGTGCTGTGAAAACACACCTGGCATCATCAATAGTTTTCCGAAGAGCTAAAAGGGAAATGAAAGTAATATCCGCACGTTTTCTAATTACAAATACCAATTCCATCATTAATTTTGAAAATTAATTTGTAAAAAAATATTCATTGCTGCAGATGAACGTCCTACCACGATTGAGCTTTATTTTTACTTTCTTCTATATTTAATTAAAAAAAATAGTATTGGTTCTGTAAATATTTTTCGACACTTAGACGTAATGAGGTCTAGAACACAATTTGACCATTTTTAGAAAATGTATGTCTGTCTGTCTGTAACTGTATTTCGGGAACTATTGCACATAATTTCATACCTATTGATATGTAGTTGCACCTTGATATAAATTAGTGTCAAGAAACTTCTGGTGAAAATCCCCCGACAAGTCCATTTTGTTTTCTTTCTAGGTTTTTAACGTGACAAAATTTCGTACAAATGTACACAATAAGAAATGTTCTTAACGGATCATTATGAAATTAAAAAGATTTTTTTAGAACAGTAGTGATCAACTGGGAAAAAATATTTGTATATGTAGAACATCACCTCCCTACTCCCTGGGGAAAAGAACCCCAGAGGAAAGCAAATTTTCGATATAGGCATCTTTCAAAAGAACTTGCCAGTAGCTTTAAAATGAATGGTTGAACCCATAGATATAGTAATATATATATAGATCTATCATCCCCATGTTATCGAGCAAAAAAATTTGATGCCGAAAAAAGTTCTAAAATCAGCCATTAGAGAGTATTGAAAAAAAGAATAAAAAGAAAAATGAATTTGAAACTGTATCTGGAGTTTTTAATTCACCTTTAATAAATAAATTATTCATAAATTTATTTACTAAATTATCCGTGTGTATTCCTGTGTGTGATTTACTCGGGGAAAGGCAGCCATTAGAGTGACTTTTCCCGAAAATAAAAGGTATCACTTTTTCCCTCTCGCTGATCAATCTATGTCTTATTACTATATCTATGGTTAAACCATCGATCTGTAATAACTTAAAATAAAGTTATCGATATTTTTTTTTTTTTTTTTTTTTAGCAAAAATAAAAATAAATAAAAACATACACGCATTGTTTAAGATTTTATTTGTAGAGCATAAATCTAACTTTCTTCGGATATTTTGTGTTATACTTCACGGGGATGAAAACCGTCTGCAATTATCCTGGAAGGTAATTTTAATAAATAATAATTTTAACAAATTATTTGTATTGAGTGAATTTGTATAGGGAAATATAGAGAAAGTTTTACAATAGCCACAGCATGCTAATTTCCACTAGCACTGGTTGAGTAGCGTTTCGAACACTGCTTACAGTTACAACCTCTAAAATTAAGAACAGCACACGCACACACACACACACACACACACAAAAAAAAAAAAAAAAAAAAAAAAGACAGCCATAAAAATGTCTTTACATTACTGCAGTGCAGTTACCCTATATGTTTATTTTTTTCCCTTTGTTATTTCGTAGGAATGAAAATAGTGGGTTTCTATCGTCCTCAACAATTTCGGGCAGCCAAGAATGTGTGAAAGAATGAAATGAACTCTCAAACTGAAGTTTGCAATTAAAGTCGACCCAGACAGTCACGAAAGGACGAATATAAGGAACAAATTCAGAATGATAATCATGAGTCATGACCATGGTGGAAGGTTGTTCACTTCGAGGTTTCGGCGTAAATAGCCAAAGTCTAGAAACTTTTGAAAATTGAGCGAGGTGCTTAACAAAATGCTTTGGCATCACAAAAACCATTAATTACTTTAATAACCAGTAGTTACTTTTAAGTATATTTCGGGCCATCCTGAATTCTATAGTTATTAATTAAAGGATGGCAAATTTATAATTGAATAATAAATATTCGAAATATCTGACACATGCTGAATGACTTTGTAAGGTGTTGTCAGACTTAACACAAACAAGTAATAGCATAGGGTTTTCTTTGCATTTTTTAGCTCCAAAATAAAATATTCAAAATTAATAAAAGAACTAATTTAACGGTTGTGAAGTGTCTATGGACAAACGGAATTTAAAAAATACACTGGTTAATGAGCAAGTCTATAAACAAATTTCCTCATACAATAACATGGAGTTTGGCTGTCGACGAGGATAGGTAAGTTTTATTCCATTTGTACACTATTTCCATCTAGATATATCAAAGGAAATTTTATCCTCTACGTCCTGTAGATCAAGATAGCACTACATACAGGGTTGGAAACAGCCCTGTTTTTTTTTTCAACCCCCCCCCCCTTCTCCCCCAGCCCAGTGGGTTTTTTCGGGTTCTACCTTTTTTTTTTTTTTTTTTTTTTGTGTGTGTTTGTTTGTTTGGGGGGGGGGGGGGGCAGAGTATTTTCAGAGTATTTCCAGGTTTTATCAGAATTTCTTTCTTCCCGTTTTAAACATTAAGTATATCATTCCTAATGGGACAATTTAAAAAAATAAATTTTAATTATTCATTAAAATCAAAATTTTTAAAATTTAATTCTTAACATTTCTATTCTTTTTATGATTAAGTTAAAAGAATTAAAAAAAAAAATAATTGTACTTTAATTAATTATTCTAAAATTCTATGTATTCCTTTACAACAAAAAACTGGATTTTAATAATTATTTAATATTGCTTCATTAAATTTTTCGTACTGAATAGATTTCCATAAAATAGTTTTAATTATTGTCCCTGTACATTACTTAACAATGTTGCACTGTTAAAGGTTTCAGAAATTTCTTAAAATTAGGTCTTCTTTTATTTATATTTTGCATTCCTCAAGTCCCCCAATTTTCTTTATACTGGCAAACAACTCTGTTTTTTCTTGCTTTTACTTTATATATATATATATATATATATATATATATTATTATTATTATTATTATTATTATTATTATTATTATTGTATTTTATTAAGATAAAATTATATATGCCTGCCTCTTTTCACATTTGCAAACTTTTTAAAATTATTTGCTTCGCTTGTTCGCTTAAAATTATTTGCTTCGCTTTTTATCCATAACAAACGTAAGTTATTACTTTTACTTGCATGTATGTAAGCTATATGCATTTGGTCTTGCAGAAATACTCTAAAACTATCCACAGACAGCTAGCCTCTGGACACTTAAAATGTTGGAAAGGAAACACCAGGTGATAAAATGCTGTTAAAAAGGCCACCGGAAATTATTTGAAATATTTTTAAAAAGACGTCCGGGTGTAAAAAATGTATAGGAGAATGTCTAGAAGGCACATATATAGAACTAAGGAAAATAGCCAGAAAGCAAATATCTAGAACTAAGGAAGACATGTAGTCAGGGTTAGCTTGATTTTGTCCGACCCGAAAAAACCCGAGTGGTTTTTTTTAATAAAACACACTTGAAAAAACCCCAAGTGGTTTTTTTCAAATATACTTTTTATCAATTACACTTTTATCTAATTTACATATAAATATAAAGCAAATATTATATACATTATAAGAACATGAACAAAGAATTTTCTAAAATATTGGAAGTGGTCAAACTGCTTTAAAAAAAAGTATTCTGAAAAATTCCCTATGAAAATATATATATATATATATATATATAAATATTTTAATATTTTTTTTTAATATACATAACACTATTTTAGCTTACTCATACAAATATTCTTTGCACAAGGAAGTTACAATTTATCTATGTTATGTAAAGCACCTAAAATGATTTATTTATTTATTTATTTATTTATTTTTAGATTTTACCTAAAGCTAACACACTTAAACTTGGTAACACTTAAATGAACCAAAAATGCGAAAATTTATATACACGTGTGTGAACGCCGCACCTCTGATTTCGAGAGTATTAAAAAACAAGAACTAAAAAGTTTGTTACGAAAATGTGGCAACAGTGGGTGTGCGTATGTGAATCAAGATGGACTAACGTTCCATTCTACATGTTTTTTAGAAAATACTTTACTTGATGTTAATTTCTGTATTCGTTATGTATTTTATGTTTGTGCCGTAAGTAAATATACGTTTAAAAGTAAACCAAGTGTGATCAGTGTCTTGATGTGTCTCGAAATGAATTTACCGAAAGAAAAGAACCAGGTGCGAAAAAGCAGGCACCACAATTGGCGAAGTCGACAAGCATATGTGATATAGCTAGTACTCGTATGGATTATGTCATGATAGTGATGAAAAAAAAAAAAAAGGGTATGTTTTTTTTTTATGTTCCATCAAGAGTCATATTTTGTATAAGTTTTAAATTAAATAATTAGGATTAAGCATTTAGATATTTTGTTCCGATTTTGTATTCCAACAAGGTAAAGAGTATGTAAATGAAAATTGAATATTTCGTAATGTTGAAATAATAATAATTCTAGTGTTTGAAAAATGAAAAATAGAAATATATTTGTTTATTTGTATTTAAAAAGCCGGAAAATAGTAAAAAGAATGATGAAAAGAATATGTTTTTATGCTATTCAAGATAATTGTGATTAATTTCTGTGTGTTCTTTTTATTCATCACGTGATTTAGAATAAATAAGATTTCATTAAAGCAGATAAAAAAAAAAAAAAAAAAAAAAAAAAAGAGAGAGAGCTCTGTTTTGATTTATTTGTTCTGTTTTATTGAATGATTGTGTATTTGTTAGACCTTGATAATTATTTATATTTATTTATCTTTATTATTATTGGAATATTAATGAAATATCTCAGTAAAAAAAAAAAAAAAAACTAGTGAATTATTCTTGTGAACGTCCGGTTTTGTTTATTTTTTTACTTTGAGGAATGAATCGGAAATTGTTTTTTTTTTCTGTTTAAAAGTAAGTTTGATTAAAGGTTGCTATGGTAACATTATTTCTAATTTATTGAAAGCTGGTTATGTAATAAAGTATATTCTGATTTATTTAATGAAAGAGTTGATTGTGTTGCTATGGCAACATTATTTCTAATTTATTGAAAGCTGGTTATGTAATAAAGTATATTCTGATTTATTTAATGAAAGAGTTGATTGTGTAAACATTTTTTTTTTATTTGTTATTTCGATACATATTATTTTTTTTTCTCCTTTTATGTATGCATTCCGACTTAATGATTATTTTATTTAATTTGGGGGAAAATGTTGTTTAAGATAAAAAATAAGATGTCAAATCTGGCGTTCTTAAGGAAAATTTGAACTTGATTTGATTTCATCCATCCGAAGATGGCATTTTTGGGTAAAGGGAATAAAAAAAGATTTGCAAGAAGTTGCTACGGAGCTTGGAGTGGAAGGAACTCAACATTTAAAGTTATATGAGTTAAGAGATGCTATTTTGGCTTCAAAGAATTACGATGAAGAATTTGTTAAAGAAACATTAGCGAACGTACTTGAAGCACGGAAGAGGAAAGAAGAGATGGAGGAACGCATAAGAAGGGAAGAAATAGAGGAACGTAAGAGAAAAGAAGAAATGGAGGAACGCATAAGAAGGGAAGAAATAGAGGAACGTAAGAGAAAAGAAGAGATGGAGGAACGCCTAAGAAGAGAAGAAATAGAATTGGAAAAAATGCGGTTGAGAAATGCAAGAATAGAACTTGAGAAGAAAGGAATTATAAATGAAACTTCTGAGAAAACGCGCGTAAAATTACATAACATCTTACAAAAATTTGATCCTAAAACATGCGAAATTAGCCTGTATTTAGTTCTTTTTGAGCGGCAGGCAAAACGTGCCGAAATTAAAAGAGATGATTGGGTTTCTCATCTCATTGGGCTACTGCCATACGAAATCGCGGAAGTTATAGCTCGGGAAGACGAAGAAATCACGAATGATTACGGAAAAGTAAAAGAGTTATTGTTAAAGAGATATAAACTTACTCCTGAAAGATTTCGACAACTTTTCAATAAGCATACTAAAAAAGCTGATATCACATGGAGAGATTTTGCTTACGAATTGAAAAACTATTTTACTGAATGGATTCGGGGATTAGAAGTTAACACATTTGAAGAATTATATGATTTGATTATTACAGATCAAATTAAAAGGAAAGTACCTCCAGAAATTAAAGAACATTTCATCGATGAATGGTCATTGTTTAAGTCATCTGATATTATTTCCAGTAAATTAGATGATTATGAAAATGTCAAAATGACTTTCAATAAAAAACCGAAAGAAATTTCTCATAAAGAAAATTGGAATCTTCCATCCAAAGGGGCGAATTTCGGAAATAACAATAGAGATGAGAAAAGGGTTTTTACTAAGCCACAGCAAGAACAAAGAGACATTCGTCCGAAATTCTCCTGCTATTTGTGTGGAAAGGAAGGCCATATGAAAAAATCCTGCCCCAAATTGAATTCAGCAAGTACATCTTACGTGAAAACAAACAAAAAGAGTCAAGAAAGTAAGGGCCTTAATAAGGTCAGTGTTAATCTAAATAGCGCTTGTTTCGAGTGGGAATTTCCAGTCAACGAGAAAGATGGCGAGCTTCTGAAAGTGGATTTAGGAATCGGAGGTCAAAAATTTCAAGGCATCGTGGACAGTGGTGCAGAAATCACCGTACTACGAAAATCAGTTGTACCTGAGGAACACTTACAGTCAAGTGGGAAAATTCTTTTGAGACCTGCTATAGGTAATCCAGTGGAAGCACAACTTGTGTCAGTTCCGCTAAGTCTTCATACAGATGAAGAAATCATTCCATATGTTCAAGTGCATGCGGCAGTAGTAGAAGGGCTGCATGAGGAAGCTTTAATCACTCCCAGGGTATATGAATGGTTGAAGGAACAAAAGCGTTCTTATTTGGGAGATGATACAGGAATCACTTCAGTAAAAGAAGCTAATGAACAATCCTTGTTCAGTGTGGAGGGAAGGTCTCCCGAAAACATTTCTTTAGGGGATAAAATGAATATCCCGAAGAAAGAAGTCGATGAACAATCCTTGTTCAGTGTGGAGGGAAGGTCTCCCGAAAACATTTCTTTAGGGGATAAAGTGAATATCCCGAAGAAAGAAGTCGATGAACAATCCTTGTTCCATGTGAAAGGAAGAAATCCTGGAAATTCAGGGGTTGAGGTTAATATCACCCCAGTGGAAGAAAACAATGAACCGTCCTTGTTCAAAGTGGAGGGAAGGTCTCCCGGAAACTATTCTTCAGAAGAAGAGGTTGAAGTAATCACAATAAATGAAGTCGGTGAACAATCCTTGTTCAGTGTACCTGAGAATAATTCAAACGACAATTATCTTGGGGATGAGGCAATTAGTACCCCACTCACAGAAGATAATGAAAAGTGTATGTTCTGTATGGAGGGAGAAAGTCACGAGACTATTCGAAAGGCAAAGCTGAACAACAGCGAGTCGCATCATCCAGAAACCAAAGTCTTTAATAACTCAGTAGTTAAACAGACATTGACCGAAACCGATAGTAAGGATGAAAGAAATGAAAATATCCCTGTTCCACAAGCACAAGTGTTTAGGGATGAGCAGTTAGCCTGTCCTACATTGAAAAGGTGCTTCGAAGAAGCTAGACAATATAAAAATGGTTACTGGATTGAAAGAGGTTTATTATATCATATGGGTAAAGTAGGCGGACAGAAATATATTCAATTGGTCGTACCGGCAAGCAGAAGAAAGGACATTTTGAAATTAGCTCATGAAACTCCTACTGGTGGACATCTGGCAGCTAAGAAGACCAGAGACAGAATTGCAATGTCTTTCTGGTGGGAAGGAATGCCAAAAGAAGTTAAACAATTATGTGCTTCGTGTCATGATTGTCAAATGCGCAGGAAAGGAAAAGTAAACGATAGAACACCTATCGAGTCTGTTGGAAGGCCAGAACTCCCATTTCAAGTGGTTAATGCCGATATTTTAGGCCCAATAGAGCCAAAGTCATCACGTGGCCATCAGTATGTACTGTGCGTTATGGACCAGCATAGTCGTTGGCCGGAAGCAATACCTCTGAAGTCTTTAACAGCAAAGACAGCCTGTGATGCATTTATAGAAATATTTGTACGAACTGGAATTCCTCGAGTAATTGCAATGGATAACGGAAGAAATTTTGCCGCACAGCTGACAAAAGAGTTTTTAAAACGATTAGGATGTGTTCCTAAATTTTCCACTCCAGGTTATCCACAATCGAATGGTTTGGTTGAAAGATGGATAGGAACTATGAAATCCATGCTACATCATGCAATTAATTCACAAGGTCGAGGCTGGGATAAACAGTTGCCATTCTTGTTATGGGCATACAGAGAAGTGCCTAACGCTACAACGGGTGTTGCCCCATTCCTACTAGTTCATGGGCGACCACCTGTAGGACCTCTAGCCATCCTCAAATCAAGTTGGGAAGATGAAGTCGTACTTCCTCAAGGGATTGGAGAATCTGTAGCTGACTACCTGTTGAAACTCCGGAACCGTTTAGAAGACGCGGCACAGTATGCGAATAGCATAGCTCAAGAACAGCAGCAGAAATATGTACATTATCATAATTTACGGTCAAAAGATACCGAATTTTCTGTTGGGGATGAAGTTGTAGTGTTAATCCCTGATTCAACAAATCGTCTTTGTTCAAAATGGAAAGGACCAGGAGAAATAGTAGAAAAGAAGTCTCCACATTCTTTTTATGTCAAACTACCTGATGGAAGTGTTCGACATCTTCATCAAAATAAATTGCGTAAATATATTCAACCTGTCAGAGCTGTAGGAATTATTTACGAAACCGATGAAGAGTTTGGAGATATACAACATGCGCCCGTAGAATCACGGCAAGTAACAGATGAAGAACTAAAAGCTGATATAAAATCAAATTCGATATCAGCAAAGCAACATAAACAGCTGTTGAATCTGATTAAAGAATATCTAACAATATTTGATGGGGAATTAAAGAAAGCCAAAGTTCCTCCACATGTTATCCAGTTAAAGTCTGGAGTAGAGAGGAAACAACCTCATCTTTATAAAGTTCCAGAAACATTAAGATCTAATATAGAAAAACAGATAGCGGAATTATTGGAAAAAGACCTAATAGAACCCTCTTCAGCAGAAATAGCATATCCATTGGTATGTGTAGCCAAGAAAGATGGAACTGTCCGACTTTGCGTGGACTACAGAGAGCTGAACTCAGTTAGTAAAATTCCACCTTTTCCTATGCAGAATTCAGAAAATCTTAGATTTAAAGCTGGTGGAGCTCGTTACTTGACAACTTTAGATATCCTTAAGGGATATTGGGAAATACCTTTAGCAGAGCAAAGCCGAGAATTAACCAGTTTTGTATCTCCAAAGGGTCAGTATCAGTGGAAGGTGATGCCATTTGGGTTATCTGGAGCACCAGCAACATTCCAAAGAATAATGAATCAAGTATTACGACCTCATAGTGACTACGCCGAAAGTTTTCTTGATGATATTATCATATTTTCTTCAAACTGGGAAGATCATCTTAATCATATTAAATCCATTTTAGAAACTCTGAAAAAATTGAATTTTTCGGCAAATTTAAAGAAATGCTCTTTTGCGATGTCGAAAGTAAAATATTTGGGACATGTCGTAGGCTCAGGAGAGCACGGCCCAGATCCGGACAAGATATCAGTTATTAAAGATTTGAAAGCCCCTAAAACTAAGAAAACATTGAAGTCACTCCTAGGATTATTTAACTATTACAGACTATGTGCCTCGGTATGCCAATATAGCAAAACCTTTAACGGACTTAACTCGAAAAACTGTGCCAAACGACCTTCCATGGTCAGAAGAAGCCGAAAGCGCATTTAATTCGTTAAAGAATTGTTTGTGCTCTATAACCTCTCTGTATACACCTGATATGTCGAAACCTTTTGAAATCGATACTGATGCTTCAGTGACCGGAATTGGAGCCTGTCTAATGCAGAGAGATGAGCAGAATAAACTGAAACCTATAACTTTTGCAAGCCAAAAACTGACCCCTGCTCAATCAAAGTGGAGCACTATTGAAAGGGAAGCTTATGCTGTAATATGGGCATTAGGTAAATTCGAAATGTGGACTTATGGAGCCACTATTATCTTACAGACGGACCATAACCCTTTAAAATATTTGACAGAAACAGTTCCTAAGAACGCCAGATTACAAAGATGGGCATTGGCTCTATCTCGCTATCAAGTGACTATTGCTCATAAGCCAGGAAGCAGTAATACTATTGCAGATGCTTTATCACGCATTCATGAATAAAGTCATAAGTTAGTTTAATATTGTATTTGTTATTACATATATATATACATGTGTGTGTGTTTATTTTGTTTCTTATATTCAAGTATATTAATTCATTAAGATTATTTAAAGTGCATAAGAAAATCCATGTCAGGATAAATGTTTATTCATATATATTATATATATATTTTATTTCTATTATGTGTTTAAATGTTACTTATTTTATACCATAGAAAATATTTAAATATTAAGTGAAATATAAATGTTATTGCTCTTGATGGAACATCGCATATTAGGTCAAAGATGAGACAATAATTAAGAATTTAAAAGGACAATTAAACTTTCATGAACATTTATTTAAAGATGAAACAATAATTAAGAATTTAAAAGGACAATTAGACTTTCATGAACAGTTATATAATAAATTATCCACAAATTTTGGTTAGTAGTTTCACTGTGAAGGCCATTGTCCCTCAAGTGAAACTGGAGGGAAGGTGTGAACGCCGCACCTCTGATTTCGAGAGTATTAAAAAACAAGAACTAAAAAGTTTGTTACGAAAATGTGGCAACAGTGGGTGTGCGTATGTGAATCAAGATGGACTAACGTTCCATTCTACATGTTTTTTAGAAAATACTTTACTTGATGTTAATTTCTGTATTCGTTATGTATTTTATGTTTGTGCCGTAAGTAAATATACGTTTAAAAGTAAACCAAGTGTGATCAGTGTCTTGATGTGTCTCGAAATGAATTTACCGAAAGAAAAGAACCAGGTGCGAAAAAGCAGGCACCACAACGTGTACTCAAAACAATTTAAATTATCACTATACTTGTAATATTGGAACAGGTTTCAAGCACCATGCAAGTCAATCAATGTATCATGCAAAGTTTTGCTTTCTTATGTAATAATGCGAAGTAACATGCTGCGAATATGCTTATCATTTCTCGTAGAAAATTGCTTACATATACTTCAATACTGTAGAAAGTTTAACATATAACTGATAGATAAGAGAATTCGTCTTTATTCTATATCCTAATTCATCCTTCTTTTTCTTTTCTTTCTTTCTTTTTTTATTTTTTTTTTTTTTTTAATGAATAGATACGTATAAAATATACGTATAAAAACTTTATAGCCATCTAAAAAGATAATACAAAATGCATTGCCATGTAAGAGTTTTTCGAGTGTCACAGTTATTTCCTGGGATTAAAAGTTTATTTTGACACATATCGCAACACTTCATCACTGAAAAAAGAAAGAAAAAAAAACTGTAAACGTTAAAAAAAAAAAAAAAAAAAAAAAACTGTTAATCTTAAAAGTAAGGAGGAGGGTGGGGAGGGTGAAAACGATTGTTGGAAATGAAAAAGAATTAAAGATAAATCAGAGATCATAAAAGGGAAAAAATGTCAGAACTGTCTTGATTTATATCATTTGAAAGCTACGAAATCCACCGACGCAACTCACATACCTCACAATTTTTAGAATTTATAGTGAAAGACCTGGTTTTAAACAGTCAGTAACGGCAACATATCTTTCACCTTTTTTTATTCATTTCTACCCCCCCCCCCCTTCCAAAATGTTTTATGTTTCCTTAAACATTTTTCTTTCTATTGTAAGCATCATAATATAAAATTATCAACGAAAGGAAAAAAATTCCAGTCAATTTTCAATGAAAATTATGGAATTGACGTCTTTTTACAAGAAGTCGGAAGAATATTTACCTTAAGGTAATTGATAAAAGTTTCATTAGCATAATCCAAATCAATCGGTGACAACCACTCTAGTTTAGTTATCCCCGTTCTCCTCTAAAAATGTATCAGCTTACCCGAATCATGGCCCGAACCAGTGGTTGAAAGGTTCTATTTTCGAAGTAAGTAGATGGGAGGTGCCGGGTTCAATCTTAAGTCTCACTCGTCTACCTAGTCGCTCAGAGTTTTTCACATTTTTCTCCAAAATTAGCGTGAATATAAATTAGGATCCTTTAGAAAGACCCTTCACGGAGGGCATCCCACTCATGACTAGGTCCCTCGTGTATAGAATCGTTATTAATCTACAAAACCATCACCAATATACTTTGGGTAATGCGATTTTTTCATGAAGGTTCCATATTCTAAATCATGTAACCCATGATTTAGAATTCGGAACCTTCATCTTATAACTGAAATCGATACCAAATAACGTTTAAAAAAAAATAAATAAATAAATAAGAGTTTTATTTTTTATATTCATATTTGAATACTGTTTGAATGAATTAGTGTGTTGTTGTACTAATTATAGTTGTATTAATTTATGTATTTATTTCCATTCAAATTCATTTTTACATTCATCATTTTTGAAAATGAAACGTGTAAAATATAGCTCTTACAATTATTTGCAAATAAACATCACAAAATGTACAAACACATTAACACAAACAAACAGTTTGCATGTGTTTTAGCAAATACATATACAAAATGTATTTGTGTATTTTGTATACGTATTTAGTGTTTGTTAAACTTTTACGCAAATTAGTCAAATGTAAGGAATTATTTTATTTGTAAAAGTATTTTTATCTTCTCTTAAATGTCAATGCAATAAAAAAAAAAAAAAAAAAAAAAATACTTAAATGTAAAACATGATTTTGCTATAGCTAGTAAAAGTGTTTTCGTCTTTTCCCTTCGACAATAATGCGATAAAAATAAATTTACATACAAAAAAAAAAAAAAAAAAAAAATTCTTTAAAAGTATATTAACTCTCTCTCCGAAACTAATATAATGAAAACAAATTTATCCAAATGTAAAAAAAAAAAAAAAAAAAAAAAGCTTACACAATGTATTTTTACATTCTCTCCGATAATAAATCTAAGAAAACAAACATATTCTTAAGTTAAAAAGAAAAAAAAAAAAAATGAAATGTGTTACTACAATAAATGTGAAAATAATGCATGCATTATTTCCCCCTTTACTGCGATATCAATGCAACGAAAACAAATGTACCCACATAATATATATTTCTTGTAAAGGCGTTTTGACTTTCTCTGGAAAACAATAAATTGAAAACGAATTTACTCAAATAACAATAATAATAACAATAATAAAAATACTTATAAAAGTGTTATTGCTTTCTCTGTTGTATCAATTCAATAAAAATAAATTTACTCAACTGTAAATATTTATTTTGTTAGTAAAATTATTTTCACCTTCTCTCTGACAACAAAGAGGGAAAAATAAATTTACCTGAATTAACATACTTTCTCTCAGGTCTCAGGGGCTCTCCAATATTAATGCAATGGAAACAAATTTATTCCATATGTAAAATAACATTTTTCTTATTTTTTACTTTCACTCCGACATCAATACAATGCGATAAATCTCTCTAAATAAATAATTAAATAAATTTACTTGTAAAAATATTTTCACTACTTTTACAAACCAATTCTATAAAAACTATTTTACCCACATGCAGAAAATACTTCATTTATAATGTTTTCATCTTAATCCAATATCGGTGCAAAGAAAAGAAATTTTGACGATCCCAAAATTGACATGTACTCACTTTCATTTTAATTTAATTTAATTTAATTTAATTTAATTTAATTTTAAATTAATTACTTTATGAGTTCTGTTCAGCTGTTTTTGCACAAGCTTTAAAATATATTTCATCTTTACTACCACACTAATACAGCAAAATAAAAGAGAATTTTTTTTTTTTTTAATTGTTCTCCTTATGGGTGAAAACAAATATACCCATCTCTTTCCAGGAAGAAAAAAAAATAATAATAAATTATTGGAAGGAAGAAAATAAAAAATAAATATAAATATTTAATCATTTATATTAATATTTTAATCATCACTGCCATACTACTGCATCAAAAGCAAGTCTCCCAAATTCACAAACAGAGTTACCTGTAAAAGTATTTTCACTTTCACTGCGACGACAATACAGAGAAAACAACTTTTTATAAAACTGTTCACATAAAGCATAGGAACTCATTTCTTCCAAAACTGACATCCGACATTTTTATGAAGTAATAAAATTCCCTGTAAGGGATATAATAGATAATTTAATGATGAATATAAATGGATAACGGATAACTCACAAACTGTCTATTAAAATAAACTCAAATACAAGAATATGTAAATCCAGCAAAATAAATTCTTAGATTGTAATTTATTTATTTATTTTTTCAAATGATATCAACTTTTAATCTAGTCTAAAATGGCAAAAAAAAAAAAATAATAATAATAATAATAATAATAATAAATAAATAAATAAATAAAAGAAGATGATGAAGAAGAAGTGGTCAAAGATGGGGAAGAAAAAGAAAAAGCTTTATTAAAATTTTTCTTTGTGAGAACCCTGGTTGCTATGAAAAGTGTAAAAGTTAGTTCTAAATTTAATATGCAGATGCTCTTTACACTTAACTTATTGACAACATTAAATGATACACGTTTTCTCTAATCTAATCTAATATTTTTAATAATACGTGTGTATAAAATTAATAGAAAGGGGGATATAGTAACTGAGACTATATTTTCTTTATTAATTATATTTTCTAGTTTGTATTTTAATTTTGTTTCCGAATACAGTTTTGTATTTCACATATCTTTAGGTTAATTCATGCAATTTCTCTAAGTTGTCTAAAAATAATTGGTGGATCAAAAGTATTAATTATACATAAATAATTGTACATTTCATAGTCATATTGCCTCTTCTATCAGTATCAAAGAATAAAGTTTTTTTTAATTATTATTATTATTAAATATAGAATTAAAATCTCTTATTTTTATATAAGTGTATGATAGTTTAATGCAACAAATTACTATGAGGAAAGATAAAAGTCTATAAAACGTATAGCATGCTGGGAACTCAATATAATATAGTCCTCTCACGTACATCTTTTTTAATTTTAGACATTTCATGTCATTAATTAGATTCCTAGCATTCAAATTCAAAATTTATTATAAAGTAGATAGTTTTATTATGTAAAATAATTTAAATAAATAAATAAATAAAATGAAAAAAAAAAAATATTTCTTTATTTTTAAAAAATGTAAAAAATTTCTTTGAATTGCTTTAGATATCACTAATTTTTAAATTTTTGATATTACTAATTTTAGATATGAACTAATTTTGAAAACATTTTCGTACCACTTCTCTCTCTCTCTCTCTCTCTCTCTCTCTCTCTCTCTCTCTCTCTCTCTCTCTCTCTCTCTCTCTCTCTCTCTCTCTCTCTCTCTCTCTCTTTCTCTCTCTCTCTTTTTTTTTTCTTTGTCTTTCATTATTTATTTATTTATTTCAGAAAGAAAAAAAGGAAAGAAAAGTACACAATGAAACAGTCATTTTAATTGAAGAATCGGAGAAACACAAGTAGTGCTGCTTTAAATATTACAAAGAAAAATAAAATGCTAATACATTCTCTAATTTATATACATAACGAGGAATCTCCGTTCTAAATGATCCTAATAAAACCTTTACCAATTGCCGTAAGAGCAATTATTTTTCTACTTCTTGCAAAAAAAAAGACGTCAACTACATAACTTTTTTCACTGTAAACGAGTGTTCGCGACAAGATGACAGTAATTTTCTGGATAATCACTGAGCAAACTTCCTGCCTCCGAAATTATTCCATTCGGCGTAATGGGAAATGCAATGATGTGAGTAAGCAGCAGGAAAGAGATGAAAAAAATCGAATAAAGCACAGGAGGAATCGGATTACGACAATCATAATTCCAGCATCCGATTAAGAAATCGATTGATGGATTAACGATGATAAAATTTATGATAAATTAGTCGTTGTTTGTGCTTGTAAGATTATTTAGAGAATTTTTAAGTGTTTTGCATTATAACATAATTTTTGTTCGAAACAAAACCAATAATATACTTTCTATTTACTCATGTTAGCATAAATTATTTCCAGGGTTGGCAAGGTTTCGGACACTATGGTAAAAACCACGGTATAAGCCATGGTTTTTACCGTCCTGTACAAAATCCCAGTGTCCTAAACTGTCCAAAACTATAGTTTTCAACAGAATTATATTTTATTGAGATGATTCAAATATTCAAAGAATTTACAAAATAATTACTACAATTATGCGTGTAAGAACATATATAATTATTAATTGTTATTTTGTAACATTTTCAAGTGTTTAACATTGTTTTAATTTTGATCACATACATAGCGAGAGAAAAATTATAATATATAAAAGTAAAAAAAAAAAATATTACTGAAGCTTTAATCAAGAAATTGGATAATTGTGTCTCAAATATAGATATTTGTAATAGTTACACACACATACAAGGAATATGAATAAATATTGCGTTTGTTTTAAAATAGCCTTACTTATACTTTCTTTGAAATATTATGCTTAAAAAAATGATTGTGAAATATTCCTTTTAAAAAACAATTTTTAATACAACAATTTTTAAACGGAATTTCTGTGAAATAATGGATAAATAAGTCATGGGGAAAAAACATGAATGAAAATAAATTGGCTGACCATTCAATTTGAATAGATTATCGCTTTGAATATATTATATATTTGAATATATTATAAATTTTTATTTTATATAGCTTTTGTTAAATTTTAAATTTCTTTTCGCATGTTAAAAATATTTAAAAAATTAGTTAATTTTTCAGTTTAAAAGCGACTTTAATTGCAAATTATAACTGTACTAGGAATGAAAGCATTGTAAAATGGAATTTCTTATAATTTTAGGTTTTAGACAGTTAAAGACACTTTTGGACATTTTTAGACAGTTTAGGACACTTTTGGACGGTAAAAATCACCTGTCCTGTCCAAAACCAGTTTCGGACGTCCTAAACTCCAACCCTGATTATTTCTTTTGATAATTATTTTAAAATGCATAAAAAAGAAAAAAAAAAGAGAGGGGGGGGATATTTTCTTTTATATTTCCAGGAAATAATTTGATTTTTAAATATTAAAAAGAAAAAGACAGTTATAAATTATATATTAGTTTGAAAAATAGAAAGAAATAAGAAAAGAAAAAGAATTAAATGAATTTTCTTCGATGTGATCATTTGATTTGTAAAAAATTATTCTATTAAATTTTGACCAAAATTAATAATTTTTCAGATTAACATTTTAAGGGGTTAAAGATTATTATTAAAACTAGGATTTTAAACATTAATTTTTATTCGAAGAAAAAAAAAAAAAAAAAAAAATCTGTACATATATACATTAAACAAATACACGTGTTTACAAAGTGTTATGTATAAAATAATAGTTTGTATACATAGCACTGCCTATTCTGCAATACTATGCTATTTTCAAAGTAGAATAACTATCCATGCATACACCCGTATATTTTATTATAGTATAACATAATATTTTCATTTTGAAAAAATAAATAAATAAAATATATCTATATAAATAAATAAATAAATAATTCCACGCATAAATATCATACATAAAACTATAATACAGAAATAACAATAAATACTTCTAATTATGCTACATAAAACGAACATAAAGTTTTAGTGTATTTAAGCTCTAACAGTACCAACATCACATGTTTTATCATTTACTAGCAGGCTACGCCCGCTTCGCTGGTCACTATATTTAAATGAATTTTCAAAAGAATTAAATACTATGTACTTTTTATATCATATTATAAATAAACGTATATTTTATTTTAAAAGAAATTAAATAATAATAATAATAGTAAAAAAAAACTTTAATTTTAATTAGTTTAAAACTTTTTACAATATACTACCATTTTTCCCCCTCAATAAATATTATAAATAATAATAATAATAATAATAAATGGATTTTTATTTCATAGAAATTAATTAAAAAAGTTGTTATAATATAAAAATTACAAATAAACATAATAATTTATTTCTATTGTGTTACCAGCAGGCTACGCCGTCTTCGCTGGTCACCATATTTAAAAGAACCATGTATTTTATAGCCCTCGCTCTTTACACTAGATTATCATATCATTCCCAGCAATATAATAAATTAAATAAAAAATAGATTTTCTTTTAAAAGGAGTTAAACAAAAATAAATTAATTAATTTAATTTAATTTAATTTAATTTAATCAAACTTAAATTTTAATCAGTTTAATCCTTTCTGTTACATACTACTATTTTTTCCCCAATAAATATTATAAATTAAATAAATGAATAAATAAAAAAAAAGAGAGAGAGAGATACTTATTTTAAAGGAATTGATTTAAAAAAAAAAAAAAAAAAAAAAAAAAATGAAAAATAAAAAGTTGTTATACTATAAAAATTATACATAAACATAGCAATTTATTTCTATTGTATTACCATTTGATTTTCAATAAACATAGTACATTAAAAAAGAAAAAGAGAAAAAAAAAATATTTCGCCTTCAAATGAATGAATGAATGAAACAAATAAAAAATAAATAGCGCAATATTCGTTGCTAAGATACGCAGACGATTGAAATAAAAGAATGAATTTCAGAAAAATGAAACATTGAAACCAATATTTAAAATCGAAAAAACTTGATTAAAAAAATTCGAATTCGAAAAAATCTCGATGAGGTGCACACCTGCAGGGTCCCATGTACTCATCTGCCAAGTTTTGTAGCTCTGCGATCAGTAGTGTGAACACCAGAGCGCAGACAGACACACATATACTTCTCTTTATTTATATAGATTTATAGCATAATAGTTAAATAATAATTTGACATATGTATATACCCTTATTACAAACTGGGAAATCTGCCAATAGCCAGAGATTTTCAGACGACATTGACGATTGATCAGGCATTAGAATACTATTTCCATTCTACAGTAACTATCCATTCATACATCTGTACGCTTTATCATACCATATAATATTCGAATAATCTATTTTTAACGAATAGAATAATTTTGCATGGCAATTTTTCTTTATTAAATAAGTAAAAGATACTTCACTCGCCACAAAAACACAAATAATCGAGGATACCGAGACACATCAGATTAACAATATGCCAGTAATGCAAGAATTAATCGTTAATTAATGTTAGTTAGAGTTAATAGTTACTCATAATTTATATGTTAATGTTATAAGTGTTTCTATTTAAGTACAATTTTTACGGGTAAATAAAAGCATGGAACGTTCGGTTTCGTTTTGGGGTGCTATTTATAGCAATCAGTCTATTCCATAATAATAAGTTCTATGAAAGAATATTGCATCATTTCCCGGTGTCTACTGATGTAAAACGTCAACAGCACGTGAATTGTCCAGGAGGAAACAGAGCGAAAAGAACTGACCAACTGCTCACGACGTGGACATTTGAGTAGTGTACAGCTTGCAATGAAAGTAAACAAATTATCTCCCATTTAAGAATTTTCTTAGGACTAGTAAACGGAATAAAACATTGCTAAACAAGTGGCGATATTTCAAAACTACTTTAAAATACCATCATGCATAATTCAGGAGTTTTTTTTTTTTTTTTTTCTTTATAACGTTGTAATTCTAATTTTAATTTAAAACTACTGCGAAACAGGAAATGCATTTCATATGATATATTTTGCGCTACTTCGGCTAGTAAAATTATCGAATAGTATATGCAGATGCATTTTAGATTATAATTATGACACGCATAAAATAATAACTGGATGTGCGTAAAGATGTTAAGGCCGATTGACTGCACGAGGATTCTAGGCCGTATTTAAGCGAATTTCGGAGTAAACCGTGAAAATTTACAAACGCCTAAGCCGACGAGGCGCGACTTGAGATCGAATCTGCCACATCTGCCAGCTTCGAGAGCAGATACTCTCAGCAAACGTTTCTGGAGAAAATATTCCAGGAAAGGGTCATTAATGTGAAATAATTGCCCAAACGTTCGTGAGGCCTCTGTTCAATGCCGTCAATTTTTTATTCAATATCTACTAGTAATTTTTAAATGTACACTGTAAAAAATAGGTTCTTAAAAATAAGTATATATTGTCTCAAAATAGCCCCGAAATATTATATACTTAAATTTGAAAACTCATGTACTCATTTTTGAGTTATTGACTTGCTCAAAAATGGGGTTGACCAATAAGAATCCCAACATCCTCCTGTTTGACATGTCAGTGTACTCAAAAATGAGTACAGGGGTTTTCAAATTTAAGTATATATTGTTTCGGGGCTATTTTAAGACAATATATACTTATTTTTAAGAACCTATTTTTTACAGTGTAATGTTTGTCCAATCACATCAAAGTTTAATCGTCTATTATGTATATCAAACGTCCCACCTTAAAATTATTGGTGATTACTGAATAAAAAGTTCCTAAATTTGGCAACAATGCCTCTGTTGAGACTCTAAGAACTTTTATTGTCTATATATTTGCCTGTCTGTACGTACGTCAGGGTTCGTAGAGTCCTAATTTTTCTCTGACACTAATTTTATATTATATAGTAATTTTTGTCATAAGATAAACCTATATATATATATATATATATATATATATATATATATAAAAGCATTTTATTGATTAAGAAAAGGGGTGAATGAGTCCTTAAAATAATGTCTTGCCTGAACAAACCCTGCATATACAGTAGTAAAAAAAGAAAAAAGATTAATTTGAATGTGATACAGATATTTATGAGTTATATGGAATTAGTTGCATAGATTTTGGTGTATATAATGTCTGTGGTTCGTGCACAGGAATACAAAACTAGTATGATGTGGCTACCACATGACTTTCTTCTATATAATTTTACACAAAATTTATTCAATACAAATTATTTATTAAATTATCCAGATTTTTTTCCATTATAAATGCAAACGATTTTTATCTGACAGAATTATATTATCACTAAATGCCGAAAGGTGTCATTTTTTTTTCCAAATCAGAAGAAATTAACTTTTTCAAAGTTTTTTTTCTTTAAAAGTAAAAAAAAAAAAAAAAAAAAATGATAACTTTGTTTTAAATTATCCCAGATCTGTAGTTCAACCATTCGTTTTATAGGTATTGATGAGATCTTTCGAAAGACACCCATATGGAAAATTTACTCCCCCAAGGCGGAAGCGATGCTCCCACATGCACAATATTTTTTTCCTAGTTTACTGCTATTATTATAAATACTTCCTATACAATCACACGTTTAAAATAACTCTCATTATGTACATTTATACGAAATTTTGTCTCATACCGCCATGTTAAAAATTTAGAAAAAATGCGATCACAGTGCCACCTGTTGAGCAATTGTTCCCCAAATCTAATCAGCACCAGTTTATGTCAGGGTACAACAAAATACCAAGCTTGGTTAAATTTCATTCATTGGTTCGTGAGATACAGCATCCACAAAATTTGTGATACACACACACAGACACACAGACATTTTCTAAAAACATTCGAATCGTGTTCAGGACATCCCAAACGTGTAAATCCATCGAAAACTGGAGTTCGAAAATTTTCACGAATCCAATACGTTCTCTATATATACATATAGAAGAAAGTAAAAAGAATTTCAATACATTAAGATTTTTAGATGGCACTTATTTTAGATGCATTTTAACATCATTACACTGCATTGAATTGCCCCGGTTTCGTTTAACGCCCTAGCCGTTCGGACTTTTCGTTGTTTTCTCCGAAACTCGGGTGAATACGGGTTAAGACACCTTAGAAAGACCCCCTTCACAGAGGGCATCTCCCCTAAACCCAGATCCCACGAGAAATCAATTGGCCTTAATCCTTCGACCAAAACCAGTACAGCATTGGACATAATGAAATTGGCACACAATATTAAGATGCTTAATTCCTTAACGTTCACTACACTTTTTTTTTTTTTTTTTTTTCTAAATTGCTAAACTAATTTTAAAGATGGCTTTTGAGTCTAAACACATAAAAGGAAAAAAATATTTTTGCACTTTTTATTTTCGAAAATTACCTGGTTTGAAAATTTTATTTATCTGTTAAATCTGACTCAATTCAAATAATAATTAATTTAATAAAGAAATAAATTTGTAGGTTTGTAAATAACTTTTTTAGTAACTTTAAATTGCAAAAAGTTGCAACAATTATTTTAGGGTCAAAATAATGGTGCAGTCCTTCATTAGGCAAAAAAATTATTAGTCATGCGTACATCATCAAAGCATGAAAGTGCACTCTCACCTACTAAGAAATTTAAAATAACTTCAGCATATGGCTTGCTCTGAAACATGGTTGTTAAATTTAGGAGTAGTGCTTTTATTTAACCGAACAAAGCAGAAACAAAAAGTTTGTAAAATCGATTAAAGAAGGAAAAATATTGAAAAAATGTCACATAGAAAAAATTGTTAAATGTTTCGTATATATAAATGGAACGTTCAGTTCAGACTCATGATCCGTACAGATCCGCTTAGTAGTTTCAGTGTTATAGTTTGTTATTTCTTTAATTGAGAAAGATTTAAAAAAAAAAATATCACTCTCGAAAAGCCTTGTATCTAAAATTATGGCGAAAGACTGAGCCAGAATAGTACGGAAATCTTGGGGGGAAGTATTACAGAGCATAAAAACTACTTTTTCTTCTTTCACCAGTCTAAAAGATTTCATTGCCTGTTTTAAATTCTGTTAGCTTTTTCGGAGAGCAACCGAGAATTTTTTTATGGTGTTAGATCTAATATGTCAGTCTAGAATGTATGTTTTTCTTGATTTCTTTTTCTTTTTTCTTTTCTTGATTTTTTTTTTTTTTTTTTCCGGGAGAGGGTCATTATTTTTACGTTTAACATTCCATGTATGTATGTGTTCAGAATTTTAAGCTTCTTTATTTCGATAACGCATCCGAAATGAAAATATTTAAACAGTTAACATAACCTTTTCTCTTTCTTTGTTCTTATTTACTAGTTTATTTTTTAGTGTCATTTTATTTAATGTTATTTTATTTTAATACTTTCTTTTTCTTTCTTTCTTTTTAGTTCTTTAATTTCTATTTAAGGGCCCGCTTCACTCACCGCCGCCGGAAGCCGAAGCTAATGTTATTCTATGGGGAATTTTTCTTTACAAATAACTTATTAACTAATACATATTTTTAAATTCTGTTTTCACATTCTGAAAATTCCCAGCTGTTAAATTGGCGGACCTTTTTTAAATATATATATATATTTTTTTTTAATTTTTTATATTTTATTTTGAAGCTGCAAAATACGAATTTTCAATATGTGGATTTTTTTCATTTTGCAGTTTCAAAACTAAATATTAAAAATGAAAAAAAATTATGTTATTAAAAAAGGTCCGTAAGTTTAACAGTTGGGAATTTTCTGAATGTGAAAACAGAATTTAAAAATATGCATTAGTTAATAAGTTATTTGTAAAGAAAATTTCCCCATAGAATAACATTGGTTCGGACTTCCGGCGACGGTAAGTGAAGAGGGCCGTTAACCCGTCAGATTTGTAATGTTTTTAATGTAAAATAATATATATATATATAATTTATATAATTAATATATATATATATAATTTATGATGACTGCATTATAATGCTTATCCTTATATGTGTGCTCTTTGGCATTATTGCTTGTAATTGACTCTTCTTAAAACTTAACATTTAATACTTTGACTTCAAAATAAAAATATTTTTATTTTAATTTTTAATTTTAATTATTATTGATGACCGCATTATAATGCTTATCCTTATATGTGTGCTCTTTGGCATTATTGCTTGTAATTATGTCTTCTTAAAACTTAACACTTAATAATTTGACTTCAAAATAAAAATCTTAAAAATTATCTTAATCTTGCTGTTAATACTTCTAAATTATCTTAAACTTTACACTTAATAATTTGACTTCAAAATAAAAATCTTAAAAATTATCTTAATCTTGCTGTTAATACTTCTAAATTATCTTAATTTTTCAGTCAATACATCTTATTTAACTGACTTAATGTTTTTATAGCTAACCGAAAGATGGCGCTTGTACTCAGTAGTCTTATACCTTCATTCTTCAGTCCTTATCTTAAACGATTTAATTATTAATATTTTTGGTACGATTTAATTTAACTCTACTAGTATTAATTTTAACATTATCATTTAATATTTACTCTGTGTATTTTATCTTTAATGTAAGTGTTCTGAAATATTTTCGATTAATCGATATCTGTCGAGCTATTATTTTAACTTCAATTTAGGTTTTGGCATCAACCATTTTTCCAGTTTTTGTTAACTGTTTTCCATGTGGTTACTCTGATTATTTCATGTTATTACTTTGGTTTCCTTTAAGATTTAAATTAATATTTATTTATTCTTTGTTTTAATTTAATTTTTCACTTTTTTCTCATTCTTTATGGTTTTTTTGCTGCATCGATCGGGGCGTGAGATGATATAAATTGCTATGATTAGCAATATCGTTTTACGAAATCGTTGCAGCTTTCTCTGCTTTATGAAGTATGCGCCCCTTGAAAAGTATGCTTCTAATTTTAAGCATTTATATCCAATTGATTATGTGGTTTATTATCTTTTTTCTCTTTCACAAGTTTAATGGTCCTTTTTTATTATCCTTCAGGTCGGCGTAAGTATTTTAAGTTAATATGGTAACTCATTGGTTCCTTATCTATATCGCAACTTTTTGTGTCATTCTTTCCTCTATGTTAAATTCAGTTCTATATTATAGTGTGCTGTTATTGTTTTAGTTCTATTAATTGCTAAATTTTAAGATTAAATTTTATTACGTTATCTATTATTTATATATATATATATATATATATATATATATATATATATATATATATATATTAAATTAGATTTTACACGGCTATTTAAAATAGTAATAATAATAATAAATTTATTTAAAATAATCTATTCTTGTCTTTAGAATTTTTATACTTCATATCGAGCTTATTTTAATTTAACTGGGAAAATACCACAGAAAACGTATCATCAAAAACAAACAGCTTCAGTTAATTAAAAGAAAAACTGAAGAAAAACTCCCAGTGACACAACAAAAATATCTTGTCTTCCACCGTCTTCACAGCTCACATAACACATCATCTAATATCTTAATTGCAGTGAAAACTGACATTATAAACAGTAAAATGATTCAACAGAAATAAAAAGAGGTTGACAGAACGTAAAAGAATTAAAATCTCATTCACAGTTAGTTGCTTTTGTTTTGTTTGATTCACCATTTTATTTTCTCGATTCTCACAGTGTAATATCATGTTCCATTGGCGAGAATCTGACACGGCTTGAAAAGGAGCCGTGTTCTATGTTTAGTGGCGCGAATAAAACCCATCGGGACAATGTCAGGATTTCGTACAAAAATGACTCAAACGTGAGGCTGCTTTTTTAGCTGATACCAATCACATAATTACAGGCGTAATGAAGTGATCGGACAGAATCGAATGTAGCTTCGAAAATTAGCATATGCAACAGGGGACAACCTCATAGAAGAGGGAGATATTGACAATATCGCTTCTTCTTCCTCTTCTTTTTTATTTTTATTTTATTTTATTTATTTTTGTTTTTGGACAAATTGTTTTCAAATAAAAGCAAACTTTTATAAGTGTAGGCATTAATTATAATCAAAATACAAAATTTTAAATATTACGTTAATAATAATAATAATAATAACAATGTGTGTATGACATGTATGCATTTATTTATTTATTTTATTTATTTATTTTTTTTTTTTTTGGGGGGGGGGGAGAATAAAAATATATAGGCGCACATTGCATTAAATCAGCTGGGTTAAAGAAATTATATTTTTAGCTGACCAAACTGACTAGATGACGAATCCAAAAAAATGAGTGTGGTCCTGTACAGAAGCTCTAGCTAGATGCCTAAAGCACTATATAGATGGGTAAAAAAAAGGTGTGGTGATGTGAGTGAATGGGTTAAAGCCAACTGACTACATCAAGATCCTAGGTTAGGGCGGAAATGCCGTCCAAATCCGTTTTATGTCAGTTTTGAAGAAAACCACGGAAGATTTGCGATCATTCGTACGTGAAATAATGTCTACACAAACTAACAAATTAAATAATCAACTTGATTTTAAGTATGGATGAACACTATATTGATTTTGTGATTTTCGAATTTCTTACACCTTAAAATGTCGAAAATTTTCACAAGTACCTAAGTTTCCCAATACCTATAGTGAGATTGGCAACTAAAATTAATTAAACAAATCAAAATATTTTGCTGCATATTGCATTTGTAATCTAAAGATGACAACCGTTCCTTTTTAAACGACATTGCCTAGTTTCAAAATTAATTCAGCAGTACATAAATACTTTTTCTTTATTCCGCTAAAGTATTCATAGACTTTATTATTCATATAAGATATTTAGAATTGGAGATTATAATAAATGCAAAATGGAGATTTTTATGAACTATAACATAAGTATATTCACAATTTGAAATTCATTCTGTAAATAATCTATTTTCAGAAACTGAGAATTATTTTTCTGCACGTACTTATCACTCAAGAATGTTGTTGACTGCCTTGAGAAAACGGGAAAAGAATTCATTCTCAAGAGCGCCTTCGATTGTAAATATCGATACGGATTTTTAGTTCTGTAATCAGTTATTTGTTTTGAGTCATGGACAAAGGTTAACAATTTGCGATATTATTGTTATTATTGAATTACACATAATCAAATCTTGAATTTAGTAGAAAAACAAGACTGTCGAATAATATTCGAAAATAATAATAATAAAAATTATACAGACACGACATTATTTCATTATTTAAAACATGAAAATCTGACATTGACAGATTTTAATTTAGTGCCAGAGGCCTACTGCTAAACTTGTTAATATCGACAAATTCTTCTTTAGTTAATTCGTGACGATCTAAATTCCATGATAAAGTTTTCATTAAATCAAACCAATGTGTTTCAGCTGCAGATATTGTAACAAAAAACGTTGGAAGTCCAAACTGTCTTATAGCCGCAAAACAACGTTTTTTCTCTTTTTCCCAATGAGGGGGAGGTGTGCCTTGGGGGGAACTCATGTCAAAGGTGTGCCTTGGGGGGGGACTCATGTCAAAGTTGGGCCTTGGGGGGACTCATGTCAAAGTTGGGCCTGGGGGGGACTCATGTCAAAGTTGGGCCTTGGGGGGACTCATGTCAAAGTTGTACCTTGGGGGGGACTCATGTCAAAGTTGGGCCTGGGGGGGGGACTCATGTCAAAGTTCTGCCTTGGGTGGACTTCATTCAATAAATCCCCATTCAATAAACCGACTGAAATAGGCCCTTAGCACTATTAAGAGGTGTATTATAAAAATTCGACAACGCTGTACCGACTGAAATAGGGGTACCTTGGGGGAGACTCATGTCAAAGTTGGGCCTGGGGGGGGACTCATGTCAAAGTTGTGCCTTGGGGGGACTTCATTCAATAAATCCCCATTCAATAAACCGACTGAAATAGGCCTCTAGCACTAATTAAGAGTGACGTATAAAAATTCGACAACTGTACCGACTGAAATAGGCCTCTAGCACTAATAGTAATAACGTTTGATTTAGAAGTCCTTATGGTTTAGGAAACATGGTCTTTTCGCTAGAAATAATTAAGCATGTCTCTAAAATCAGAACCCCCCCCCCCCCAAAAAAAAAAAAAAAAAAAAAAAAAGCACAAGTATAATATGAAAGCAGTAACGCATTTTGGTCTGTCTAAGCAACATTAGTAATTAAGACTGTATATTTTAATCACATTAATTTTATATAAATTTGTTAACACGTTGAGCGCCACGCAAATTCTTAAAATCCATTAAAATTCCATAGTGATTCCTCCTGTAATAAATAAAAATTAAGCAAATTTTTAATAAATTTTCAATCATTAAATGTAATATTTTTAGTTTTATATCCTATTTTGTACCCGCCACCGACGGTTGACGCAGCTTTATATCATATTTGACACTGTCAGCCACCGGTGGCTGACAGGGCGCTCAACGTTTTAAGATAATTTTTTATTGGTACTGCTTTTACTTTCGGAGTAAAACTTTCACTGAAATGTTTGAAGTATAACATGTTCTGCAAACTCCTAGAGTTTCAAGATGATTCCTTCAGTACTTAGAGATATATGGCAAAATGTCTAGAATCTAGAATGGCTGACATGGCGCTCAACGTGTTAATTATATAATATAAATAAATTAAAATATATAAAATTAAAATAGTTTTCCCACAGAATTCAAAGATATTTTTCGTTAAATTTAACATTCTAATTTAAAAACATAATGCAAACTCTAAACTTTTTAAATAGTTATCGTTTGAACCTTTAAAATAATTTTTCGCAATACTTTCTATTTTTTTTTTTAAAGCTCAAAACGCTTCATATTAAAGCGTATCGTTTTTACAATATTTATTAAGGCATGAAGCCTATATCTTTTAGACAAAATAGACTGAATGAAAACAAAATATTAAAAATGAAATTGAGAGAAATCATGCAAAAGAAACATAAAATAATCTTATATATATTATAAATGTGAATGTCCGTTTATTTGACTGAGTTTCACGCTAAAACTGCTCGATGGATTTCGATAAAATTTGTTATGGAGATAGCTTATACCCTAACTTAAAAAGTTGGCTACCTTTTATTCCGAAAAAAAAAATTGTTTTTGCGATTTTTATGCATAAAATAGCAATTTTGTAAGCTAATAATAGCAAAAAATTAGCCATTTAAATTTATCCATAATTTAATTGTTGCCAAAAAAAAAAAAAAAACGAATTTATTTATTTTTTTCAACAGGAAAATAAATACATTTATCTAAACGTGAACGATAAAAAATTATATAAAAAAATTATGCATCTCACAAAAACTGACGTCATTTTTAATTAAAAATTTCTTTTACACATTGATAAAGTGCTAATACGCAAGCGAAGTGATGACGTCACTGGCCGTTCATGGATGCAAGAAAAATATTTCCTATGTTAAACGTCCATTGGATTTTTTTGTAAAAAATTATTAAAAATCAAGGAAAATTATTTCCCGATTTTAATCCCCATATTTAGGTATAGGTATGTATTAATTATTATGTCCATGCGTTAGATTAAGTTATTTTTGTTGTAAAATTGACAAAATTTGAATTTTTAATTTCAAAACTCTAGGAATAAAAAAAAAAATGGCAAATTTCCATATTCGATTGAAAACACAAACATTTCATTTCAAAAGATGATATTTACACAATAAATATCCAACTAATATACTAATTAAAAGGAAAATGATAAATATTCTATCATAGTTTGAAGTCAAATTTGTTTTCAAATGTCTAAATAAAGTATCCGATATAAGATACTAATATGTTGCAGCGGAATAGATTTGATATCGGTCATCCTTAGCAGAAAAAAAAAATATTGACGAATTATTTGGCGAACATAATTTAATTCCTTTCAAAAATCATAGTTATTTTAACAACTTATATTAAGAGAGTAATGAATAATATGAAACAATATTTCGTACAATGCATATTACGAAAATATACATCTGGCATGCATATTTTCATATTACGTTTTTGATCACTAAATACAATAAGCGCCAAGAACGACAGAGTTTTGAAATTTAAAATTAAAATTTTGTCAATTTGACAGCAAAATAACTCAATCTAACACATGCACATGATAACTAATCTATACTAATAAGTTTGGATGGATGTTTGTTACTCAATCACGCCACAACGGCTAAACGGATCTGGATGAAATTTTGTACAGAGATAGATAATAGTCTGGAATAAGACATAGGCTTCTATTTATACCGGAAAAAATGTAAACTTTTAATTAATCTTCTATATACAAGGATGGAACACGGGCGCAGAATTCATACAACTATCAATGTACGAAAACTTTCTACTTCTTAAATCAACAATATCATAAGTAGAGAAATTCCTTAAACAGATTCCGGTATGAATTCTGCGCCCGTGTTCCATCCCTGTATATAATATAAATATTTCTTCTATAATAAAATTTTAAAATAATTTATTTTAATTTTTAATTGTTGCCAAAGAATATTTCACGCGAATAATAATAAAAAAAATAATAAATATTAAATTTGCTTAGGCACATGACAACATAACGTCATTTTCAAAATTAAATAATAAGAAAATGAAAGCTAATTCAGATCTCTATTAAAGAGCTTTATTAGTTGATAATCCTGGGTATATTTTTAATTTTAATACTGAAGTAGATAGGACATTTTTCGCCAAGGATTCTATTTTTGTGACAGCAACCTTAAGCCAAGTAGTCCATAAAAAATATAAACAAATCTGTACATATAAAAGAGTAAACTCAATGATTCACTGACTCAACACTGCCATGACGATTCTGTGGGAAAGAGGGTCACAAATTTTAGTGACCAGGTTGGTTTTCGGAGCCTGACCCCCAACTAAGAGGGAATTTTGCAAAATCCCCCCCCCCCGTCTCCCTTGGGGGGCAGAAGGCTTATCTCGGCTCCAAATTACTTAACGGTGAAGAAATTGCAGATGGAAAGACCAGACTTGAGTACAAAAAAATTACTTTCTGCGATTTTGGATTTTTAAGGGGGAGGGGGGGGGAAGGGAAAAGGTTTTGGAAGAAGGGTACTCAACACACGGGGAAATCGAACTGAACACACACTACAAAGGGATTTTATGAAATTCCACCCTACCGCCCTTTGGAGAATGGGGGGGGGGGGCAAAAACATGTATTCATGCGTAACGCTGCACTAAATTATATAAGGTTGGACATTTTTTATGTAAGGGACGATTATATGTATCTAACTCATAGTATGAAGAGATTTTGCGAAATTCCCTCCTTTAAGAACGGGGGGAGAGATTAAAAAAAAAAAAGTTTTAAAGCATAACTCAGCTTTAAATAATTTCATGATCTCAATTTTTTGATGTGTCGGTTAGGTATGTGTATGCAACATGCAATATGAAGTAATTTTGGAAATTTACCCCCCCCCCCCCTTCCTCTTGGGGCGGGCGGGGCAAAAACCACATTTTGAAGCTTAAATTCGTCCAAATTACCTAAGAATGGCGAATTTTGGTGTGTGGGTGTTAATTAAGTGTGCGAAATATGCACTTTGATGAGAGTTTGTAAAACTTTCAACTGTAACCGCGAGGGAGGGGGAGTAAGAAGCAGGTAAGGGACTGCCGAAGGCATTGGGCAACTTAAAATTAGATTTTGACGGATTTCAATGATTTTTTTTTTTTTTTAAGATATTTTATTATTATTAATGATATGCTGTTTTGGGGATTCATTTCAATATAATGACCAGCGAAGCGGGCAAAGCCTGCTAGTCTTATATATATTATAAATGTGAATGTCCGTTTATTTGACTGAGTTTCACGCTAAAACTGCTCGATGGATTTCGATAAAATTTGTTATGGAGATAGCTTATACCCTAACTTAAAAAGTTGGCTACCTTTTATTCCGAAAAAAAAAATTGTTTTTGCGATTTTTATGCATAAAATAGCAATTTTGTAAGCTAATAATAGCAAAAAATTAGCCATTTAAATTTATCCATAATTTAATTGTTGCCAAAAAAAAAAAAAAAACGAATTTATTTATTTTTTTCAACAGGAAAATAAATACATTTATCTAAACGTGAACGATAAAAAATTATATAAAAAAATTATGCATCTCACAAAAACTGACGTCATTTTTAATTAAAAATTTCTTTTACACATTGATAAAGTGCTAATACGCAAGCGAAGTGATGACGTCACTGGCCGTTCATGGATGCAAGAAAAATATTTCCTATGTTAAACGTCCATTGGATTTTTTTGTAAAAAATTATTAAAAATCGAGGAAAATTATTTCCCGATTTTAATCCCCATATTTAGGTATAGGTATGTATTAATTATTATGTCCATGCGTTAGATTAAGTTATTTCTGTTGTAAAATTGACAAAATTTGAATTTTTAATTTCAAAACTCTAGGAATAAAAAAAAAAATGGCAAATTTCCATATTCGATTGAAAACACAAACATTTCATTTCAAAAGATGATATTTACACAATAAATATCCAACTAATATACTAATTAAAAGGAAAATGATAAATATTCTATCATAGTTTGAAGTCAAATTTGTTTTCAAATGTCTAAATAAAGTATCCGATATAAGATACTAATATGTTGCAGCGGAATAGATTTGATATCGGTCATCCTTAGCAGAAAAAAAAAATATTGACGAATTATTTGGCGAACATAATTTAATTCCTTTCAAAAATCATAGTTATTTTAACAACTTATATTAAGAGAGTAATGAATAATATGAAACAATATTTCGTACAATGCATATTACGAAAATATACATCTGGCATGCATATTTTCATATTACGTTTTTGATCACTAAATACAATAAGCGCCAAGAACGACAGAGTTTTGAAATTTAAAATTAAAATTTTGTCAATTTGACAGCAAAATAACTCAATCTAACACATGCACATGATAACTAATCTATACTAATAAGTTTGGATGGATGTTTGTTACTCAATCACGCCACAACGGCTAAACGGATCTGGATGAAATTTTGTACAGAGATAGATAATAGTCTGGAATAAGACATAGGCTTCTATTTATACCGGAAAAAATGTAAACTTTTAATTAATCTTCTATATACAAGGATGGAACACGGGCGCAGAATTCATACAACTATCAATGTACGAAAACTTTCTACTTCTTAAATCAACAATATCATAAGTAGAGAAATTCCTTAAACAGATTCCGGTATGAATTCTGCGCCCGTGTTCCATCCCTGTATATAATATAAATATTTCTTCTATAATAAAATTTTAAAATAATTTATTTTAATTTTTAATTGTTGCCAAAGAATATTTCACGCGAATAATAATAAAAAAAATAATAAATATTAAATTTGCTTAGGCACATGACAACATAACGTCATTTTCAAAATTAAATAATAAGAAAATGAAAGCTAATTCAGATCTCTATTAAAGAGCTTTATTAGTTGATAATCCTGGGTATATTTTTAATTTTAATACTGAAGTAGATAGGACATTTTTCGCCAAGGATTCTATTTTTGTGACAGCAACCTTAAGCCAAGTAGTCCATAAAAAATATAAACAAATCTGTACATATAAAAGAGTAAACTCAATGATTCACTGACTCAACACTGCCATGACGATTCTGTGGGAAAGAGGGTCACAAATTTTAGTGACCAGGTTGGTTTTCGGAGCCTGACCCCCAACTAAGAGGGAATTTTGCAAAATCCCCCCCCCCGTCTCCCTTGGGGGGCAGAAGGCTTATCTCGGCTCCAAATTACTTAACGGTGAAGAAATTGCAGATGGAAAGACCAGACTTGAGTACAAAAAAATTACTTTCTGCGATTTTGGATTTTTAAGGGGGAGGGGGGGGGGAAGGGAAAAGGTTTTGGAAGAAGGGTACTCAACACACGGGGAAATCGAACTGAACACACACTACAAAGGGATTTTATGAAATTCCACCCTACCGCCCTTTGGAGAATGGGGGGGGGGGGGCAAAAACATGTATTCATGCGTAACGCTGCACTAAATTATATAAGGTTGGACATTTTTTATGTAAGGGACGATTATATGTATCTAACTCATAGTATGAAGAGATTTTGCGAAATTCCCTCCTTTAAGAACGGGGGGAGAGATTAAAAAAAAAAAGTTTTAAAGCATAACTCAGCTTTAAATAATTTCATGATCTCAATTTTTTGATGTGTCGGTTAGGTATGTGTATGCAACATGCAATATGAAGTAATTTTGGAAATTTACCCCCCCCCCCTTCCTCTTGGGGCGGGCGGGGCAAAAACCACATTTTGAAGCTTAAATTCGTCCAAATTACCTAAGAATGGCGAATTTTGGTGTGTGGGTGTTAATTAAGTGTGCGAAATATGCACTTTGATGAGAGTTTGTAAAACTTTCAACTGTAACCGCGAGGGAGGGGGAGTAAGAAGCAGGTAAGGGACTGCCGAAGGCATTGGGCAACTTAAAATTAGATTTTGACGGATTTCAATGATTTTTTTTTTTTTTTAAGATATTTTATTATTATTAATGATATGCTGTTTTGGGGATTCATTTCAATATAATGACCAGCGAAGCGGGCAAAGCCTGCTAGTAATATTAATAATGCAGTGACTATTGCTAAGGAGAGCAACTTGATATTTTGAGGTGATAAATCTTTTTTTTTTTTTTTTTTTTTTTTTTTTTTTTTATGTTTTGTTGTATATTTAAATTAAAAAATAATTATTATATAAAATTGAATAATTACATCAAATTTGTAAAAAATACGTTATCAGACACAATCTTAGAAAAACTTAACTTTTTGATAAATACCAATTTTGTAACCATGTAGAATTAATTTAGATATCTACCAACATAAGTTTCTGAATTTTATTTTTCTAGCTTTTAGAAAAACTTGAAGCATTTTTATGAAAGAACCTCTGGCACTAAAGTAAATCTGTAAAAAAGTGATTTATTAAAACGGGAGGACTATTTCTTTCATGCAGGAAAAAAAAAAAAAAAAAAAAAAACTAACCATTTTGTGGTAGATCACTTTGAATAAAACAGGAAATTCGTCAACATTCAGTTAAAAAAGAAGGGGAAGGGCTTTCATCAAAAATAAAATTTTGTTTGGGATAGAATTTTAATTTCTTTAAAACATAAATTTAAGATGTGAACATTAAATCTAATTCGAAGATTGGTTTCATTATTTTTATTTTATTTCATTTTATTGTACGCTATATTTCTCTTCTTCTTTTAATAGTGTTCCTCTTTCGTATAGGTTAATATAATATGGAGTTTAACTAGCTCTTTACTATGAACTCTTTCACACCAGCTATTTTCGAAGCAACTGTTGCTAAAAAAGATTTTTACAAAGCCAAAATAATAGCTACTTTGTCTTAAGAAAGAGAAAGAGTACTTTCATTCATAACTTTACGATGATAAAAAAAAAAAAATCTCAATATTTTCCGCTTTCCTATTCGTTGCGGTCCTTCCGTGTAAACTTTTTTTTTTTTAATCTTACTCCTATATTATTCAACGGAAGAAAATATTAAATTTATTAAAATTTTCGACTCCCAGTTTTCCATGGATTTATACTAGTTGACCATTTTAGAAAATCGTGCTGACTTTAGGCTAATTTGGCATGGAGCTCCACCTGACGGCCCTTTTAAATACATTTTAGCACTCGGCGGCCCTTTAAAAAGCATTTTAATACCAAGTGGCCTTTTCTAGCCTTTTAAATGTTCAGAGGTCTTTATCAGGGGTCGATCCAGGTAAAAATTGAGACCCGTTTGCTGCCCCTTCACAAAATTCAAATCTCTAAAATGGGCCCCTTCACAAAATTCAAATCTCTAAAATGAGTCCCTTCACAAAATTCTGATTCATAAAATGGGTCCCTTCACAAGATTTATTTTTTAAAAAATGATGATTTTGTAAAAATTTTCCACGTTAACAGTATTATTTTTAATGAGTGTCCATACTTGGTTCAATAATATGCTGTTAACTTGATATTAAACATTAGATGGAGTAACTGCTAAAGTGAAAGGTTTCGTGCGATAATTCTTTTTATCGCAAAAGAAAAAAAAAAAAAAAAAAAAAAAAAAAAAAAAAAAAAACTTTTCACAAAAATAATTTGCTTTCCCCAAAAATGGGCCCCCAAAATTAAAACCTGGATCAACCCTTGTTTAGTTACTTTTCTTCCTGACACGTAACCATCTAGTAATAGTTTTACAGCATTCCTGGAAGAACAAACGCACATAGCCTACATATATACATGTATAATTAGCAATTTACATTTGTCACGTACAAAAATCATAACATAGAAGACTGCAAATTATGCAAATAATGCCTTTCTTTGAAAATAGGTTGCCCTTTTTATTGAGTTTCCTCCAGCGGCCCTTTCATTCTAGAGTCAGCACTAGAAAATGTCTGTCTGGCTATTTGTGTATGTGTGTGACAAATATTTTGTAGCAGCTTTAGCTCAAGAACTAGCACACCTAATTTTATACAAATTTATATGTAGTTGCATCTAGTCTATCAACATTTGGTGCAAATCGCAGAGGCGTTGTCATCCCGTTTTCTTTAAAAAAATTTAATATGGCAAGTATAGGAAACAATTTTAAAGTTACACAATATGAAAAACCTTCTCAAACATTTCATAGTAAGAAAAATGGAGTATCACATGGAAGAAATGTAAAATTTAAAAAACATTTTCAAAATCCAAGAATGAAAGAATACATCAAAACAATATTTTTTCAAGGGCAGTGATTGAATTATTTGTGCTTGTGAATTTCTGTATATCTGTAAACATATAGCCAAAAAAATTTAGAGATATCACTGCCCAATTCTCCCAAACTAAACGATTCAAACAGAACATGAAAACAAGATATGATAGTAATTGGGGGGGGGGATGTATATGTGATGGGGCGTCACTTTCCCCTTCGCCTTAATATGATCTTTCAAAAGAACTCGTGAATGGTTGAATCATAGATTTGTGATAATTTAAAACAGAATTATATATATATATATATATATCGTTATTAACAAAGAAAAAAAATACATTTCCTTAGATGTCAGCTATAGAACACAAATTGATTTTCTTTCAACATTTAGTGAAAGAAATGAAAACCGTCTACATTCATCATAGAAAATAAATTTTAATAAGTGACAATTCTGGTAAATAATTTGTGCTGAGGGAATTCGTATAGGAAAATATAGCTGAAAATTTTATGATGATCACAACTTTTATGTGCATATACCTTTTTGTGTAAATATGTATATACAGTAAAGCACCGTTTATACGTCCTTTTAGTGAAGTCTCGATTCATTCCTATTTATTTTAATGCAAAAATTCTTCGTTTATACGCCGCTAATATCGGTTATACGTCTTTTCCACTTACTAAAATTCGCAAAATTTCTCAGCTTGTCATTACTTTTCATTCTAAATAAAATAAGACAAATTTTTCCTAGAAAGCATCTTAAATGGAGGAACACGGGAAAGGTCGAAGAATACTGATCGAAGAATCAGTTGAATTCACAGTAGAATTTTCAATATTCATAGACAGGAAGCAAATCAGACGAATATTAAAGATTTTTAATGTCATTAAATAACTATCTGTATGGACAAAAATAGTATGCTTATTATTAAACGTACGTAATATACATAATTAATATTCAAAATGTGTTCATATAGTTCTTAAGAAATGTAATATAATACTCAATATATGATATATGTAATTAGCAACTAGTCATGCATTAGTATGATTTTTCTCACTTTTTATAATAAATCTTTTTTTTTTTTTTTTTTAATTAATTATTGTCTTAAAAAAAAGTACAATACGCATTTACTAACTTAAGAAACTTTATTAATTAGTGTTTTTCTATAAATTTTGCTCAGTTGTCATAAAATTTGTAGTAATCAAACTGTTATTATTAAAATTTCGATTATACGTCTTACGTATAAACGGTGCTATACTGTACTATCCCCCCCCCCCTAAGAATAATTTATTTTAATATCTAACTTTTCATTACAAAATCTATGACTCTGGTACTTCAGATTAGACGACAATGCATACGATTCCGTCTGAAGGTCAAGATCCAAGAAAGCTCATTTATCAATAGATGGACGCATTTGATGCAGGAGAGGAAATGAATCGCTTGTGAAAGCGTCAACCAAACACGTTTTCTCTACTTTCCGCCTTTTTCACTTGATGAAAAAAGAAAGATAGGTTGCAATGATATCATGCTTTTCATTCAAAAACCAAACACTTATCAATAGATAAAAGAGAAGCTTGAGAGACAATGTAATGCGTACTTGTAGTCGAGTGTAGATTTCACAATGGACAAACTTTTATCCACAACGTGGATATTTAACGAGCACTGTGAAAATTTTTTGAGTACGCACCCCACCCATCCGTACAAAGTATGCAAATAATTATACGAATTTTACAGAAATTATGATTTTTGCTTAAAACATCTGTATGTATAACAGATTTTAAGCTACGCCCATAATGACAACTAACTTGCATTATTTTACTTTACCTTTTTTCGAATAACATTCACTGACATACTTTACATTCCGTAATGTTGGAATGTATTTAATAATCTGTCATAATTAAACACATTCCAATAATGCGTGTAATAATGTTTATACCTGACACTTTTTCTATTTACCTATAAGATATTCGAAATCAATATACGTTATTATTTAGCTTCCACAAAATTTAACAAACTTTGGTCAAAAAGTTTTAAATTTATACTCACTCAACTCCTCTTAAATTCCTTTCTGTATTACATGCGATGCTCTCATTCAACTAAATTCAATATGATATTTTTATTTATTTTATTCTTTATTTATTTTTATTTTTTCAGATTTTAGGTATAATTTTCGTGAACTAATCTAGCGCTATATCAGAAACAATTTCCTCTGTTTTCCCCTACAGCTATAGGGCTACCGTTGAAAAAGATAGCGATTATTTTTTTTTTTTTTCTTTCACTATCTCTTACTTAGTATAATTATACTTCATTTAATGTATGAATGATTTTGCTTGCTTTTTTTTATCACTATAATGCTGAATTATAGTACGACAGAACTATTTATTTCAGGCAGCGATTTTGCGTTGTCACACTTCCAGTATGCCAGAAAATATCCAATTTTACCATTTAATTACTTACTATCTTAAAATATTTAGAAATTTTACTGATAAACTCATCAACCGTGAAAATTCATTTTAAGTAGTTTGCAGTATAAGATTGACTTTTTTTTATACCAACTATGTGACAAATACCAGAGCCAGGAATTGAACCCAGGCCCTCCGCTTAACGTGCGAATGCTCTTACACTGAGCCACTCTGGCTGATAACCAGCTCAACATTCTCACATAATAACTATTACATCTGCGTCTGCAGATACGGTGACCTTGCCAACCGTTATAATGTGAGAAATGTCGAGCTTGTTATTAGCCAAGGTGGCTATTAACAAATTATTATTATTATTATTATTATTTTAGTTACAAGCTTTCAATATATAAACTAGTCCTGTGGTACTAAATTAAATTCGGTCAAAGGCATAATTTTTATTTTTATTTTATTAATATTATATGATAAGCTGAAATAAAAGATTAACCATCAGTAATTGTAGAAAAATATTTCTGTTATATCCCATGATTTTTTTTTCTTTTTTTTCAAAAATATTATCAGAAATTTATGTCAACGACAAAAAATATATCTTTATGATAATATGCAGTACTATCTTTAAGTTCAATACATATGCACTTGCAACATTTCACCCAATAAAGCGATTTGCACAGACATTCTTACCGGCTATCTGCTATAATTCAAAACTGAAGTGTACTATCCGTTTTTCAAATGACATTGAAATATTATGCATTAAGACATTCCTTGCCAATGAAAAAAAAAAAAAAATTAGAGAAATATTACTGGACATTGCCTTATGATACGGAACGGACAAGGGGTTAAAACCCTTTCAAGATCATTACAGAACCAGTTTAAACGCACAAAAAGAACATTTTATTCATTAGAGTTTTTAAAGTGATCGAGATTTCCTCCAGACGTAGATCCTGGATGAGTCATATATAATTACTCTTGAATGTTCAAGTAAGAAGTACAAATCTTGCATTACGGATAAATTAAAAATACATTTTTCAACAAGCGGCAACACCTCTAGTTACGCCCTCTGTACTTATTGTTCTTCTATTAAAATAATAATAATAATAATAATAAGTCTTTATGTAAACACTTTTTTTAATTCTTACAAAATTTATTCGGAAAATTATGTGGCAATGAAAACTGTTATTTTATCATAGCGAGTTTTTAGTTTCTTTTTCTTTTCTTTTTTTTTTTTTTCTAATGGCACAGCGCACATGCCACAAGCATTGGCCATGGGGCGAGTTTTTCTTAAGAATTCTGCCGTACTTCTGATTTTTCAAGGAATGTTTTACATGTTTTTATTTATATATATATATAAACATATATAAATTATAGTTATCGTAATAAAATTTAACCTTAATATTTAGCAATTTACAAAACAATACCAACACAACAAAATAGAACTGATTGTAACACATAGGTAAGACTTACACAAAAATGTTGCGATCAGTGGCGTAACAAGGGTGGGGCGGAGGGGGCGGTCCACCCCTATATATATATATATATATATATATTCCGACTTCCGTATTTTTATGGAATTGCACTGATTTGAGATGTTTTAAACAGATTTGAGCATTTTTAGAAAATGTCTGTTTTTGTGTATATCAAAAATTTTGCGGACGTTGTATCTCAAAAAACAATGGACGAAATATAACTAATTTGATATTTAGTTGGACTTTGATTTAAATTGGTGTAGGTAGCATTTGAGGATCAATCTCTCAACAGATGGCGCTGGTATCCCCCCTTTTTCCCCCATACTTTTTAATATGGCAATGTAGGACAAAATTTCGTATAACTGTACACAATGAAAATTAATTTTAAACTCTTCAATTTGAAATTAATTTTATTTTTATACATTTATAATGGTAATAGTCGACTAAGAAGACCTTTTTGTATATGTAGATGCCTTCTCCTTCCCACAGAGGAGGGTAAAGTTTCAATATAGATATATCTTGTCAATATCTTTAAGATTAATGGAACCATAGATCAAAACAAATTCATCGATTTTTTTCATTTTTAGCAAAAGTCTTTCCTACGATGTCATTTGTAGGGCACAAAATTGACTTTTTTTCGATATTTAGAATTAGCTTCTCTGAGAGGAAAATCGTCTACATTCATCATGGAAAATAATTTCAATAAATAATTGTACTTCGGGAATTTGTATAGGAAAATATAGAAGAAAGGTGTGTGGTGATCACAACATACTAGTTAATTTAATTTCTCTACTTCTGGTGTTTCACTGTAAATGAATTCTATCTCGACAAAATTCATATCAGATAGGAAATTTTAAATTTAATTTTTTCTTTTATTTTTTTCGAAAATTTATTGATTGCGACCTCCAAAATATTCACATTGATCTTAAAACTTTCTTGGACGTTTTATTTATTTATTTTTATTTTTATTTTTTTTTTTTACTGTCTTAGGGTTATTAATTTTATCTACATACGTATTGTATAATAACATTAAGTAGTACATCCAAATTTTTCGAAAAATACTTAAATTTAAAAAATAATAATAAAATTCAAACTTTTAAATTTGTTGATTTTTTTTTAAATGCTCCCTGCTAACTAATTTTTAATCCTCCCCCCCCCCCCCTAGAAATTTGAATTATTATATTCTAAACATATTTAAGAATTACTCTGTGGATTGATTGGTCAATTTAAAAAAAATATTTTTAGGTTTGAATGCTGAAATTTAATGCAAATTCTTAGCATTCAAACCTTTTTAAATAATTAACTTGTCAATCAATTCACAAAATAAAATACCCAAATATGTTTAGAATATAATATTGCTAAAGTATAATAATGTAAAATCGAAGGGGGGGGGATTAAAAATAAGTTAGCAGAGAGCATTTTTTTTTTTTTTTAACTTAAAATTTTGAATTTTATTTTATTAAATCTGAACAACTTTTGAGAAAATTTAATATACTCAATATTGTTATATTTCAATACATGTGTCTTCAGATTTAACTCTAAAAAAGTAATTCACAAAAAAATTTCTAATGTCCTTAACTTTTAAAACTAGTTAGCAAAAGTGGACTCTACTCAGTCATTTGTTCGCAGAAATTTGCAATTGTTAAATATTTTCACAGTTGTACCGAATCTGGTATATGAGAATGTACGTGCATTTAGCACGTAATCTAAATTAGGATAGCATTTTTATAAATAATTACTTACTTTCAAGATGTACCATTTATTAAATACATGACACACACACAAAAAAAAAAAAAAAAAAAAAAAAAAAAAAAACTGTAAAAAATTTGCACTGAAAACTGGTGTTGGGTGAAGCTGAATAAAAAAAAAAAAAAAAAAAAAAAAAAAACTTTGTAAGCTTAGGGACATTCCTGGTCCCTATCTTTCTAGACAACCCCATGTAAGCTAACACCTCGTGCGCTGCGACTTTGGTATATATTTCTACTTTATTTTTATTTTTTGTCTCGATGAGGGTACGCATATGTGCTTTTGCAATTTATGATGCTAGCTTACAAAGTTTTTATTTAATAGATAATTATATATTATGTAACAACGTATATTTATATGCAGGTATAATTATAAACCACAAGGACACATGTGCAGATTTTCCTTAAGATTTAAATAATAATAATAATAATAATAACAATAATACACTGAAATTTCACGAATTAAAAAGTTAATAAAATTCAGTTGAACATGCTTTAAAAAAAAAAAAAAAAAAAAAAAAAAGGAAATGAAAGGAAAGAAAAGCTTCATCTAATTTTATACATAAAAATTAGGATGATCGTTTACAAGTGCATTCAATAACGGCATTCTAGTACGAACAATCTATTTTATATTTCTCTAACGTGGACCAGTTTCAATTATTTTTTGTCGAAACGATACGATACGCGAGGATAAAAAAAATAATATTTATACATGGACAATATTTAAGCACGCGGACTTAGCTCAATGGACTAATAAGAAAAAATGACGACCTTTGTCTGATGAGATTATTTTACGAAAAAAATGTATTTTTAACAGTTGTTTCTTCAGAATCTTTGCAAGCGTTATTTTAAACCTAACAATATTTTAAAGATATATACAGAATATGAACTTTTGTGTCATAAATTGACTAAAACACACAATCATAAAAAATATTATCAAAATAGGAATTATTTTATTTATTTATTTAAAATAATAATAATGATAATAAGTCATCGCCTACAGGACGACAAAAATTTAAAAGGCGTCGTGGGAGCCCTATATTAAAATTTAACTGCCTGTGGAAGTATGAAAATTGGGTCGTGAACCATGAATTTTTTTTTTGGAAACCTTTCTTTGAATGATTTTGGTTTCACTATTGTACAATATTAATTTGGTTTTATTAGTAATTTGTCTTCTGGTAAATTAAAATTTTAATTAGGTGGTGAAATTGGCATAACATTTATGAGGTTTCAAATTTTAAAAGTAAATAAGAAAAGAAATAAAATGCGAATATTTCGCACGGGTTTGCTAGTAATGAATATCTAAAAAATAAAAAATAACTTCAAATTGACATTTCATTTCTATTTTCAATTTTAAGTGGGAATTAACAACAAAAAGTTTATGATTGATCATTAATTAACATTTTATACAGTTATAACTTTTGCATCTATTTTAACACTATTTCATCAGCAATGGTGTTTGTTAATTGAAAATATATTTTTCAGTTTTAAAATATTCAATTATTCTAACATTATATTAATTCTTTTTTACTCTTATTACTATTCATGTTATTATCAACGTCTTTTTTTTTTTTTAACTTCTTCTAATTTACTAATACTTTATTAAACATCATCTTTGTTTTTAAAAATTTAGTTATTACCACGTTTTTATTAACTCGCTTTCTTATTTGTTTGTCCAGTAAAAATCTTGTAATCAATTTTTAACTAACTTTCCGACAAACTAGACATTTGAAACTTTTAGAATAGCTCAGAACACGATGACAATGCATTCTTTTAATACTTTTAATCAATAAATAAATGTTTGAAAATTTCTAATAATTGCTCTCTTTATTACGCATTTGATCATTTTCTTTCAAGTTGATGTGATAATTCATCGAAAAAAGTTTTAAAAAGTATTCATAATACATAGAATTGTCAAGTTTATATGATTCAACAGAAAATTTAAAAATGCAGTATATGAAAAGTTCTTTTATCTTGTAATTATTTTTAATTAAATGGCTTAAAGGTAGAATCTTATTCAATTACATCAGTTTTTATTTAAATTTTTTATATATAAACCTTTAAATAAATAAATAAATAAAAGTAGTATAACAATTTTAAAAAAATTACAAATGTAGAGTTCATAATCATCCAAAAATCCCAATCGCTCATTAGAAGGCTTACAATAAACAGCAAATTCTGTATTAAATATTGCGGTATTAAAAGCTAATCCCTCATTAAATGAAATTAGGATTTGCGTGTCATGAAATATAACTCTTTAAAAACATTTTTTCATAAACAAGCCGAGTGAATAATTCTGTTATAAAAAAAAATAAAAATAAATAAAATAAAGTAGCGTTCAGTAAATAAGGTCAAATTCATGTATATATGTTTAAATATTTAATTAAGTTTTAAGTATAACAAATTTAAGCTTTAAATCAGATATACGTAGAAGTAACAGGCATTATATTAGAAATATAACTATGAAAATATACTGTAGGGTATACTTTAAAAAATAAATTAATTAAATTTAAAAACTATTTTTCTTTGTAATAAAAATTAGAAAAATTAATCATATTTTTTAGGTGGACCTTTTATTCATCAAAAAGAAAAGAAAAGAAATAATTAATTTTTTTCTCATTTTTTAATTATCAAAATTCAATTGTTTGATAGTAAGAATATTAAATAAATAATAATATAAGAATAACAATCTTTTTTTTTTTTTTTTTTTTTTTTTTTTTAAATACATATATATAATAAATCAAGTTTTAGCAGCATATAGTTTGATTTAATTTAATAACACGGAAAAAATATATATACATATATTATTATTTCAATTTTTTTTATCATTAATTTAATTTATAAAAGACTCTAGTTTGATGTGCTGGCGATTACTACATTAGTGAAAATTTAATGATCTGTTTAAAAATACATACATAACATAAAACATTTATATAATTAGTGAGTATTATACTGTTCCCAACCATATAGGCGATCACTTATAAGGAAAAATCTAATTATATTATCTGTATAAAATACAATCGCGTAATATACTTATTTCTTCTTGCGTAATACTACTATCCAAATTAATTAAACATGATAAAATTTAATATATGCTATGTCAATTATCTAATGATTGATTAATGCAACTACTGCATAACAATTGCTTTATGCCAGTAGAAGAAAAAGAGTCAGATTGCAGGTCTCTATAAAATATGCTTTAACATTTAAATCAATTTACGATCCTGTTATAGACATAATTTAAAATTACAGAAATTTTTATGTGAATAATATAACTGAATTAATATTTCTTATGTTTCAGGTTTTCATATTATCAGTACGTTAATTATTATATCAGTACAAATCCGCATCTGAGATCTGTGGCAATCTGCAATCTCATTTGCTTTAAAATTAATTCCAAGGCTAATATATTCAAACCAAGACAAGAAAATCAAGCTTGTAAAAGCACTAACACAACAAAAATAATTCATTGTGAACAAGAAAAAAAAAATCGATGATTGCCTACCTTTTTAGCCGATATGATCACAACCAGGCAGAAAAATGCAGCTAATGTTATGATCCTCATGTTGAATCTTGGATGAATCAATTCTCTCTCTCAGAGCTAAAGGAATTGATTGTCCGGCACCACAAGAGATTTCGCGGTGAATGAAGCGTAGAGAAATGAGAATGGGAATGGCTTTTAGAAATTTTTCAGCCGGACAATCGCGGTCGGGAGGGAAATGACGCTGAACACGTCATTCCCAGATCTGCACGCGATTGGCTGAGCTACCTGTTGAATGTCGCGTCATCCTCTTGTCGGCGTTTTCAAAGGTGCTGGTTTCTCTGAAGGGGAGATATCATTTTAAGCTTTGTAAATTTATAGGTTTATAAATTTTATTATTTTCTTTCTTCGTTGTATAATTAATTTTTCAATAATGATTTCTCTGCCAATCACGCAACGCAGATATTTTTAATTATATTCCTGTAAATCCTAATCTGAAATTGTAAAACCTATATATAGCTCGAGTATGTTAGCTGACTTATACCTTTACCATTATGAACAGGGATTATGTATTGAAAATGTCTATTTTTACCGATACATTGATGACATTATAATTTTTTATGTCAATAATTTTTCGCCTAATTTATTTAAATTTGAATATCCTTCTCACCTTACCTTAACTTATAATCATCTCAAAAATAACTGTATTAGTTTCTTAGATTTAAAACTTAAACTTGATGGTAGTAAAATTTATACCGATATTTATGACAAAAGACAAGATTTTAGTTTCAAAGTAAATTTATTTACACAATTTACCTCTTGTCTTCATATCTCTGTCTACAGAAATATTATTCTCAATCACCTCTTTCGTATACATAATCTTTGTTCAGATAGGTTTAAAAACAAAAATATCTCTCACATAATTAATGTTGCTACAAAAATGGGATATCCTAAAAAATTTATTTATTCACTTGTTTATCAAAAGGGTCTCTGTCTAACACACACACACAAAAAAAAAAAAAAAAAAAAAAACCTAAGGTTTAATTAAAAATTAAAAAAATTATAAAAAAAAAATAAAAACAGGTGGATGGGTGGGCAAAAGTTTGATTAAGGAGGAAGGGTGGTGTTGTTTGGCTGGTTGGCTGGGTGGGTTTGATGCTGAATAAAATTTATTAAAAAAAAAAAAAAAAAAAAAAAAAAAACGTGGGGGATTGCTGTAAGTTACATTATTATTTTTTCTGGTGGATTCTATGAATTTTGAACTCACTCTTTTATTTTTTCTGGTTGATACTATGTATTTTGAACTCTTTTATCATTAACTTTTACTGTGCTTCTGGCTATTTGAGGCATCCCTTGTTAACTTTGAACAATCCATCTATTTGCATAACAAAAATAAAATCTTATAAATATTAATATATATATAAAAAAAAATAATAAAAAAAAAAAAAAATCTTTTAAATTTTAATTTTTAATTTTAATTTATGATGACCGCATTACATTGCTTATCCTTATAGTTGTGCACTTTGGCATTATTTGCTTGTAATTATGTCTTCTTAAAACTTAACACTTAATAATTTGACTTAAAAAAAAAAAAAAAAAAAAAAAAAAAATCTTAAAAATTATTTAAATCTTGCTGTTAATACTTCTAAATTATATTAATCTTTCAGTCATTACATCTTAAATAAAAATCTTAAAAATTATCTTAATCTTGCTGTTAATACTTCTAAATTATCTTAATCTTTCAGTCAATACATCTTATATAACTGTTAATACTTCTAAATTATATTAATCTTTCAGTCATTACATCTTAAATAAAAATCTTAAAAATTATCTTAATCTTGCTGTTAATACTTCTAAATTATCTTAATCTTTCAGTCAATACATCTTATATAACTGACTTAATGTTATTATAGCTAACCGAAAGATGGCGCTTGTACTTAGTAGTCCTTAACCTTCATTCTTCAGTCCTTATCTTAAACGATTTAATTATTAATATTTTTGGTACGATTTAATTTAACTCTACTAGTATTAATTTTAACATTATCATTTAATATTTACTCTTTGTATTTTATCTTTAATGTAATTGTTATTGTTCTGAAGTTTTTTCGATTAATCGATATCTGTTGAGCTATTATTTTAACTTCAATTTAGGTTTTGGCATCACCCCTTTTTTCCAGTTTGTGTTAATTGTTTTCCATGTGGTTACTCTGCTTATTTCATGTTATTAATGTGGTTTCCTTTAAGATTTTAATTAATATTTATTTATCCTTTGTTTTAATTGAATTTTTCACCTTTTTCTCATTCATTATGGTTTTTTTGCTGCATTGATCGGGGCGTGAGATGATATAAATTGCTATGATTAGCAATATCGTTTTACGAAATCATTGCAGCTTTCTCTGCTTTATGAAATATGCGCCCCTTGAAAAGTATATTTCTACTTTTAAGCATTTATATCCAATTGATTATGTGGTTTATTATCTTTTTTCTCTTTCACAAGTTTAATGGTCCCTTTTTTATTATCCTTCAGGTCGGCGTAAGTATTTTAAGTTAATACGGTAACTCATTGGTTCATCATCGCAACTTTTTGTGTCATTCTTTCCTCTATGTTAAATTCAGTTCTATATTTTAGTGTTCTGTTATTGTTTTAGTTCTATTAATTGCTAAATTTTAAGATTAAATTTTATTACGTTATCTATTATTTATATATATATATATATATATATTGAAAACACTTCCAAACACTGCAATATATAAAACCAAGTATCACATTAAAAACCAGATAGAACATGAATAAAAAGATTTCTGAAAAAATTAAGCATCCTTTAATTAAAACATACAACATCAATACTTTTTCAAGCGCATAGATTAAATGTTGCATGGAAATTAGGTATTATTTCTGTCTTATTTTACGCAATTTGCTAAAAATTTACAGTAAGATATGCCCTATAACACCCAAAGAACGTGTAAATAATGAGAAACTCAAAAGAAAAAAAAATAATAATATTAAAGTATTATATATATATATATGTATATATATATATAATTAACTGATAGTGATAATGAATGAAAAGTAATCTCAAAACACATGGGGAGCCTTCTTCAGGGCAGCCCCCCCTCCTCCCCCCCATGTAGGGATTCCCCTGAATCCCATGTTCCCCTGAAGAAGGTCCCCATGTGTTCTAGGATTGCTTTTTATTTATTATAAGTTAATTTATTTTCGTAGTATATTTCCTCATGCTGCATTTTGCGCATTGGTTTATAACTACATAGTTTCAAGTTTTTATTGGTGATTCAGGTTTTCCCTTATTAATTTTCAAAGTTTATTTCACATATATATATAATATTTATATATATATAATATTTATATATATATATATATATATAATATTTATATATATAATATTTATATATATATATATATATATATATATATATAATACACATATATATATGTTTTTTAAAAATAATTATTAAATAAATAACATGTTTGTTGCTAGTTTATTTTTTGATAATCTGTAATTTCAATCATTCTATGAATGTATATCTTCATATTAATGCAAGCAATTTGTGTTACCGTTAGGCTGTTATTCGACTGATAAATTGACGAACTCCATTCTCTACAACTTTTATCGGTTTGTCTAAATTTTGTTTCAAAGACTGACATGTCTTTTAAAAATTTTGAAAAAAGAAAAAAAGAAAAGACAAGAAATCAGATTTGTTTCCACACATATTTTTAACAGAATATCTCTAAAACATCTTAGTGTTTTTTATTCTTTGTGTAAATTAATTTTCGGAAAATGTCCCAGTTAACCAAGTTTCTGTATATCTCTAAAACATTCTTAAACTTTTTCTCATGCTGTATGTTATTAAAAAAAATAAATAAATAAGAATAATGAAAGAATAATTTTTAAATAATAAAATTAATAAAATTATTAGTGCTAGATTTATGCATGGAATCAGTATGTATTATATACCTATTATCGTTATTATTAAAACGAGTCACTATAAAATTTTCCATTTTATGTGTTCATATGATTACTTTTAACTCTCTAATATATGGAAATTTTATTCTAAAAATATATTATTCGCTTCTGATCATTATAAAAACTTTTCATAATTAACGCACGATATTGCTATTTTAAACTTAAAATATTATTATTAATATTATTTTAATGCAATATCGTCTACAATATAATATTTAAAAGTTCCGCTTAATACATGTGTTAAATCTTTCAACTTTTTAAAGTATATATATATATATCTATATATATATATATATATATATTTTTTTTTTTTTTTTTTCATGTTATTGGACTTCATGTTTAACTTTACAAAGTTTGAATGTGAGCTAATCATGAACTTTTTAATGCACTTTGTACTTTGTACTGTTCTCAAAAGATAGGCACTGAACACATATTATAATTTTAAGCCTTAACAATACATAAATAAAAGAATTCGTTAACTTTTTTTTTTCACTAAATTTTTAATCATATTCAAAATTAAGAATTTGTATAATTTATTGTAAAATCTTTGAATAAATATTTTAAATTTTCATTATTTTAGGATAAAAGGGCTCATTTTTAGACATTCAAGACATTAGCTGATTAAATGTAAGCCTAAAAAAAAAAAAAAAAAAAATCTTTAATTGATATCTAAATTCTAAATTGTGTCTCTAGTAAAAATAGTTTCATGTTATCCTTATAAATATTAGTTCCGTTTCCTAGAGAGTTTTAGAAATCCCTATTAGAATTCTAGAGTGCTATCTTATATTATTGAGATCAAATTTAATTAAAAAAATTTTCAAATTAAAGCAAACACAAGAGGCAACTTTAATCATAATTCCCATAATTTTTTCATTAAATATATTTTTAAATATGATATAATGTCCTAAAAAGTATAAAAAGTCATTTATTATAATTTTTTTTTCTTTTAAATGATTATTTTTGTTTTCTTTTTGTACAAATAAAGCGCATTTAATACATATAATATATTTTTATTTAGAAGCTTGTTGTCCAAAATCTGTAACCTACAAATCAACTAATATGCTTTAATTGAGGAGCAAACATTCAAACCGTGTTTTCTCGGGTACAATTTTTCAGAAAACACACACAAAATAATAATAATAATAATAATAATAAATTTAAAAAATAATTAAATTTAAAACCTAATTATCGTTTGTTTAAATGTATTACTAATTACTAGGAAGATATGTAGACATACTATGTTATGTTAAGTTTAAAGAAAAATCACTAACACTTTCTTTTTTTTTTTTTTTTTTTTTTAGAGAGAAAACACTGTTTGAATATGCCTGTTCTTCAATTATTAATTGTGTAGAATAATTGCTGTCATTAGATAACGTTTTAAACTAAAAAAAGGAAAAAAAAAAAAAAAGCTTTGAAATTGAAATTAAAAGACAGTTTATAATTAACTTATAATGTTCTCACATTTTGAGAATTGCCCACTTATTACAAAAGGGATATTGTAATTGAAATTATTGTAATTGAAAGAGAAATTGTGGTATAAATTAAATATACTGCAAATCATGTGGGAGATCTCAAATGCTGAATAATATTGCCAAAATATTTACAAAATGCATTTAAAAGAAATTAAAAATATTTTTAATCATAATTTTTATACTAATAGAAAATAATAGGACGCTGACCAGGTTATTTTCCTTGGTTGGTAAGTAAATTTTGTTTTCCACTTACTACTTTAAGTTTTTGTTACTTTTTTCCTTCTACTTTTTTTCGGTGAAGCAATTGTATATGCGTTTAACCTTACTGTAATTTCAATTTTGCTATTTCTGATGACGCAAGACAGAAAATGAGAAATATCGGGCAATTCACCATTCACTTTTACCAAATTAATGCACCTCCTTTTAGTTTTCATACTGTTTCTGTTTATTGAAAAGAAAAATAGAATGTAATCAAATTTTTTTGTACTTTTATTTTATTCTTTAGAGAAGGTTTCATATTTCCAATTTTATTTCATAGATATTTCAGGGCTTCACAACCTTAATTGTTTATCTTTTTTGCTGCCTATATTTTGACCTATTTCACTTGTATATTTTATGCTTTCATTTCAGGTTGCTTAACTAAGTAGCCAATAATATATTTTGTTTATTTAAATACTTTACAATACTTTTTTGTAAATATTATTGAATGATTTTAATTAATGAGATGATCTCCTCGAGAATAAAAATAATTCTACAAATACAATTTGATGAATTTATTTATATTTAAATTTAAATAATTTCTGAAACTTATCTTTTAAAATTTCTGACTTTTTGAAAAAATGAAAATTAAAAATGTTCTTTGAAGTGTCCTAATATAACTACAAAGATTGTATTCCTAAAAAAAATTAATTAGTTTGTGAAAAAATAAAATAAAATTTTTATGCAAATGTAAAACATTAATAAAAGGTTGAGTTTTTTTTTTTTTTTTTTTTTTTGTACGTTAAAAAAAAAAAAAAAAAGAATAAATTGGATCTTTATTTTAATGAACTATAATGAACAGCCACAAAAAATAATCTCAAGTTAATTGAGGAATATGTATTTTTAAGTTTAAGTATTTCCACACACTGAAAAAAAAAAAAACACGAACTGAGAAAAAGAGGTTTAAAGGGATATAGTTGCAATCAGAGATCTTTTAATGTATGTATATTGTTACGAAAATATCAATTTCCTTGTGTGAAGAAACTAATTCGTAAAGAAATATATATATCGGGTACTAGACGAGGAATAATATACTTTATTCAGGGTATATTCTCGAAACAATCTAACAAAACAGAAACTGACATATATGAATGGAGGCCCAGGGTGATATCATTAATTGGGAGACACCCTTCTATTATACACCCTATGCTAACATTTCTCGCGAAATTTATTCGGTAAGTCGCCTAAAACATTCGCAAATTTTGTAGCAAAGGCCGACTTTAATGGACGCCTGGAAGTGAATGGGCTGTCATTTCTTTCTACTTTGACTGTAAATCTCCTTTTACTGCAACATTACATTTGCTGCAGGAAAGAGGTATGATTCGTTGCAACAAGAAAGTTCTTGGATTTTCAGGAAACATTGTCAGGATATACTAGCTATACTATATATGGCTAGACATATTTTAAGCAAAGAATTAAAAAATAAGTTTGTTCGCTAAATAAAGGTACTGAGCCTTCTTATTTATATAATTTGCTACAATATGTATAAGTGGCACAGGTTTTTCTTGTAGTTGTGAGCTCGTTTATTTTAAGATAAACATTTTTTTTTTTTTTTTTTTTTTTTTTTTTTTTGTCTCCTTTTAATTTGCTTCGGGATTTAAAATTTACAAGTGTGCTATTGTTTTAGTTGAGAAATATATGAAATTTTCCCACGGCTGTATCTAATTTATTATAAGTAGTATTTGTTATAGATATTTTGAGAACAATTGTTATATACATACACATATATAATCTATACATTATTGAAAAAAGAGATTTAACATACATTTTCTTTAAACAGCTATAGTTTTTTTTCTAAAAGTTATGTAATATTTATATATATCCGAATAGGATTGAAATTTTTGCCATCATTAATAATTTGCATATTTAATTATTCATTTTATCGTTAAGTTCATCTGCGAAATTATTCTTAAATCAACAAACGAAACTTTGTTCTTTTTTTTTTTCTCCAAATTTGTAAGAAGATGTATTATTAAAAAATAAATAAATAATAAATTATACTTCATATCTTCATTTAACAAATAAGCTTATCGAAAACCATTTAGCTCAACTATTGGATGATCGAGGCTGGATAAAATATTGTTAAAAAATACTTTTCTTTACGTCTGTTTATATTTTAATGGTGTCTTCCTTCTTCTTTAATAGTTCACAATTTATGTTTTATTTTATTTTATTTTTTTAAATAATGACTCATATTTCCATATTCTCTTTATTATTTTGCAATAGTTTATATTTTCAAATTTTAGTTATTATTTCTTATAATTTTACAACTACATAAAAAAATTTTTCATGTATGCATATTGTGGCTTAAAAACATTATAGAAATAAAATAATTCGTTAAAAACAGTATAAAAATATTATAATAAATTAAAACATTGTAAAAGTTAAAAAAAAAAAAAAAAAAAAAAAATGAACAGATTACCCCTCATTCCCCATGTGGTCTCTTTAAACGCTTATTTTTAGGTAATAAATTTTAAATTACACGAACAAATTTTGGTTTAATTTTTGAATTTCATAAAAAAAAAAAAAAAAAAAAAAAAAAAAAAAAATCCCGATAAATTCTTTAAGTCTTATATTTTCAACAAATAAGAACATGTTATTGTTTATTTATTTCATTGTTTAACATTTCCTGATGGAGAAGATTATCTTTTACAGTTAGTTACCTCAAAGCTGTAGTTTATTATTTATTTTTTGTTCATGAAGCTATTTTGTTGTACTCGCGTGATCTAAAAATCTTTTTTTTTTTTTTTGTTTAAATAATAAATTTACTAAATTAACTCTGTTCTCCCTTTTCCGCATAGTTTTTAACTTTTTTTTTTTTTTTTTTTATAATAAGTTTTCTAAACTAACTCTTCTCTCTCTTTTCCAAGTGGTCTTTATTTTATCTTATTTATTTAGTTTGGACAGTAAAAACACCGTACTAACTGTAATTACAGTTCATTATTGAATTTTTGTTTATGAAACAATCCAGCGTCTCCACGTGATTTAGATTTTTTTTTTTTTTTTCTTAATAATAAATTTACGAACTAGCTATTTTTAATTCTACGGACAAATATATATTTTTTTTTTTTTTTTTTTTTTTTAATTTCACGTGGAAAAGTGTGCTTTTCTTTCTTCGCATGTAATCATTCTTCATTTTTTAGATTTTTTAGATAAGCTAAAATCTAACTGGCTATTCATTACGTATTACAATTTGCCTTTTAGCATTTGAATCTTTGTTAGTGAGTGGGGTTCAAATTTATTTTGGAAGGACCGGAAATCGTTGCTCCTCATTTTTACCCCTGCTGGTCAGAGTCTCCAGAAAAGTTCAGGGGGTCACAATGGTATCATATAACTGTACAGGGTCACCTACTTCCTGTCTCTGCAGGACATCTGGAATGCTACGCGATAGGTTAGATTTCATGCAGTGAAGTACAAAGTGCATGAAAAAGACAGGTTATATAAAACGCAAATGGGTACTGAACGTTGTACAGAGTTTTCTTTTTATCCCTGTTGTGTTGAATTTTAACTGCTCTTTTTTTTTTTTTTTTTTTTTTTTTTTCTTCCTTACTTTATTTATTTATTTATTTTTTCATTGGGGGTCGACAAGAGATAACATCAATATTCGGATCTATGACCTGTAATCACTTGTTTAGTTGTAATTAGTTAATAATAGTTCTCTGTTTTATGTGAGTCAAGCATAGAAATAGTAGATAGTAGAAATAGTCATAATTTGGTGACGGTTACAGTGCATCTTCTCCATTTACAAAGAAAAAACACATGGCATGGAGGCATAAAAGCGTTATTTGTTTCCTTTTCTCCTTCTTTTTTAACTAATATTTTATTTGTGAAAATTAATGTACCAAGAGAAAATTGATGTGAATATCTGATCAGAACAAAAAGGGGTGAAAATTTTTAATCAATAAGGAAAACCGATTATTTTTAGTTCTATAGTGATAATTCGAAATACTATTTGTTGATCAATCGATCGGCACCATCCGCAAATTTATACGATAATCTGTGCCCAAATTGATCGGGGAATTGCTTTTTATTTATTATTTTTTTTTTTCACCCTCTCTCATGAATCTTTCTTTTTATTTTTTGTCTTCCTGCATCAAGCACAGTATAATGAAAATATTCTGCAAATATTTCATAATTCGTCCCCCTCCCCCTTTTTCTTTTCTTTTTAAGAATAGTTGGACGTATTTAACGGAGATATTAAACATAATTTTTAATTGTAAAAATAAATTTTGAAAAATATTTTTGAAGTATTGTGTGATATTTTAAGAAAAATTATCTGTCGTGAAGTACGCATTGAAGAGTGCAAACGCTTTGTAAACCCGATATCTCGAATCTTAGACAATGCATTTTCTTCAACAAGTTGTCATTTCAGACGTCATTATATGAAATTTTTATCTAGCTCTTTCACCACGTTTCTACGTAAATGTCCCGATCCTAAAAAACAAACTTCTCAAAAAGCCAAAAATACTAGTGTCAAAAATAGAATAAAGACGTCAATGTGGACAAACATGCTTCATGGATGGAAATCAATTGCTTTTAATGCAAAAATTGTATTGTTGCTAAACTTTGTTATCAAGAATCTGATGTCATAGTCCTGATTATCACTTACACATTAAGATTAAACTGAGTGTCTTGGATTTTTTTTTTCTAAACCTCAATATTATCATATCATATAGATACAGTGGAGTGATACATTTATATATTTTTAGAGGGTTTGTTTTTAAAATGCATAAAGATTTACATGGATTTTATTTGTTTATCAATATCTCTAAATATATTAGAGCAGGATGTGTGTGGTAAGTGATAAAATAAACTAAATTCTGCTTTTAATGGCAGGAGACTTGGCGTTGGAATATTAAAACAGGAATAAACTACTACGTCAGAAACGCCAAAGAAAAATTATTGAGGTGCATACAGCTTCTTTTTGCACTGAAGACGGTACGCTTTAGGCAGCTGTATGCACCTCAATAATTTTTCTTTGGCGTTTCTGACGTAGTAGTTTATTCCTGTTTTAAATTCTGCTTTTGCCAGAATTTCATCATTTTTTTTTTTTTTTTTTTTTTTTTAAACATAAATAAAAGGAAATTAATAATAATCAGTTTCAAAACGGACAGTATCGAAAAAGTTTTTTTTTTTTCCATAATTTTGAATTAGGAAATAAAAAGCGCGTGCAAAATGAAATAAAAAATAAAATAAGATTTATAAATGGACAATATTTAAAGCTCGTGGACTCAGTTCAATGATATAATAAGAAAAAATGACGACATTAGTCTAATGAGATTTATCTTTTTTTTTTTTTTTTTTTTAATTAAATTAAATTTATTTATTTAGTTTTGTAATTAAACAAAAAAAAAAAAACAAAAAAAAAAAACCTTGAAAAAATGCAATTTTTTTTTTTTTTAAGATGTCATCGGTCATCTCAGATCAAAATTGAATTTTCTTTGATATTTAATGATACTATTCGCCGATAAAAAATAGTCTGCAATCACCATGTAAAACATTTTTATAGATAATAATTTTAATAAATAATTAGCAGTGTAGAAATTTGTATATGAAAATAAAAGAAAAAAGTTTGGTGATGGCCATAACATGCCCATAGGTGTTCTTCATTACCAACCACTCTGAAAGCTTGATTATGGCATAAAATATTATATAGATAATTTATTACAGTTGAAAATAATAAATATTATTTTTAATCTCGCGAAAATGGCTTAAACAGTACGAAGAAAGTTTTTCCTCAGGAATAGTCTTTTTCCCATGAAACAATATTTACAGGCAAAGTTGACATTACATACTACAGAAATCACATCACTGGAAGTGTATGATATGAATTTAATAATTCTAAATTCTAAATTTTTATACTGTCCTAATATAAAAATTTTTTGGAATGAAAAAAGTGTATCTCTTTTACTAATAAAAATATAAACTAGTACGTTGTGGCCACCACAAGACTTTCTTCTATATTTTCCTATACAAATTCACTTAGTAACAATATTTTTTAAAAAAAGAAAAAAAAAATCCAAGTTTTTTTTTCGTTAAAAGTAAAACAAATCGATAACTTTGTTTTAAATTATCACATATTTATAGTTCAACCATTCGTTTTAAAGGTATTGACGAGACTTTTCGAAAGATACCCATCTTGAAAATTTACCCCCCCCCCCCACCTCCGGGGGATACTGCGATGCCCCCACGTACACAATTTTTTTTCCTAATTAACTACTACTATTATCAATAATTCATATTAATTTTACAATCACAGGTTAAGAATAACTCTCATTATGTACATTTATACGAAATTTTGTCCTATACTGCCATGTTAAAAATTTAGAAAAATACCATCACAGCGCCTCCTGTTGAGCGATTGATCCCCAAATCTAATCAGCACCAGTGTATGTCAGGGACCAACTAAATACCAAGTTTGGTTAAATTTCGTTTTAAAAAATAAATAAATAAATAATTACGATTTTTTTCTAAGTTTCTTTTCGTTAAAAGTAAAAAAAAAAAAAATCGATAACTTTGTTTTAAATAATCACAGATGTATAGTTCAACCATTCGTTTTAAACGTATTGACGAGACCTTTTGAAAGATACCCATCTTGAAAAGTTACTCCCCTCGAGGGTGGACTCCCCCCCCCCCTCCCCAAGGGAGGTGGCGAGGCTCCTACACATACAAAAAAAATTCCCAGTTGACTATCTCTATTATAAATAATTCTTGTAAATTTCATAATGATTCCTAAGAAATAATTCTCTTTATGCACATTTATACAAAATTTTGTCCTATATCACCATGTTAAAAATTTAGAAAAAGCGGGATGGCAACGCAACCTGTGAAACGATTTCTACCAAAAGTTGATAGGCACTAATTTATATCAAGGTGCAACTACATACCAATTTGTATGAAATTCTGTGCAGTAGTTCCTGAGATACAGTTGCCACAAAATTTTGTCACACACACACAGACTGACAGACAGACAGACATTTTCTAAAAATGGTCAAATCGTGTTCTACAGCTCTCAAAACGTGTATATCCATCAAAAACCCGAGGTCGAAAATTTTTACGAATATAATACTTTCTTCTATTGAATATAGAAGAAAGTAAAAATTCAGCATTGTACCATTAAAAATCTATATACGTTCAAAATAAATTTTGACGAATTAGTCTTAGTTAAATATATATATATATATATATATATATATTTTAATTTCTTCAATATATACATATGAGAAATATTTATTAGGTTCGTGAAAATATTCGACCTTCGCTTTTCGATGGATTTACGCGTTTTGAGATGTCTTGAACACTATTTGACCATTTTTAGAAAAGTTCTGTCTGTCTGTCAGTGGCGGCTCGTGCACCAAAAATAGGTGAAGAGGCACACTGCATTTTACACTGTATTCATTTATAGAATATAAATTTACATTTAAATAAGTATTTTTAGTTAATTTTAGTTAAGACTATGCTTAATAAATATTATGCATTAAAAATACTTAAATATTATTTTTGAGCTCTTCACCTATTTTCGATTCAAGAGCCGCCACTGCTGTCTGTGCGTGCGTAGAGTACGTGTGTATCACAAATTTTGTGGACATTGAATCTAACGAACCATACGGAACGAAATTTAAACAAACTTGGTACTGAGTTGGACCTTGACCTAAACTGGTGTTGGTTACATTTGGGGATCAATCACTCAATCGCTGTCACAGCAATTTCTTTCTTTTCTTTTCTATTTTTTTCTCTCTAACATGGAACTATAGGACAAAATTCCGTGTAAATGTACATAATAAGCGTTCTTTTTAACGAATGATTGAAAAATTAACATGAATTATTGATAATAGTAGTAGTAAATTAGAGGTGTGGGGGGGGGAGATGTGTACGTGTAGGAGCATCGTTTCTCCCCTTGGGGTTGTAAATTTTCAATATGGTCACTTGTCAATACTTTTAAAACGAATGGTTGAACCATAGATCTGTGATAATTTAAAGCAGAGTTATCGATTTTTTTTTTTTTTTTCCTTTTTAACGGGGGGAAAAAATCGCACATTCCTTCTGATGTCAGCACAAAATCGACTTTCTTTAGGCATTTTGTGTTTATACTTCTCTGACATTAAAAAAAAAAAAAAAAAAGAAAAAAAAAAAAGAAAAGAAAAAGAAAGAAAAAAGAAAAAGAAAGAAAGAAATTCGTCTCTGTTTCATGGAAAATAATTTTAATAAATAATTTGCACTGCATGAATTTGTATAAGATAATACCGAAGAAAATCTCGTGGCTACCACTACATACCAATTTTATATATCATTGTTTTATCTCATAATTTGTGTAGGATTACTGCTGGATTATGTTTTGATTAATCTGTTGGATTATTGTTTTCTATGGAAGAATTTAGGACAATCCATTAAAAAGATGCTTAAGTCAACTTTATAGTCTGGTGCTGTATATAGTACAATTTATGCTGCTTACAATTTACAATGCTAGTATTTTGTATAGAGTAAAGCACCGTTTATACGTCTTTCAAGGGAATGACGTAAAAGGACGTACAAATGAAAAGACGTATAATCGAAATTTTAATAATAACACTTTGATTACTACATATTTAATGACACTCAAGCAAAATTTATATGAAAATACTAATTAATAAAGTTTCTTATGTTAGTAAATGCATATTATACTTTAAGGCAATAATTAATTAAAGAAAAAAGATTTATCATAAAAGTGAGAAAAATCATACTATTAATGTATGACTGGGTACTAATTACATACAATCATATATTGAGTATTATATTACATTTTTCAAGAACTATACGAACACATTTTGAATATTAATTATATATCGTACCTTTAATAACAAGCATACGATTTATGTCCATGCAGATAGTTATTTAATAACATTAAAAATCTTTAATATTCGTCTGCTTTGCTTCTTGTCTATGAGTATTAAAAATTCTATTATGAATTCAATTGCTTCAATTGAATTCAATTGATCAATATTTTTGGATCTTCCCTGTGTTCTTCCATTTAAGATGCTTTCTAGGAAAAATCCGTCTTATTTAAAACTAGCAGGCTACGCCCACTTCGCTGGTCACTATTTTTAAAGGAATCACAATAATTAATGAATTCTCAAAATTCCATTAATTTTTTATCATGTTGTTAAAAAGAGAAAAAAAAAATCTGATCGGGAAAAATGTCGCACCGGGTCCCCACTGCCTTCGGCAGCGTAGACCCGTGCGCTGCGCGCGCGTATCCCTTCACCATCCTTATGACTTCTCAAAATTCCATGTTATTACTCATAAACTTTCTTTCTTAAGAAAAGGAATTAAAAAAATATATCATTTAGCATCGTGTAAAAACTCACACCGGGACCCCCACTGCCTTAGGCAGCGCAGATCCATGCGCACGCACGTGTGAGGATATACGTGCGCTGTGCAGGAAAATTCCTTCTCAACTCAAACTTTTATTATTACGAAAAAGAAAAAAAAAAAAAAAAAAAATATCATCGGGTAAAAACTCGCACTGGATCCCAAACGCATGCGCGCTGCGCGCACGTGTTAAGATAACGTGCGGTGCGCACACATATTCTGAAATCAAACTTTTATTCTTAAGAAAAGAAAATTTAAAAAATCATTTCTCATCAGGTAAAAAGTCGCACCGGGTCCCCACTGCCTTCGACAGCGCAGTCTCGTGCTCGCTGCGTGCGCCTATTCCTTCCCCACTCTTCCAGCCCCTCCTAATTAACCTACATATACCAATTTTGAACGGTCTAACTCAATTAGCTGCGATGCAAAATAAAACCTGATCAGAACACCTTAAAATTGTAAATCAGGTAAAATCTCGAATTCCACTTTCGATAATATAAAAGAACTTTAAAATATCTTTCGAATGATGTATTAAAAATAATTTAATAATAATTAGAATTTGAAATATTGAAATTTTTAAATATTACAACGCCATCTGGCGGTAGAATTTTCTGCAATCTACTGTTCGATTCCAAATCAACAAAGCTTTCAAATGATGTATTACTTATGAAATTATTTTAATTAGTAGCTGAGATACAAAAGAAAACCTAATCAGGACACCTTAAAACGTGTAAATCACGTTAAATCTCGAATTCCACTACTTACGGTAGTCGGTTAATGGAAGGTGACAGAAATTTGTGGCGTCTACTCTTGAAATTCAATTCAAATAAGTTTCAAAATGACATATTACTTTTGAAATTATGCTAATTAGAAGCTGAGATACAAAAATGATATAAACACTATTATAAAACGACTTATGTCTGACTTTTTCGTGGTTTTCTCCGAAACTTGCGTAATTCCGGGCTAAATATACTGTTAAAAATCAATAGTATGAAATGTGAAAGGAGTATCAGAATTCGAAACTCTGCAAAATATAAAAGAATAAAGGCGTTCTGGGTTTTCCGTTGTTTTCTCCGAAACAACTGTTCCTTTTCTACGTTTTTGCCCCTCCCCCCCCTTTCCGTCCCTTCTAATAATTTTACACTTGAAAATATTCGCAATCGATGTATCTTTCTTTAGAACCTAATAATACCAATTTCAAACGCTGTAACTCTTTTTTTTTTTCCTCCCCCCCCCTTCCCCCTCAAGCCCTTCCTAATAATTCTACACTTTCAAAAATATTCAGAATCGAATTATCGGGCGTTAAAACCAAATATTACGAAATTTCAACGGCATATCTCAATTTAAAATATATACTGCAAAATATAAAACAAAATTTAATCTAATTTTTTTGTTTATCCGAATATTTTCATGAAAATTGAACAGTAGCTTTATAATATGCTGTCTAAGCCGAATATTATTTCAAATGTAACGTGAATGAAAATTTGAAAAAAATTGAAAATTGCAATTTTTATCCCCACTGTAAAACACGTGACATCTTGATCGGTTATTATTAAGGCTCCTATATATACGAGCTGGCGCATCCGACATTTTTTTGCCTTAGGGTTGCCGCATGTACCCAGCGTGATAAACAAACGGCAGCCATTGTTTCTACCGTCTTGCTCGTAATTTTAGTGAAATAAACTGCAATATGGGAGGTTGTTCAGCGATAAACTGCTGTAAACACTCCAGAAAAGGATACAAAATGTTTAGGTTTCCTTCGGATAATGCAAGAAGGAGAAAATGGGCAGCGAATTGTCGTCCAGATTCTTGAATCCCGAGACCTAATGCACAGCTTTGCATAGTAAGTTTTATTGTTATTCACTTATACTTTTCTTTGCATTTCCGACATTTATAAAGTAAAAAATAAAAAATAAAAGTATTATTTAAATCTAAATATGTATTTTAATAACCATAAATTATTTTAAGAAACGCTTTTTTACTGTGTGTTTGTAGAGTCTTGGCGACGTTTTTTTCGTTCGCCAAAGTTGTCTTGTTTCTGTGTCCTGATAGTATTAGGTCGTTCGTTGCAAAAGTTCGTGCGAACGCGGATCATTTTATTGCATCCAAAGACGAGAGCTTCTATCGCCGTAATATACATTTGTTACTCGAAAAATGGGCAAAGGTTGTAGAAAGTAATGGAGAATATTTTGATTAAAAATTGTCATTTGATTTGATGTATTTTTATGAAATGAAGCAATAAAAAACCGCACGAATTTATGCAAACACCTAATATATTTTTTTAAATTGAACTTTTGATTAATTAATTAATTATTTTGTTCTATTTTTAGATTGCTTTTTATTGAGATATTTATTTCATATTACAATTTATGTCTACTTTCTAGGGGAGGGGGGATTAAAAAATTCATACTTTTTCTTTTTTTTTTTTTTTTTTACTTAAAAAAAAAATGCATTAAATTGAAATAAACGTCTGTATATTAATATTACATATACATCACGTAAATGTACATAAATTCTTCTTAATAATGACTGCTAACTTAATTCCTTTAAAACTGCAACTTATTTTTTTAAAAAGTTTTGTTATGAAAGCGATATCCGCGTTTGTAATGATCGATAGATGGCGCTCTCTGAACACTGCAGTTGTTAGTAAATATAACAGCCACGTGTAATTATTATTCTTTCTCCGCCATTTCATCATGGAAAGTCGATTGCATAATATGAGGATATGCAGTGGTGTGATAATTTCACCTTAGCCCACCAGAGGGCGAGCATTTCATTACAATCGCGGATAACACAGTAGTATGAAAAAAAAAAAATTTTTTTTTCAGTTATTTGTTTTTAAGTTATGCTGATAACAAATATGAATACACATCAACCGCTAAAAATTAGACTTTCGTTGCCAAGGCAACTCAAATCGTGTTATTATACTTAAAAAAACAAAATAATAATAAGTAAATAAATAAAAATGAAAATAGAACTTTAAAGAATTCTTTGTTTACAGTATGGGCATGAAAAATTAATTTACCTTGCTGAGCAGTTCGCTGACATAGTTAATGTAGCAAAGTAATTCCATCAACATTCAATAGAACGTCTAGCTCAATTTTGGGTAGCCCTGTACATTGTCTATGAACAATATAATAAGAACTATAAACAATATTGTGTATTTATATTTAGTTTTATATGAAAAACATCTAACACAAAATGAATTACAATTCTAGCAATTTCCAAGTATAACCCCAATCTATCCAAATACTTTTGGTAGCCCTGTAAACGAATGATGAAGCATTTCCATATCACAATCAACAAAAAACATGGTTTTACGCATGTTTTTTCTATTTTTATTTATTTATTTATTCATTTCGTTTTGTTTAAGACAGCCTAGAGATGTTATACTGTGCTTTAAAGGTCTGTTTGAGACCCGGTACAGTACGAAATCGAATAATCCGGGCCTAGCCGGAAAAATCCGGGCCGTTTATTTTTACCAGTGCATGGTCCGACCCGGGCCGGACAAAAAACGATAAAATCTGGCCCGACCCGGTCCGATTCATAAATATGTAAAAGAAAAAAAAAAATCATGCTTTTTTTATGAAAAATAATTTTATTATGTGTTTTGTAGAGGTTTTATATAGCTAAGCAATAGAATGTTCTTTAACACAACTATGTTCAATACTTACAAGATAATTATAAAAAACAGAAGTTCATTATTACAGACATACAGAAGGCAGAAAGACTGACAGAAAGTCAAATAAAAAATATTAGCATTCATCAAAAAATATAGGAAGGTGTTTAAAATGATTAATACTACTAAAAATGAACTTTCAAGCATTTCCTCTTATATACTGTAATGTATCCGAATTTTTCATGTGATCCAGTAAACAAAACTTTAATGCTAATCTAACCCTATTCAATTAAAAAGATGCTTTTGCACGTGCTAAAAATGATGATACTTTTACCCATTGACCTGGAGAAAAGAAAAAGTATCCTTAGAGAAAAAGTTAAAGCGGAATGATCTTTATAGCCTTCATTGCTTCATACCACCTAAACTCTACAGACTATAGGACATAAAGTAACATACACAGTAAGGGCACATAGTAACGTATTTAATTTCTTTTGTTTGTACATGTGCCAAACTAGTAGTGGCAAGCATTCTATTTTGAATAGGAAACCATCAATATTACTTTGAATAAAATATATTAATTTCGAGACATGCTAAAAATATTTGCAGAAAATCAGATCGCGAACAGACTGATAGACAATTAAATTGAAGTTACAGACATTAAAAAATATATATATAATGTGACATACCAGCCTGTAAAATTATGTAAAATAAATGACTGAAGATTTTATCATTTTCCTTTTTCGTTGATTAACATGGAAGCTAGAAAAAGATTCGGGCCGAAACGGCCCATAAAAAATTTCCTCATGGCCCGGCCCGAGTATACACACACACACAAAAAAAAAAAAAAAAAAAAAAAAAAATGAATCTGAGCCCGGCCCGGCCCGACAGTAAATTAAAAAATTCGGCCCGAACCCGGCCCGTAAATCTCACCCGTACAGACCTCTAATGTGCTTATCAGAAATTACTCCATAGACGTAATGTATTGGAATTCTCTAGGATGTTACTGTACACGAACCATTTCCTTGATCTCAACGAAAAGTATAATGTGTCAATCCCTATATGATAGACATTGAGAATACCGATTTTAGACTTACTGCTACTACTTGTTCTTCCCACAGACTAACCGCTAAAAACATGATTTTAAAACGTGTAAATGTGACAAAAACTCAATTTTAAAAATTTAACTTAAAAATAATTCTTTCTCCATCATATATATACGAGGAAGAGAAAAGAAAATTAATTTAAAAAAAAAACTTTCCAATTTTAATTGGTACGCTCTTATTTTTCCCCCTTTCAAATGTTATGAATTATTTAAGAAACAGAAACAGATTACTTGTGTTGCTTATCATTCTTGGCCGATTTTATTTTTAGATGAAAATTTCTTCAAACCGCCAGTGAAGCGATAAAATCGCCAAGCGGAAATGCTGTCCTGTTACGAGGCAAAAAAATGGCGGTGATGCGCCGGCCTATTATTTATTTAAGGGGCTCTAGTTATTATCATTTCCTTTTTCATGGCAGACGGTGATGATGAAATGATGTTGAAACAAAAAATTCATACTTTAGTTAATTTTAAAAAATCTAATTGTTGTACCGATAAGCCGCTTCCACACTTAAATTCAGAAAAAATTCCCCTTTCATTTGGTACCGAAATCGTAACGATCGGACAAATATTTCTAATTTATTTTCCACTTTTTCTAATTTTAACTCTGTTAAAATATCTTTTTGTATGCATTGGCGGTAAATTCTCAGTCATTGAGATCGCTTTCTGATTAGGCATAATTCTACATTTTAATTAATATCTCCACAACTAATTAAAATTTTTAAATTCTGTTTTGAAGAGGACCTCGGAAAGGCTCCAGAGCATCCGTATGTCAATTCTTGTATTTCTGCGATCAATAGGGGCTGAACGTATAAAAGAACAGACAGACAGACAGATAGACAGACAGACAGACAGACAGACAGACAAACCTTTCCATTTATTATTATAGATAGATAGATGGAAAATAATGACAGGTTGAGAAAATTTGCGAATTTTAATAAAGTGGAAAAGACGTATAACTGATATTAGTGGCGTATAAACGAAGAATTTTTGCATTAAAATGAATGTGAATGAATCGGGACTTCACTAAAAGGACGTATAAATGTAAAAGATGTATAAACGAGAGACGTATAAACGGTGCTTTACTGTATTAATATTGTTATTGCATGATGTCGACTTTTCTCTCATCGAAAATTTTTGTAAAGGGGCTTTGAGCGGAGCATGATTTGACTATTTTTACTTTATTCAACAGAAGAAAGTTTTGATTTCGTAAAAATTCGCAGTTTCAGGTTTTCGATGAATTTATATATTTTGACAGATATAGAAAACGATTTCACCAGTTTTAGAATATATTTGTGCATGTGCCTGAGTGACAAGAATTTTGTGGCAACTGTATCTCAGAAACTATTGCACAGAGTTTCATACAAATCGATATGTAGTAGCACCTTGACATAAGTTAGTGCCTCTGAACTTTTGGTGAAAATCGTCCAACAGGTGGCGTTTTGATCCCGCATTTTCTAATTTTTTAACATGGCGGCATATGACAAAATTTTCTATAAATGTGCACATGAGAATTGCGGGGAAGTACCCTCCGAAGAAGGCAAATTTTCAATAAAGGTATCATTTAAAAGAGCTCGTCAATACCCTAAATGAAAAAAAAAATAATAATAATAATAATAATAATAATAATAATAATATTTTTTTTTAAGGTATCGTTAGTAGCGAATCGAATTTCTTCAGACATTTAACATTATAATTCTATGAGAAGAAAATCATCTGCATTCACCATGGAAAATAATTTTAATAAACTATTTGTACTAAGTGAAATTGTATATAAGAAAAAGTTTTGTGATGGCCCTAACATAGTAATTTGAAAATGTCTATTTGTCTGTCTGTGTGACAAAATTTTGTGGCAGCTCTAGACTTAGTGCTCAGAATTTCGTAAAAGTTTATATTTAATTCCACCTTGACGCAAATTGATACATATCAACTTATGGTGAAAACCACTTAACAAGTATCGGTGCTATGCAACGATTTCTCCAATTTACCGAAAGTCTATACATCAGTATCTGTTGTGTATAATTGCATAAAACTTGATATGGGAGCGATCGATTATGAAAAACTATGCTGATTTAATTGTAGTGCATATCGGTCGAAAGGTGCCGCTGCTATGGTGCAATTTTAACATTTATGGTAAAACTTCTTAGTATCTTTTGTTTTAATTGCATAAAACTTGATATGTAAGAGAGCTGGGAAAAAGAATTGACATAATTAGAGTGTGTATCTGTCAACAGTTGGTGCTACCATTCCTCAACTTCTCTAAATGTCCATGTGGCTACAGCTCAGCATCTGTTGGTTAAAATTGCTCCAAACCGCATAAGTAAAATCTTTATTATGCGAAGGTAGAATTAAAAATTTGTTCATGTTTTACTGGTGTGCGAAGAATATACAGAATGATATAGAAAACAATTTTGTAATGGTCACAACATACTAATTCTCTCTCTCTCGAAAGAGAGAATAGTTAAATTACGATTGCATATTTTTAGCGTCGATATTTTTAAAGAAAGCTATAAGTAATGCAATATCTCAAGCGGAATTTAACAAGATATTTAGATTTAATTGTAAACGAAAGGTTTCGTGAAAATTACGTATGAGACGAACAAAGAAATGAATTGAATAACAAATTCGCCATCCCTTATCTTAATGCAGTTTTAACAGAATGTAGTGAAAAAAACGAATTATTTCAATTAAAGAATATATATATATAAAACGGCCATTAATAAATAAATATAACGTTAATGATGATTTCTCTTAAGATTATTGATGTAAAGAATTACAAAAATGTTTCTTCTACATGTATAAAGCTGAAGGTTTGTCGTTGTATCTGCCCGGATTTTTAGTTCACTATACAAAGCTACACCATTCAACTTATCGCTACGAGAATTGGCATGCTTATTAATCATTTTTAAGTTCAATCGGGTAATTGGTTACAACGATATTAAATAATAATCCCATTTTAACTTTTAAAATTATGTATATATATAAGGATGCCAATAAATAAATTAATTACACATTCATTTTTTCCAGGCATAAAAGAAAATATATTTATTTATTACACTCAGAAAATGTTTCTCTATCTATAAAAAAATGTTATTTTCGCTGGCGTCAAATTTTTTTGTGTGCGACCGCATCTCCTCGCGGAGGGCAGTGTCCTTCGTGTCATAAGATGTATCAATGTTTGCCAAATACTCCAAGGAAGACATTTCAGTTGCATACAAATTTCTATCATTTTAATTAATGGAGTTATTAATTAAAAACGTCCTGTTAATAAAGGTACTCTATTTTTTATTGAAAAAGGTGTCTCTTATAACGTTGTTTTTCTGTTATGATGTCATTTTCCACGGGAAAATTAAAATGTCATCAATACGAAAGCGAAGTGATGACGTCAATGGTCGTTCGTGGATGCAAGAAAAAGATTTCCTATGTTAAACGCTGATTGGATTTTTCGTAAAAAATTATTAAAAATCGAGGAAAATTATTTCCCGATTTTAATCCCCATATTTGGTGTAGATGTGTATTAGTTATCATGTGCATGCGTTAGATTAAGTTGTTTTTGCTGTAAAATTGATAAAATTTGAATTTTAAATTTCAAAACTCTAGAAAAAAAAATGGCAAACTTCCATATTCGATTGAAAACATAAACATTTCATTTTAAAGGATGATATTTACACAATAAATATCCAACTAATATACTAATTAAAAGGAAAATGATAAATATTCTAACATAATTTGAAGTCAAATTTGTTTTCAAATGTCCAAATAAAGTATCTGATATAAGATACTAATATGCTGCAGTGGAATAGATTTGATATCTGTCATCCTTGGCAAAAAAAAAAAAAATGCCAAATTATCTGGCGAACATAATTTAATTCCTTTGAAAAATCATGGTTATTTTAACAACTTATATTAAGAGATTAATGCATAATTTGAAACAAATATTTCGTACAATACATATTACGAAAATATACATCTGACATGTATATTTTCGTATTACGTTTTTGATCGCCAAATACAAAAACGCCAAAGACAACAGAGTTTTGAAATTTGAAATTAAAATTTTGTCAATTTGACAGCAAAATAACTCAATCTAACACTTGCACATGAAAACTAATACATATCTATACCCAAATAGGGGGATTAAAATCGGGAAATAATTTTCCTCGATTAATAGTAATTTTTTACAAAAAATCCAATGGGCGATTAACATAGGAAATCATTTTGTTGCATCCACGGACGGTCAGTGACGTCACACTTTGCTTGCGTATGGTGTTTAAAAAAAAAAATAAGAAAATAATAATGATGCAATAAATGTCAATGTTTCTACTGTTGTTATTAGTAACAAAAAAAAAATCGTCTTCCAATAAATAAAACTAGTATGTTGTGGCCACCACAAGACTTTCTTCTATATTTACCTATACATATTCAATCAGTAACAATATTAAAAAAAAAAAAAAAAAAAAAAAAAAAAGTACGATTTTTTTTTTTTTTTTTGTTAAAAGTAAAAAAAATCGATAACTTTGTTTTAAATTATCAAAGATTTATAGTTCAACCATTCGTTTTAAAGGTATTGACGAGACCTTTCGAAAGATACCCATCTTGAAAATTTATCCCCCCCGGGGGGGTACTTCCCCCTCAGGGGGGGAAGCGATGCCCCCCCATGCAGAAAAATTTTTTTCCTAGTTACATACTACTATTATCAATAATTCATATTAATTTTACAATTACAAGTTTAAAACAACTCTTATTATGCACATTTATACAAATTTTTGCCCTATGCTGCCATGTTAAAAATTTAGATAAAATGCTATCACAGCGCCACCTGTTGAGCTATTGATCCCCAAACATAATCAGCACCAGTTAATGTCGGGGACAAACTGAATACCAAGTATGGTTAATATTCGTTAAAAAAAAAAAAAAAAAAAAAAATTGCGATTTTTTTTCTGTTTTGTTTTGTTAAAACAAAAAAAATCGATAACTTTGGTTTGAATTATCACAGATTTATCGTTCAACCATTCGTTTTAAAGGTATTGACGAGATCTTTCGAAAGATACCCATCTTGAAACTTTGCCCCCCCGGTGGGGGGGGAACCGATGCCCCCACATGCACAAAAATTTTTTCCTAGTTAACTACTACTATTATCAACCTGATCTTTCGAAAGATACCCATTGTGAAAATTTACCCCCCCTGGGGGCGTATTTCCCCCCTAGGGGGAGGAAGCGATGCCCCCCATGCAGAAAATTTTTTTCCTAGTTACATACTACTATTATCAATAATTCATATTAATTTTACAATCACAAGTTTAAAACAACTCTAATTATGCACATTTATACGAATTTTTGTCCTATGCTGCCATGTTAAAAATTTAGATAAAATGCTATCACAGCCCCACCTGTTGAGCTATTGATCCCCAAACATAATCAGCACCAGTTTATGTCGGGGACCAACTAAATACCAAGTTTGGTTAAATTTCGTTAAAAAAAAAAAAAAAAAAAAAAAGTTTTTTTTTGTTAAAAGTAAAAAAAATCGATAACTTTGTTTTAAATTATCACAGATTTATGGTTCAACCATTCGTTTTAAAGGTATTGACGAGACCTTTCGAAAGATACCCATCTTGAAACTTTGCCCCCCCGGGTGGGTACTTCCCCCCCGGTGGGGGGGGGAACCGATGCCCCCACATGCACAAAAATTTTTTCCCAGTTAACTATTACTATTATCAACGAGACCTTTCGAAAGATACCCATCTTGTAAATATCTAAGATATTTTTACTTTCTTCTATATGTAATATAGAGAAAGTATTGGATTCGCGAAAATTTTCGAAGTCCACTTTTTGATGGATTTACATGTTTTGGGATGTGGAGAACACGAATTAATAGTTTTTAGAAAATGTCTGTCTGTCTGTATCATTTTTTTGTGGACGCTGTATCTCACGAACCAATGAATGAAATTTAACCAAACTTGGTATTTAGTTGCACCCTGACATAAACTGGTGCTGATTAGATTTTGGGATCAATCGCTCAATAGGTGGCGTTGTGATCGCATTTTATGCAAATTTTTAACATGGCAGCATAGGACAAAATTCCGTATAAATGGGCATAAAGAGAGTTATTTTACACTTGTGATTGTAAAATTAATATGAATTATTGATAATAGTAGTAGTTAGCTAGGAAAAAAATTTTGTGCATGTGGGGGCATCGGTTCCCCCCCCTGGGGGGGAAGTACCCCCCCGGGGAAGTAAATTTTCAAGATGGGTATCTTTCGAAAGGTCTCGTTGATAATGGTAATAGTTAACTGGGAAAAAATTTTTGTGCATGTGGGGGCATCGGTTCCCCCCCACACCGGGGGGGGAAGTACCCACCCGGGGGGGCAAAGTTTCAAGATGGGTATCTTTCGAAAGGTCTCGTCAATACCTTTAAAACGAATGGTTGAATCATCATTCTGTGATAATTTAAACCAAAGTTATCGATTTTTTTTACTTTTAACAAAACAAAACTTAGAAAAAAAATCGCAATTTTTTTTTTTTTTTTTTTTTAACGAAATTTAACGAAACTTGGTATTTAGTTGGTCCCCGACATAAACTGGTGCTGATTATGTTTGGGGATCAATAGCTCAACAGGTGGCGCTGTGATAGCATTTTATCTAAATTTTTAACATGGCAGTATAGGGCAAAAATTCGTATAAATGTGCATAATAAGAGTTGTTTTAAACTTGCGATTGTAAAATTAATATGAATTATTGATAATAGTAGTATGTAACTAGGAAAAAAATTTTCTGCATGGGGGGGCATCGCTTTCCCCCTCCTAGGGGAGAAATACCCCCCCAGGGAGGGTAAATTTTCACAATGGGTATCTTTCGAAAGATCAGGTTGATAATAGTAGTAGTTAACTTGGAAAGAATTTTTGTGCATGTGTGGGCATCGGTTCCCACCCGGGGGGGGGGGGCAAAGTTTCAAGATGGGTATCTTTCGAAAGGTCTCGTCAATACCTTTAAAACGAATGGTTGAATCATCATTCTGTGATAATTTAAACCAAAGTTATCGATTTTTTTTACTTTTAACAAAACAAAACTTAGAAAAAAAATCGCAATTTTTTTTTTTTTTTTTTAACGAAATTTAACGAAACTTGGTATTTAGTTGGTCCCCGACATAAACTGGTGCTGATTATGTTTGGGGATCAATAGCTCAACAGGTGGCGCTGTGATAGCATTTTATCTAAATTTTTAACATGGCAGTATAGGGCAAAAATTCGTATAAATGTGCATAATAAGAGTTGTTTTAAACTTGCGATTGTAAAATTAATATGAATTATTGATAATAGTAGTATGTAACTAGGAAAAAAATTTTCTGCATGGGGGGGGCATCGCTTCCCCCCTCCTAGGGGGGAAATACCCCCCCAGGGAGGGTAAATTTTCACAATGGGTATCTTTCGAAAGATCAGGTTGATAATAGTAGTAGTTAACTTGGAAAGAATTTTTGTGCATGTGTGGGCATCGGTTCCCACCCGGGGGGGGGGGGGGCAAAGTTTCAAGATGGGTATCTTTCGAAAGGTCTCGTCAATACCTTTAAAACGAATGGTTGAACCATAATTCTGTGATAATTTAAACCAAAGTTATCGATTTTTTTTACCTTTAACAAAACAAAACAGAAAAAAAAATCGCATTTTTTTTTTTTTTTTTTTTTTTTTTTTTTAACGAAATTTAACCAAACTTGGTATTTAGTTTGTCCCCGACATTAACTGGTGCTGATTATGTTTGGGGATCAATAGCTCAACAAGTGGCGCTGTGATAGCATTTTATCTAAATTTTTAACATGGCAGTATAGGGCAAAAATTCGTATAAATGTGCATAATAAGAGTTGTTTTAAACTTGTGATTGTAAAATTAATATGAATTATTGATAATAGTAGTATGTAACTAGGAAAAAATTTTTCTGCATGGGGGGGGGGGGGCAAAGTTTCAAGAATGGTATCTTTCGATAGGTCTCGTCAATACCTTTAAAACGAATGGTTGAACTATAAATCTGTGATAATTTAAAACAAAGTTATCGATTTTTTTTACTTTTAACAAAAAAAAAAAAAAAAAACAGAAAAAAAAATCGTACTTTTTTTTTTTTTTTTTTTTTTTTTTTAAATATTGTTACTGATTGAATATGTATAGGTAAATATAGAAGAAAGTCTTGTGGTGGCCACAACATACTAGTTTTTTTCTGCTTTTATAAAATTAATTTCTTACTGACAACTTTTTAGATTGTTCATAATTTTTTTTTATAAGTTATTTTTACTTTCTTCTATATGTAATATAGAGAAAGTATTGGATTCGTAAAAATTTTCGACCTCGGGTTTTTGATGGATTTACACGTTTTGAGAGCTGTAGAACACGATTTGATTATTTTTAGAAAATGTCTGTCTGTCTGTCTGCCTGTGTGTGTGTGTGTGTGACAAAATTTTGTGGCAACTGTATCTCAGAAACTACTGCAGAGAATTTCATACAAATTGGTATGTAGTTGCACCTTGACATAAATTAGTGCCTATCAACTTTTGGTAAAAATTGTCTTACAGGTTGCGTTGCCATCCCACTTTTTCTACATTTTTAGTAATCATTATGAAATTTACAAGAATTATTTATAATAGAGATAGTCAACTAGGAATAAAATTTTGTATGTGTAGTAGCCTCGCCACCCTCCCCCCCGGGGGGGAAGTCCCCCCTCGAGGGGAGTAAATTTTCAAGATGGGTATCTTTCGAAAGGTCTCATCAATACCTTTAAAACGAATGGTTGAACTATAAGTCTGTGATAATTTAAAACAAAGTTATCGATTTTTTTTACTTTTAACAAAAAAAAAACTTAGAAAAAAAAATCTTTTTTTTTTAACGAAATTTAACTAGACTTGGTATTTGGCTGGCCCCTGACATAAACTGGGGCTGATTAGATTTGGGGATCAATCGCTCAACAGGTGGCGCTGTGATCGTATTTTTTCTAAATTTTGAACATGGCAGTATAGGACAATATTTCGTATAAATGTACATAATGAGAGTTATTCTTAACCTGTGATTGTGAAATTAATATGAATTATTGATAATAGTAGTAGTTAACTAGGAAAAAAAATTGGGGCATCGCTTCCCCCCCCCCCCTTAGGGGGAAGTACCCCCCGGGGAGGATAAATTTTCAAGATGGGTATTTTTTAAAAGGTCTCGTCAATACCTTTAAAACGAATGGTTGAACTATAAATATTTGATAATTTAAAACAAAGTTATCGATTTTTTTTTTTACTTTTAACGAAAAAAAACTGAAAAAAAATCTTTTTTTTTTTTTTTTTTTACTGCGTGAATTTGTATAGGAAAATATAGAAGAAAGTCTTGTGGTGGCCACAACATACTAGTTTTTTCTTTCATTTTGTTTGTTTTGTGAATAATGAAATAATGTGTCTGTATAATTAACTGCATTTCTTTTTGCCTTTAAAATGTGTTTATTATTTAAATTTAAAAACATATTTTAAAATACTTCAAATATATTTTTATTTTGGCTAAATATATATATATATATATATATATATATATATATATAGAATCAAATTCAATCTTATTGACTAAAACTAAATGACTCATATAACTCCTATATACTCATATAACCTTATATACTCATATTTCATTAATAATAATAATAATGTGGCATTAAATATTATTTATTTCGATTTCACATTGAATATGGGGATTTTTATAACATTTTTCTGCTTTTATCTTGTGTTATGCACTAGTAATATTCTTATTCAGTGAAAGGCAAAGCAGCAAATAGGCAGGCAGAACCCCACAGGGGTTAATAACTGAAGCGAGTCGGGAGGAGGCGCAGCCTCCCTCGGGGCGTTGGTGATAGGAACCAGCAGGGGGCAAAGCCCCCTAGTTTTTTAGAAAAAGGGTTTTTATTATTATTATTAATTATTTTATAAAATACAAAAATGAATTTTAAATGTTAAAACAGGAATAAACTTCTACGTCAGAAACGCCAAAGAAAAATTATTGAGGTGCATACAGCTGTTTCGGTAGCCTAAAGCGTACCGTCTTCAGTGCAAAAAGAATTCTGAATCTGGAGAAGTGCTCGTATATATAGGAGAGGGACCGGATTTAGTTCAACCAATAGGATTACGGAAGAGGTGGGGAGTGTGGCCAATAGGAATTAAGGAATGTGTAGCTGTGTAAACAGTAGAAAAGTTAAGGAAATGTGGACTGAATGTAAAATTTCCAACAATCAGACAAATAGGGAACAGCGAAATCACAATTTACAAGGTTTTTAAAATTTTTATAAATATGAAAAGCTTCAAAGAAATCGAGTTCATGAATGGATTTAGGTCTGCAAATTATTTTAGCTGAATTAAATTTAAAATTATGATTTTCCTCCCAGCAATGTTTAGAAATAGCCGATTTATTGGTTTCTTGTTTGCGGACGTAATTCATATGTTCTTTTAGACGAAATTTAAGACTGCGTTTAGTTTGGCCAATATATGATAAACCACGCTGACAGGAAATACTATAAATGCCCCAAGAATTATGCATATCAATATGATCTTATATATAATTGAAGCTTTTCATATTTATAAAAATTTTAAAAGCCTTGTAAATTGTGATTTCGCTGTTCCCTATTTGTCTGATTGTTGGAAATTTTACATTCAGTCCACATTTCCTTAATTTTTCTACTGTTTACACAGCTACACATTCCTTAATTCCTATTGGCCACACTCCCCACCTCTTCCGTAATCCTATTGGTTGAACTAAATCCGGTCCCTCTCCTATATATACGAGCACTTCTCCACCGCATAACCATTAACAATACTACCATCCCCTGGCAAGATGACACCAAGTATCTTGGCGTCTACCTTGACCGTAGATTAACATTCAGAAAACATATCATTACCTCTAGAGCTAAAGCTACCAATGTTAAAAAATCCCTCGAACCCCTCTTTAAAGGCAAAACGCTTTCTATACGTAACAAACTTTTACTCTATAACTCATGTATTCTCCCGATGCTCACCTACGCATGTCCCATCTGGGGATGTACATGTAAATCCTCTTTTAATTTATTGGCCCGCACTCATAACAAAATTCTAAGACAAATTCGTAACGGAAACAGATACCTACGAAATACCACAATTCAAAATGACCTTCGGACTCAGTCCTTTCACGATAGAGTCAGAAATCTCTCTAAAAATTTCTATGACTCCATTGGAAATATTAATAATGAAATCATAGCGGAGTTACCCGATTATGATATGCTTTCCCCAACTAAACGAAAGCGCCCTAAATATTCAATGGTCCTCGATGACTAGTTTCTCCAGCATCTAATTTCTTTCCACTTATTTTTTTAATAAAAAAAAAAAAAATAAATAACATATATTTAATTTTACACTTCACAACTTAGTTAGATTCTCTTTTTAGTCTCATTTTTCTGTGATGTATTGTCTTGCAAATACATAATACGTAAGTCGCAGCCCTTAGTAGGGGCCTTTTTCAAGGCCTACTGGTTAGACCAGATCCGAAGGGACTGTGCTGTGTTGTGTAGGGCCATGACTTACACTCGCGGGAAGGTGAATTAAAAAAAAAAAAAAAAAACGTATGGTCACTTTAAAGTGTCTTTTTCTTTTTTTTATTTGGGAATCGACACAGCTTTGCTTTGGACCTTTTCTACGACCTTTAAATTTTTAGGAACTGCGAACCATCTTAATCTCTTTATTTTTGTTACCTTTTCTCATTCCAGTAGTTTTTTCATTAATTTTTCTATACCATTTTTATAGACTTAAGTTTACTTTTCCTATCCTAATGCTTAATTTATTTAAACTTAACTTTTTTATCATTTTTTACACGCAGAATTTTCTCTGCAGTTAGATTTTATTTTTTACTGGCTCACATGTATAGCTAGACAATCATCAATAGCCTGGACGTAAAGTGATGATCACTAGGAAGTCCACCAATGCAAATATCAGTTCCAGTTCCAGTTCAGAATTCTTTTTGCACTGAAGATGGTACGCTTTAGGCTACCGAAACAGCTGTATGCACCTCAATAATTTTTCTTTGGCGTTTCTGACGTAGAAGTTTATTCCTGTTTTAATATTCCAACGCCAAGTCTCCTGCTATTATATAGAATTTTAAATGCATTTTATTTTTAATTTTTAACAAATGTATTTTAATAAATACATTTCTTTTTGCTCTGGAAAGAAAATGAACGTGCAAAATTTTTTATTTATTTATTTAAATTGTTTATTTATTTGTGGTTTCATTTTTACATTCATTTTGCTGAATGTAAAATGAATACTTTCTTCTTATTCCATTAAATATTTTTCTCAGTTTTAACGTTTAAATAATTTTGATGCTAAAACACAACGGTCATATAACTAATTAACTTTCGTTTATATATATATATATATTCTTTTGCCTAGTATTTATTCATAAATTTAAAAAAAAGAATGTAATGCCTCCAAAAATCTGCCTAAATACTTTTGTAATGCTCTAATCATGTTGAAATTAATGTTTATTATATTCGTATACACAAAAACCTGTTTTCAGTAGAGTATGGTGTGGATGTGGTTAGCATTAAACTTAAAGGACGCATGAAAATATTCAGATACTTTAACAACTATCATTGAAAATAGTATTTTTGTCTGTGTTGAGCTTCTTAAAATTTTCCAAAAAAAGCTTTAATAGTAATTCTTATTATAACTCAATTAGTGAATCTGTCCTTCTTTTTACCCGTCTGTCTGTATGCGCTCTAATTTATGTTAATACTTATTGAATGTCTTGGAATTGATTTATATTATTCAAGTTTACTATGGCGAGTTCTCTGTTGAAAATTATACAAATAGTTCGACTTGTTTGAGGACAGGAACACGCAAAAGATTTTCGATGCAATATGGTCTAAGAGAAATATATTTTGAAAGCATATTTTAATATACCTATACTAGATAAAACGTTATGAATTAATATACATTATAAAGGTACAGAAATTCATTTTTCCTGCAAAATAAGATATGGTTAGCGTAATTAATTGATTTAAGGTTATTCCGATTCATTGAGAGATATAAGAAGAAATTGTTTATTGTAAATATTTTGTGTTGTCAGGGTATTTTAACTAACACATATTAATTGCAATTAATTAATATAAACAGCTTATGGTAATCTCTAGCTAAATGCATTTCTGTTATCGTCACGTTGTCAACCTTACAGTAGTCACACATGGAAAAAGAAAATGAAGAAGAAAATGTTGGAAACATCTATCCGCTTCAATCAACACGTACATCAAAATGAAAGAATAAAATCTAACTTTTCCCCCCCATTTACTCAAAACAAAACTTTACTTTCACGGCTATGGTATGTTTTTACGGTTTTGCCGCGGCAGTCAATGTATTTCGGTTCCGGTGGGCCTCTCTCACATCTGTTCTACATCCTACGACATCGTCAACACTGAACACATATTGACGGTAAAACGCAGCCCTATTCCCTTACGTCAATCGTCAACAAAAAAATCCCAACGAAGAAAAAAGAGTATATATACAGACAGTCCTTGAACTTCAAGCAATTATCCAAGTATTTACGCACGTGCAAATAACGAACAAACTAACATAAGAGTTAAATGTCACCGCGAAACTAAAATTACTAAATTGTATAACAATATAAATATTGACTTCTGAAGTGTTTTCATAACCAGTATGTTATAGCATTCTAATATAGGCGGTAAGCAAGCACCATGAATTTCAAATTTCGCAACAACTGTTTCAGGTCGAAATAATTAAGCACGACCTTTCATCAGACAAAAAATATCGTAACAAAATGTTATGAGAGAAACAACGCAATGTAGATGATTCAAAGTGAAACTGGTACAGAATTTTAAAGAAAAAGAAAAACCAGTATGTTGTGGCCATCGTAAAACTTTGTGCTATATTTTCCTATAAAAAATCTCTCAGTACAAATAATTTATTAAAATTATTGTTTATTAAAATTATTTTCGATGATAAATGCAAACAATATTTTCCCATAAAAGTATAACACCAAATGTGAAAAAAAAAAAAAAAAAAAAAAAAAAAAAAGCGCGGAATAGCAACGCCACCTGTTGGGCTATTTTTACCAAAGGTTAATAGGAACTAATGTATTCCAAGGTGCAATTACATATCAATTTGTATGAAATTCCGTGCAGCAGTTCCTGAGATAGAGTTGCAACAAAATTTTTGTCATACACAGAAACATACAGACAGACAATTTCTAAAAATGGTCAAATCGTATACTAGATTTCACAAAATGGAAATCCATCAAAAGTCCAAAGTCGAAAGTTTTTACAAAACTAATACTACTTTCTTCTACTGAATATTGAAGAAAGTAAAAATTGGTTTATAAAAATATTTTAGATGATAAATTTGTCGTCTATATGTGTGATTTGGGCAATATTTGTGGATGACTGTATGAGAATTATCGCTATGTCGCTGTGCTGACGTGTACCCTAAGTAATAAGAGTTCTTTCTTTCATTATCAAGCAGAAACGGTCGTTTTGCCAAGCCAAGCTCAGAGAAAAGCAAAACAAGCAAACTACCACTAACACAAAGCAGAACGCGCCAATAATAAAATCGACAGAAATAACCCAAGATCGTTAAATGCTTATTATACAGAAACCAACTTTCCCATGTTAAATCGGCAAATTTTTTTCCCGTAAAGTTTTAAATATTGGACGAATCAAATATCGCAGTAAAATGAAACAAAAAGTAAAATATTCGTATCAACGAGATCTTTAATTTGAGATAAAAACGAACTTTCTAAGTTAATAAGTAAAAAAATGGGAGCACTTTCAATTTAGCGTAAAATTAGATGTTTTGACAACTTTTTGAAAAAATTTCTTCTTCAAGAAATTTTTTTTAAAACAAGCTAGAGAATTCATAAATGTGCAGAATTCTTTGAAAACTGGTTTTTCAGATAGACAATTACTTAATCTAGGAACTTTTATAAAATTTAGCTTTTAAAAATCAAAATTTCCTATCTTAATTGCTGAAAAACTGTTAAATATCGCCAAAGAGACATAAATCGCCAAATATGAAATTGCTTCATCCCAGTTTATCCGAAAAATATTAATTTCAAATTGAGCTGCTTTTTCTTTTTATAAGTTATGTTTTTAACCAAAGAATCTTTGCTTTTATTATTTTGTACAATTTTAAATTTTATATCCCTGAAAACAGAAATGAATACCTTTTTGAATAACATTTGTTTCAAATCTATAGCTTGAATTGCTGATTTTTTAATATTTTTCATACCTTAGAATAAGAAAGTCAGTACACGATATAGTATCCAATTTTAGTATCCTTCAATTCAATCTGGCAATGATAATTACGATGCATAAAGATTTCTACTTCCTTCTATATAGTACACTAGCAGGCTTTGCCCGCTTCGCTTGTCATTTTATTGAAATGAATTTCGACTTTCGGTTTTTAATGGATTTCACGTTGTAAGAGCTCCTGAAAACAATTTGACTATTTTTAGAAAATTTCTATTTGCGTGTGTGTGTTCTATGTGTGTGGCGAAAATTTTGTTCCAACTAGATATCAGGAGCTACTGCTCAGAATTACATATAAATTTATATGCAATTGAACCTTGATGTATAATAGCGTTTATCAATATTTGGTGTCAATTGTTCAACATGGTGCTGCTATACAGTGATTGCCGCAATTTCAGAGAAGGCTATATCTGAGTAACTAATACATGGAATTGCATAAATTTACAAATAAATTTACATTGTTACAAATTATAGTGCTTATCAACTTTTGTACCAATATCTCAACATGTGGCGCTGCTATACAGCGATTTTCGCAGTTTAAGGAAAGGTTCTGTTGCACATAATGAAACAAAACTTAATATGTGAAACGGCCATTATGAGACATTATGCTGATTGAATCTCGATGCCTATCGGCCGATAAGTGGAGCTCATATACTACAATTTTTTTTTTGAACTGAAAGGATGCCATCTGCATGGTGAAAATTTACTTCCGTTGGACATTTTCTGCAACAATACCTCTCTGAGTTGATAATATTCAGCATTCATAATGAAAAAAATAATAAATAATTTGTGCTGCGTTAATATGTATAGGAAAATGTAGAAGAAAGTTTTGTGATGGACACGGCATACTAGTCTGCATAGAAAACCCATGGATAATGTCTAGCATCCAGAATTATGGAAAGTTTAACGCAAAGAAAACTTTGTAATACAGTTAAACGCAAAGAACAACATCGCACGAAAGCTGAGTTGAAATCCAGGACATATCTAATGTAAAGTATCAGGTTAATTCCAGTAAATATAAAAACTATTTTAAAAAAATAAATGATATCTACAAAAAAGACACTTAAAATGTACAAAAAAGCCAAGCTCAAAGAAAGAGAATTGATTAAAGTTGTGTCTAAAAAGGGTGTGATATCAAATTCCCAAGCTTACATTCAAATACTTATTTAATATTCCCTTTTAACTAAATTTTCACATGTGAATCAAGTGCCTTATGATAGGTTGATAGAAATCCTTCTTTCCTGTACTAAATACATCATAGCGTGTTTCTGAAAAATATTATTATTTTTATTTATGTATGATGGGCTTGGCGGCCATCCTTCAAGTAATGAATAAACATTCACACAATTTGAAAGAAGTTTCTTAAAATATATCTCATATAAAATTGATTTTGCTATTCTATTCAGCAGAGACGGAAATATTTCGATAACATGATTTCTTATTAGTATTAAGTGCACTACCATCCTATAAATGCCGGGAATAAAAGAATATAAAAATTTAAATTAACGTAAAAACATGAAGGAGAGGGGGGGTGAAGCATAGAAGCTTCCACCCCCCGTTATATTTACCCAGTTTGAATTTAGCTTCTTGGAATAAATATCTCGTAAAAATAATATGGTTATTCCATTCAACAGGGGTTGAAATATTCAGATTAAAAAAGAAAAAAAAAAGCATTAAAAACATCGCAAAAGCCCCGTTAAGCACACAAGTTGAATCAATTTAAGTTTTAACAGTGTTAAGTTTGGCGCACTCCCATCCTCCCATCCTATAATTATTTCCCATTGCGCAGCACTAGTGCGATATAAAACTCAATTAACCAACCAATCAACCAACTCATCCTATAATAGGGCAGTTCCTTGTTTGTAAACAAACATCTCAACTTTTATGAGTGGTTGGCAAAAAGGCTTGGGAAAAGCATAGCGATGGCGATTACTTGATTACTACCAACGGAAAATCAATGGTGGGCGGGGCGCGGGAAAGTCGAGCGCGCTTTTTTGCCAACCACATGACGTCATGAGGAAATGCTCTATTGATGAGATTTATAGAATTCAAACTAACGTAAATCTTTGAAAGATGGCCGCCAAGCCCATCATACATAAATAAAAATAATAATATTTTTCAGAAACACGCTATGATGTATTTAGTACAGGAAAGAAGGATTTCTATCAACCTATCATAAGGCACTTGATTCACATGTGAAAATTTAGTTAAAAGGGAATATTAAATAAGTATTTGAATGTAAGCTTGGGAATTTGATATCACACCCTTTTTAGACACAACTTTAATCAATTCTCTTTCTTTGAGCTTGGCTTTTTTGTACATTTTAAGTGTCTTTTTTGTAGATTATAGTTACCAACAACTTATTACAGTAATGTAATCAATCAATTAATGAAAACAGCTCCTATAGAAGTTGTGTTTAAATACATTATCTGAGGTTCTCAAACTGCCTAACTTTACCAGACACATTCCTTCAGTTTAGTTTCTTCTACCCTCAAGCACATGCTGGCATTGAAATTTGAATTTCTTATTGTTACTGAGTTACTGGAATACTTTACGCATGAAGTTAATTATGTCATCAATAGTGCAGGCACTTTCTTCGAAATACTTAATACCTAGTATTACTGTATACTTACTTTTGTATTTCTGTATTTTATACTGTCCTTGATCTTCAAGTAATTATCCAATCATATATAGACACTTGCAATATTTTCAAGCGTCTATTAATAATAATAATAATAAATAACTAGTATGCTGTGGACACCACAAGACTTTCTTCTGTATTTGCCTATACAAATTCCCTCAGTGCAAATTATTTATTAAAATTATTTAACCGGATGAATGCAAATGATTTTCATCTTAGGGAAAACTAACAGTAAATATCCAAAAAAAGACAGTTTTATTGTCTATAAATAACATTTAAAAAAATGCGTTTTTAAAATGGTTAACTCCCATATCAAGTTTCATACAGTTATATGCAATAGAGGTTGAGATATAACCATCCCGTTATCGATGAAATTTGTAGTATAGCAGCGCCACCTATTGACCGATAAGCATCGAAATTGAATCAGCATAATGCCTCATAATGGCCTTCTTACATCCTAAGTTTTGTTTGATGATATGCAATAGAACCTGAGATGTATCCTTCTCTTAAATTGTTAAATCACTGTGTAGCAGCGTCACCTGTTGAGCAGTTAACACCAAAAGTAAAAAAAAAAAAAAAAAAAAAAAAATTATATATAGCATATGTTATGACGCATTGAAATAGCAAAATTACAATGCGTAATTTTAAACAATGGGTTGAAATACATTGTTTTTATTTCAACGAACAAACTAAAATAAAAATAATTATAAGGTAAAATATATATATATATATATGTACAGTGTTTTCAAATTTTTTGTTGAATCGTGTAATCTTGACAATTCTATGTATTAATAAATACTTTAAAAAAAAAAAAAAATTAATGAATTATCCCATCAACTTGAAAGGATATGTAAACTCATATGATCAAATGCGTAATAAAGAGAGCAAATATAAGAAATTTTCAAACATTTATTAATTAGCTAAAAGTATTGAAAGAATGCACTGTCATCGTGTTCTGAGCTAATCTAAAAGTTTCAAATGTCTAGCTACTCAGAAAGTTATTTAAAAATCGATTGCAAGATTTGTACTGGACAAACAAACAAACAAGAAAGCAAGTTAATTGAAACATGGTAATTGAATTTATCGTCACATAAAATTAAAGATAAAAATAACAAAATATAAATAAATAAAATAACGCTGAAAGTGTGTGTTTGGAGATTACCATACTTAGGGAGCCATCCGTTCTTCGGACGTTCAAAACTGTGATGGCATGTCTCCAGACCACCTCCAGGGGTAAATCTTAGATCTTCCCCAATTGCCCAATACGTAGCTGTTTTAGTGCGATGTAAAACTCACCCAATCTAAACCTCAACCCAAAGTGTATGCCCATTTGGTGGGCGAATACTCAGTGCCTTGACAGTTAATTGCTAGATTCTGTGTTCAAAAATCCCTTTCAAACAGAGATAATTGTAATTGTTCAGAATTTACTTAAAGGTCTCGGTTTAATGAGCATTAATGTGCAAAATAAAATAAAATAAAATAAAATAAAATAAATAAATAAATAAATAAATAAATAAAATAAAATAAAAGATCGGGAGCAACATCATCAAACTAAACAAACCAAAAGTGCATTTAAGACTATGTTTTATTCCATTCTAATATACTTCAAAAACATAGTTGAATATACAGTCGGTAACAAAAGTGTCCGAACACTAGCAAATATTCCTATGTAAAAAAAGTACACTTCATACGGTTTTTTTAAATAAATCCTTATCGAATCATGTTCTTAGACTGACTACGAACATGATTCGACAAGGATTTATTTAACAAAACCGTATGAAGTGTACTTTTTTTACATAGGAATTTTCGCTAGTGTTCGGACAATTTTGTTACCGACTGTACATTAAATCCAGTAATGTATAGACCTATTGTGTCTATAGCATTGACCGCATATCCACTGTCTATTTGCTCAACCGTTTGTCACTAAGTATACTTCTAATTCCAAAAATGCTTAAGATTTGAAAATTTTTTATTTTGAAAACAGTTCAACTGTACAGTCAACCAGCGTTATTGCAAAAATTATAAAATGTAATTTTTATTCGGTCCGTTTGGACTTTCTAATTACATTTAGGGGAAACATCCTTTATTACTTTCTCTTACCCTCACGGTAGAGAAAATATTGTTTTAGGGTCAAATTTTCGAAAGTGAGTTTTTGTTATATTTACATGTTCTGAGGTCCCCTGAATACGAAAATGATGTTTTTAGAGAATGGTCTGTGTGTGTATCTGTCTGTGTGTCTGTTATCAGCATATCTCAAGAACAAATAGTAGTAGGAATTCCAAACTCGGTATTCTAAATGTGTATCATATAGGGATGCTGCACTAAGCTTTTCGTTGAGATGAAGCAAATGGTTCGTGTACAGGGACACTCAAAAGTATTCAAATACATTACGTCTATGGGGAAATTGCAGGTAAGTAGAGTTTAACATCTATAGACTGCACTAAACCAAATGAAACGAATATATATTTTTTGTAATATAGTCAATTGGGAAATTTTTTTTTGTATATATAGGAGCCTCACCTGCCCCCCCCCCAGGGGGGGGGGAAGTCCCCCCACGAAAGGGAGTAAATTTTCATGATGGGTATCTTTCAAAAGAGCTCTCCAATACCTTTAAAACGAATGGTTGAACCATCGATCTGCGATAATTTAAAATAAAATTATTGATTTCTATTATTTTTAACGATTTTTTTTTTTTTTTATGTAATATTGAGAATAAATTCAACTTTTTTTGGATATTTAGTGTTATACTACTTCTCTAATATGGGAATCGTCTGCATTATCATGGAAGATAATTTTTTAAATAATAGTTTTAATAAATTATTTTTACTGGGTGAATTTGTATAGGAAAATATAGAAGAAAGTCATGTGGTGGCCACAACACACTAGTTATTTGTTGTTAGTGGATGTGCTTTACTAATAATATGTTACCATTTCCAGGAAAACTATTCGGGAATCGAAATAAATTCCTCATAGAGATATGGTAAATAATAAATGTTTTAAGCTAAATATTCATAGCTTGTTTTTTGTATATTTACACGTTTTGAGGCTTCCTGATTACCGTAGTCAAGTTTTTTAACGTTTGATCTTTGTCTGCGTCTCTTAGAGTAACTTAAAAACGAATAATTTTAGGAGATCCAAAAGTTGTATTTTGAAGTTAATATAAGTTTGTTGCTGGAAAAGTTTGATCAAGATTGATAAGTTTCAATGAATGTTGCGTGTGAAAATTGTCTGTATAATTTTAAGTAAGCTTTTAATTTTAATAACAGAATTAAATTCTATATAAATGTAGGGGCATTAATGAAACGGGGGGTTGAGGGGGGCGGTAGCCTCTCTCACACAGAACTAATTATCATATAAAACTCTTCCGAAGCCTAATTTGAATTGTTTAACATAGGTTTACATAACAGTGTTCGTTATCTTACCTCTTAATCTCTAACCTGTATTTATAGAATTAAATTTCAGGGTAAGAAAAAGTCGCGTGAGTGACACAAAAGATTATTTTTTCATGCAATAAAAATATTAATTAATGAATAATCTTTCATTGCTTCATATGTTCTGTAACTGTTAGAAATACTTTTTAGAATTATATTATATATGTAGCTGTAGCATTAGAAGTTTATACTTTGGTTGTGCAGTCTTGAGCACATGATACACATAATTTTTCTTGTCATAAATGGCTAAAACTTTTAGGTGTTTTTATTCTGAGCCTTTAAAATATAATTTTATTTAAACATATTTCTAGTTAGCGTTGCTCGTAAATAAAATTTGCAACTAAAGGCAATTTAATTAAAAAATTTTATTTGGTATTAAACGTAAAAAAAAAAAAGTTTGGGTAAAAGAGGCTTTAATTTTCGTACCGGATATAAAAAAGGAAAAAAAACTACAAAAAAAAAGTTCTGACAGGATTTAATTTAGGACCTGTGTCCTATTTTTAGCTCAGATTTTTCCTGTTTATGTATATTTGCAACCTCTTTAAAAGTACAGTCAAAGCTGCCAAACTTGACACCGCTATTTCAATACAACTATTTTTGCTTTATTTAGTAAGAAAAAAAAATATGTAATTGAATTAAATGAAGATAACTAAACTAATAAAAGCGGTAAATCTAAAATAAAGCAAATGGTGCGTTCCAGATGGGTGACGACGTTGTTGTCGTGGTTATTTTGTCTTCGAGCTACTGTCGACTTAATTTGTCGGGCATATTTTGTCAGGGTAATATGCCGAGACTATTTTATCTTAGGACTATTTCATCGGTGTCGTGCCCTTAGCGACCGTGCCCTTAGCGACCGTGCCCTTAGCGGAACGTGCCCTTAGCGGAATGGATGAAAGGGAAGAAGGAGGAATAGAAGAAGCCGTGCCCTTAGCGGAAATAAGAAGGTGTGCATGTGGAAGATAGAAATATGTTATTCAAATGCACAAAATAATACTTTCTATAGAATGTAGTATGATTAGCATTAGATTTACAGAGCCAGACAAAATTATTCAGTTACACTGAGGGTTATTATTGGAAATTTTCTGAAATGCATTTTCTTTTACATTAAGCGTTTATTCGATCATTTTTTAAAATGTGAATATGATTTGAATTAGTGTGTCTATTCTACTGTCCGTTTGTCCGTCTCCAGCGCCCGTAAATATTTTAAGAATTTTTTATTTTTCTTCTATATTCAATAGAAGAAAGTACTGGATTCGTAAAAATTTTAGATTTCCGGTTTTCGACGGATTTACACGTTTTGAGAGGTCTAGAATACGATTTGACTATTTTTTAAAAATGTCTGTCTGCCTGTGTGTGTGACAAAAATTTTGTGGCAACTGAATCTTCGGTACTACTGCTCAGAATTGCATATAAATTTACATGTAGATGCACCTTGAGCTACATTAGCGCTATCAACTTTTGATGCCAAGCTCTCAACAGGTGGCACTGCTATACAACGATTTCTACAATTTAAGTGGAAGCTATATATCAGGTTCTGTTGCGTATAATCAATCAAAACTTGGTATGAGAGAAGGCCACCATGAGACATTATGCTGACTCAGTTTGAATGCTTATGGACCGACAAGTGGTGCTGCTATACAGCGATTTCTACAATGTAAGGGAAAGCTATATCTCAGGAATTACTGCACAGAGTTCCATGTAAATTTATATGTTGATGCACCTTAACCTAAATGACTATCTGTCAACTTTTGGTGTCAACCGCTCCACAGGTAGCGCTGCTATACAGCGGTTTCCACAATTGAAGGGAAGGCTATATCTCAGGCTCTATTGCGTATAATCAAACAAAACATGATGTAGGTGAAGGCCATTGTGAGATATTATGCTGCTTCAATTTGGGTGCTTATCGGCCAATAGGTGTCGTTGTCATACTGCAAATTTCCTCGATAGTGTGAAAGCTATATCTCAACTTCTATAGCTCATAACTTTACGAAACTTGATATGTGACATAACTATTATAAAAATGCATTTTTTAAGATGTCATTTATAGACAATAAAACAACTGTCTTTCTTTGGATATTTAGTGTTAGTTTCCTCTAAGATAAAAATTATTTATTTGCACTTAGTGAATTTGTATGGGAAAATATAAAAGAAAGTCTTGTGGTGGCCACAACTTACTAATTTTTACTTTCATTTTATTTTATTTTTTTTAATAATATGTGTAATTCAAATTCATTATTGGATATTCCCTACTTAAAATGGCTCTAGCAGAACATATGCCACTGGTTTGTGTACATGAACATCCAAAAAATACCAATGCATTGCACTTTATGGGAGACATTTTTCTAAATCACATTTAAATAAGTTCATCAAAAAATCATAAAGAAATTCACATTTATTGTTATTATGTTAAGAAAATGTTTTCTAAAAATTATAATATGCTTAACTTCCAGATTTACAGAGCTACCCAAAAATGTTACAATACATTAAGGGATGCAAATAGGAAATTAAGAGCAACATTTCTGTTTGTGTTAAGCATTTTTAACACTTTCCAACAATGTTTCAGTGTGATTATGAATTCAGTTATTCTATATGTCTGTCTGTCTATTGTGTGATAATATAGACAGAGAACATAGGATGTTATACGATACAATGAGTAAGCACAATTGGAAAATGCTGATAATCAATGTGTACCTCCTGATTTTTCGTTTTTGTTTTAGTTTTAAAAGATCTAATGCTTAAGTATATTTTCAAAAACATAATAAAATCATAAAATGGCAGTAATGTACGTTTTCGTATGGAGTACAGTCGGTAACAAAAGTGTCCGAACACTAGCGAAAATTCCTATGTAAAAAAAAGTACACTTCATACGGTTTTGTTAAATAAATCCTTGTCGAATCCTGTTCTTAGTCAGTGTAAGAACATGATTCGATAAGGATTTATTTAACAAAACCGTATGAAGTGTACGTTTTTCATATAGGAATTTTTGCTAGTATTCGGACACTTTTGTTACCGACTGTACTGTGATTCATTAAACTTTATATGGTTACAGATCACCGTTCCCTCAAATAACGGATATTCTACAGTACGTATACTTGTTTTTGCGACAGTTTACTTCTGAAGCAAAATACAGCCAGTGCTAAATATGAATAAAGTGTGGAGGAAAACTGAAGAGTTCTTTTATTTATTTATTAATTTATTTTGAAATGTATTATACATTTCCGCTAAAGGCACGTATGCTAAAAGCACGCCACCGAGGGGGGATAACATTGCCGCTAAGGGCACGGGTTTATAGATTTCCGCAAAGGGCACGGTCGCTAAGGGCACGGTCGCTAAGGGCACGGCCCCATTTCATCGGATCTCTTTTATTAGGGCTATTTTCCCCTTTGGTTATTTTACTTTTTTTTTTTTTTTTTTTATCCGATTATTTTGTCAGGCTAACTTGTAGGAACAGTTTTGTCGTGGGAATTTCGTCCTATGGCTAATATGTCCTGGGCATATTTTGCCGGGGCTATTTTTTCTCGGGCTATATTGTCCTGCTGATTTGTCGGGGATTTATTGTCCTGAGGCTATCATATCCTGCTATTTTGTCGGGGCTGTCTTTTCTCGGTATGTACTGTCGTGCAGTTTTTCGAGGGTTTTATTTGCCATGGGATTATTACGTAGAATTATTTTGTCGGACCTGTTTTGCCAAGGCTGTTTTGTCCTGAACCTATTTTGTCCTTGGGCTATTTCGTTGGATCTGTTTTGTCATAGGGTTAATTTGTCATGGAACTATTTTGACAAAGCCTTTTTTTTTTCGGGCTAATCTGTAGGGGATATTTTGTCCTAGGGCCGATGTGTCCTGAGGCTTTTCTGTCTGGCTATTTTGTCCCGAGATTTTCTTTTCTTTATTCCTTTTTATCCTGGGGATATTTTGTTGAGATTGTTTTATCGAGGCTTTTCTTTCACCACCTAGTTTGTCGTGGTAGATTTGTCAGGGGTATTTTGTCCTAGAGGCTATTTTGTTCTTGGTCTATTTTATCCGATGCATTTTGTGTTAGGGCTCATTTGTCTTTTGGCTATTTTGTCCGCGGGCTAATTTATCGGAGCTGTTTTGTCTAGGGCCATTTTGTCGGAAATATTTTGACGTGACTATTTTGTCCATGTTGGGGAATATTTTGTTAGGGCTCTTATCTTGGGGCTATTTTGTCCATAGGCAAATTTGTCGAGGCTATTTTGTTGAAACTTTAAAAGTGTGGTGTTTGAAAATCTGAAGAGTTGGTAATTAAGCAAGTTGGTGTGTTGTGTGCTGCAGATAGTGACGACTTTTTTCCCTGTCTGAAAGAAAAAAGACTCTGGTCATAAAAAGGGACCAAAAAAAAAAAAAAAAAAGTACTGAATTAAAAGCGCATTATTCTGTGGCAATTCAAATTACATATTTTAATTTAATGGTAGAAATGTGTATTTCTGTAACGTGATTTTGTAATACTTTCGTCAGAGTTTTAGTATTCTGGGATTAGCGCTCCACATTTTATCTTCTCTTATTTTTAAGTTTAAAAAAAATCAAAACAATAATTAAACAGCATAATTTTGATTAATGTGCTTCAAAGATATTGATTTTCTATAATGATTCAATCATAATGAAATATTGTAATAAAGTAAAACGATCAATATATGACTAGTGTCCCCAATGGATGCTATACCATGTCTGACGTCACTTTTACCTATTCCGATTGAAATCCTTTCTTCCTTTTTTACATTTATTTATTTATTTATTTTTAATTAATCCGCGTTTGTAATGATCGATAGATGGCGCTTTTTCAGTTTCTGTTGTTAGTAAATATAATGGCCACGTGTATTAATTTTTGTTCTATATGTGTTACTACTTAATATTCGTGCTATAATTTCTCCGCCATTACATCATGGAAAATTGATTGCTTTTGGAAAAAATATTTCAGTTTATTCAACGTTCAATCGAAAGTAGATTTTTAACTGAAGCTGAACAAATATTAGTTTCAAATCATCTGATTAATTTTTTACTTCAATTAGCCGAAGCAACTGAAATTTTAAATTTGTCATTTGGAAATAAATGGAAGCTTAGTTCTGGATTTTTTTATTCTTGGAGTTACACTGTGGCACACAACAGTAAGTGTTATCTTTTTTACCGGATTTATTCATTTTTATTCAATAAATATATGTGAAACTAAACATCGGCCAGCAATGGCGTCTAGATGAATTCGAAAGCTATGCATGTTAATTGTAATTTCACGTTAGCCCACCAGAGGGAGAGCATTTCATTACAATCGCGGATTAAAATGTTCACCAAAGTTTTCTTTCTTTTCCTCTTTTTTTTTTTTTTTTTTTTCCCCTCAGAAAATTGGCAACAGAAATAAAAATCACTTCTGTTTATAAGGTAGCGTTTAATATTGACATTTTGCTTCTATCATTTGTATTAAAATAGTTTGTTCTTGAGTTTCAAAAGACTTTTGACTTTGAAGAAAATGAAATATTTTGTTATTTTGTTTCAAGTACTTATTTTTACTGTATCAACTATCGGAGAACCAAAAAATATAATTAACAGTGAGTTTCTTTGATGTGACACACATAAGTAAACTAATTCTTTTTTTCTTTTCCCCTCTCTCTCTCTCTCTCTCTCCTTCCTCTAATTTTATTAAAATTTTTCTTAATAATATATTATGAATCAGCATATATAGTTACGCCCATCAGTGACTGACTCTGTCACGCTTTAGGCTTAAGAGATAGGCTTAAGATATTTCCTTGGACTATGTCTCCTAATTTTCATACTTTAGTTAATTTAAAAAAATAAAATTGTATGATCGATAAGCTGTTTAATCCGACGGATTCAGAAAAATCGCTCCTTTCGTTTAGTACCTTATTTGTAACGAATTTTTGATTTGATTTTTTTAAAGTTATTAAAATATGAAAATAACAGCTTTAAAATAGAAATTTAAATTTTTAATTGTAGCCATTTTTTTTATTATTATTATTATTATTTTTTTTTTTTTTTCCCAGCATAAAATAAAATATGCTTTCACGTGAAAAAAAAAATTATAAAATATTAAATTTGCTCACGTATATATGAAAAAATGACGTCTATAAAATAATAATAATAATAATTTTAAATTTTAAAGGTAACGAAGAGATATATAAAGTGCGAAAATTTCGCACGGTCTTGCTAGCAAAGGAATTATTTGAAGTGAGAAATAAATAAAGTGAAATGATCATTTTTAAACGGGCGCCTTAGACGACCTATAACTAACTAGTTCAATATATTATTCTCTCTTTCATTTTGCGCTCTGGCGAATGAATTTATTTTATACTTTTAGGCACCCATAGGTCATAATGAGATAGTTTTTCTCGTTTTGTCCCTGTAATCAAAAGTGCTAGGTTCACCAAAATCTATACAGTTCGTGCGACGGTGACAATGTATATAAATTTAGCGCTCAATCGAATAAGGCATTTAGACGCTTTCACTTTTTAAATAATTTCAGCCCATATAATAATATAATACAAGCCCAATAAATAAATAAAATAGCAAAAGTGAACTCCGAGACCTCAAAACGTATAGATACACCAAAATCTTAAACTCTGACGTTTGCCATGATTATAAACTTTTCTTTTCATTTTCGGAAAGTAAAAAATCTGGAGTGACTCCAATTGACATTTCGAACATTAAGTAATTAACGGTTGATTGAGTAGATTAAAATGAGAGAAATCTGAAATTAATACGCTTTATGCACTTCAAATAATTCGAGACCATAGGTCATAAAGATAAAGAATTTTTCAGTATGTCCCTGTAAAAGTCTATTATTAGATTCACCAAAATCTATACAGTTCATGAGACGGTGACCTATAACATGTGTATAAATTTTTAGTTTATTTGAATGAGGTGTTTAGACACTATCGAACTTTAAATAATTTAAGCCCGTAGGTCATAATGAAAAAGATTTTTTCTTTGTGTCCTTGTAAAAAAATTATACATGCTAGAGTCACATAATCTATACAGTTCATGCTACGGTGGCGTATAATATACAGAGGCTGTTCGCACATTTTTTAGACGATTTTGATGAAGTGTACTGAAGCAATTTCACTCATATTTCGTGTTTTAATTGTTCAGTTTGATAGCCCTTGTTCTTAACTATCATTCTACACCATAATTTCTATGATAATAATGCTTTTTATAATATCGGAAGAGGTATATTTTTCTACTCCTCTTGAACGGCTTTCCAAAGTCCATAAAGCGTTGTAGTCGGTGTTTGGATATGTTGATTTTAAGAGTCAAAAAACACAAAAATCCAACATCAGGAGATTTAGCAGGAATATCAGTGAAGGGTATGGTTTTAATTCCCGTTTTTTGTTCCATTTTACCATGTTTTTATTAACTTCGATTATTGTGTGTTTGTCAGGGACAAATCTTGCAATCGATTTTTAGCTAACTTCCCGACTAGCTAGACATTTGAAACTTTCACAGTAGCTCAGAACCCGGTGACAACACAATACTTCGAAGTCAGATTTTCGAATTTTCGAATAGTTTTCTTTTAATTAATTAAAATGTGAAAATGATAAGCTCCTAATAGAGCATTTCCTCGTGACGTCTGGTGGTTGGCAAAAAAGCGCGCTCGACTTTCCCGCGCCCCGCCCACCATTGATTTTCCGTTGGTAATCCGCCATCGCTATGCTTTTCCCAAGCCTTTTTGCCAACCACTCATAAAAGTTGAGATGTTTGTTTACAAACAAGGAACTGCCCTATAGCAATAAAAATAGAGCATTTCCTCGTGACGTCTGGTGGTTGGCAAAAAAGCGCGCTCGACTTTCCCGCGCCCCGCCCACCATTGATTTTCCGTTGGTAGTAATCAAGTAATCGCCATCGCTATGCTTTTCGGCTTTTCCCAAGCCTTTTTGCCAACCACTCATAAAAGTTGAGATGTTTGTTTACAAACAAGGAACTGCCCTATAGCCATTAAAATATTAACTATAATTTAATTGTTGCCAAAAAAAATTTACGAGTTCATTTTCTTTCGACCTAAAAATAAATACATTTAATTAAACGTGAGCGTTAAAAAATTGTTAAAAGTTAAATTATGCATTTGGCAAAAATTGACGTCGTTATCATTTTAAGGATTTTCTACACAATGATAATGATAAAGTGCTAATGTAGTTCATGATGCAAATATATGTTGTTCGGAAAGGATTAATATTTTATTTTTAAAACCAACTTTTTTTTTTTTTAAATTCAAATTTCCGGTAACTCTTTAACCAATCACATTAGAACGTCCATCTTTGGAATATCGATAATAAGAATTTTCTCGCCAAAAGTCGCCAAGGGCAAAAAGTTGTCAAATTTGGCGCCAAATCCATTACCTGCCTATTGGAGCTTTTTAATGCGTTTTAAAGAGAAGTTTAAGCTATTTAAAAACATGGTATATAAATTTTTTTTTTATCTTATAATTATTTTTCTAGAAAGCAATTACGGATTGCGATGTGTGGCTGCTTGTTTTGTTTTGATACAGTTCAACGGATTGATAGCATTGTGGATAAAGATCTGGATTTTCATTTTTAAAAATTGGAATTAAAATATGTTCTTGATAGTATTTAGAGTTGATTTTGACATTTTTGTCACATTTTTTTTTTTTTTTTTTTTTTTTTTTGCTTTTATCTCGCGCTTGTATGAAAAACCAGTGGCAATCATAAATCCTTTAGAAAAACTTTCTTTTGATGCTTTGAACCATGTAGCAAAAAAAAAAAAAAAAAAAAAAAAATTCTCCACTTTTGTGATAATAAATTAATCTTTTTTTATTGCAACCACTTAAATAGACCCAAGATTCATCTATTGTTGCGACATTTTTCCATTTTTCTCCTGATAAATGCTTTTCATAAAGATTTCACTAAAAACTCTCTTTGGAAAGAGCGGAAACCTATCCTTCCATCCACTGCCTTTTTAAAAGCGCATTTTTGCATCTAAACAAAAATTCTAAATATCAGAAGATAAATAAAACTTCCAAAAATATAACTGTTGTAAAAATAAAATTCTCCATGCAAACGATTTTTTCTTACTGCGAAATAAAATCGTCTAAAAAATGTGCGAACAGCCTCTGTAGGCACCAACTTTCAGCTGATTCGAACGAAGATTTTAGACGTTATCGTGTTATTCACATACACACATCATTGTACAAACAGCAAAAATGAATTCAGGTCACCTCAAAACGTATAAAAACACGAAAAATATCAAAGTTTTGTCCCAAAGGCAAAAATGGAATCAGTTACAAATTAACCAACAAATATAATGTTCGGGATAACCCTGTAAAAAAAAACTAGTATGTTATGGCCATCACAAAACTTTTTTCTGTATTTTCCTATACAAATTCACCCAGAACAAATAATTTATTAAAATTATTTTACACGATGAGTGCAGACGATTTTTTTTTTTCAAAGAAGTATAAACGGTAAATGTCCAAGAAAAATTCGATTTAATGCTCCCTATTTTTAGGCCTGAGGACTATTAGTCTCAATCTACGGATTTTTACGATACCAGTTTTGCGATTTGGACATTTACCGAAATCAAAAACTTGTCGAAAATATAATTGAATAATTTGAAAGAGATGTTATAATTTGAAAAAAAAAAAAAAAAAAAAACTAATAGTCCTCAGTATTAAACTAAATTCTGTTTTTGCCAGAATTTCATCAAAATCTTTTTTTTTTTTTTTCTTACTTTCTTTTTCTTTCTTTTTTTTTTTTTTTTAAGAAAAAGAAAAGAAAATTAAGAATAATCAGTTTCGAAATGAACTGTATCGAAAAAATTTTTCTGTAATAATTTTGAATTATGAAATAAAAAACGCGCGTGGAAAATGAAATAAAAAACAAAATAAGATTCATAAATGGACAATATTTAAGCTTGTGGACTCAGTTCAATGATATAACAAGAAATTATAAGATGAAAAAAACTTTGTACATACCATGTTTTTAAATTTTCTGATGAATCATTAATAAAATACGCGAGGAAAAAAAAATAATATTTAATCAAAATTTGAGCACGCGGACTCAGTTCTGTGAAATAATAATAATAGTGAAAAAAAAAGTTGGTTTTAAAAATAAAATATTACTCCTTTTGGAACAACGTAATTAGCATCGTGGCAAAAGCGACATTAGCACTTATCAATGTGTTTAAAATTTTTAAAGTGATAATGACGTCAGTTTTCGCGAGATGCATAATTTAACTTTTTATAATTTTTTAACGTTCACGTTGAATTAAATGTATTTATTTTTATGTCGGAAGAAAATAAACTCGTAATTTTATTTTATTTTATTTTATTATTATTATTATTATTCTTGGCAACAATTAAATTATAGCTAATATTTTAATGGCTATTTTATTGCTATTAAGAGCTTATTATTTTCATATTTTAATTAATTAAAGAAAACTATTCGAAAATCTGACTTCGAAGTATTGTGTTGTCACCGGGTTCTGAGCTACTGTGAAAGTTCCAAATATCTACCTAGTAGGGAGGTTAGTTAAAAATAGATTGCAAGATTTGTACCGGACAAACAAACAGACAAACAAACAAGAATCGAAGTTAATAAAAACATAGTAAAAATAATTACAAGATAAAAAAAACTTTTATATACCCTGTTTTTAATTTTTCCGTTGAATCATATAAACGCTACCGAAGTCAGAGGGGACCCGAAACTGTTGGCTAAAAGTATTAAAAAATGCATTGTCACCGTGTTCTGAGCTATTCTGAAAGTTTCAAATGTCTAGCTAGCCGGGAAGTTACATGATTGATGAACCATACAATAAACGCTGTCGAAGGCAGCGGGAACTCGAAACAGTTGGTTAAATGTATTTTAAAAATGCGTTGTCGCCTTGTTCTCAGCTATTCTGAAAGTTTCAAATCTCTAACTAGTCGGGAAGTTACATTATTGTTGAATCATATACTAAACGTTGCCGAAGGCAGCGAAGACACAAAACAGTTGGCTAAAAGTATTTAAAAAGTGCATTGTCACCGTGTTCGGAGCTATTCTGAAATTTTCAAATGTATAGCTAGTCGGGAAGTTACAGAACTTTAGAAACATATGATAAACGCTGCCGAAGGAAGCGGGGACCCGAAACAGTTGGCTAAAAGTATTTTAAAAATGCATTGTCACCTTGTTCTCAGCTATTTTGAAAGTTTCAAATGTCCAGCTAGTCGGGAAGTTACATGATTGTCGAATCATATAATAAACACGAGAGAGTTGGCTTAAAGTATTTAAAAAATGCTCTGTCACCGTGTTCTGAGATATTCTGAAAGTTTCAAATGTCTAGCTAGTCAGGAAGTTACGTGATTGTTGAACCACATGATAAGCGCTACCGAAGGCAGCGGGAACCCGAAACAGTTGACTAAAAGTATTTTTTTAAAAAAATGCATTGGTATCGTGTTCTGAGCTATTCTGAAAGTTTCAAATGTCTAGCTAGTCGGGAAGTTAAGTTAAATAAATTCTCTGCTGAATCGTATAAACGTTGCCCAGGGCAGCGGGGGCCCAAACCAGTTGACTAAAAGTATTTAAAAAATGCATTGTCACCGTGTTCTGGGCTATTCTGAAAGTTTCAAATGTCTAGCTAGTCGGGACGTTAGTTAAAAATCGATTGCAAGATTTGTACTGGACAAACAAACAAGAATTGAAGTTAATAAAAACATGGTAAAATGACAACATTAGTCTAATGTGATTTTTTTTACTTTCCGAACACTATAGTGAGGAAAGTATTGTAATCATGTCAAAAATCCGAATTTGAGATTTTGATGTTTCTATACGTTTTGAGGTCCCCTGAGTCCGTTTTCACTATTTTTGCGATGATGTATGCGTGTGTATGTGTGTATGTCTGAGTGAACACGCTAGCGTCTAAACGCTTTCTTCGAATAAGCTGAAAGTTGGTACGTATATTGTAAGTCACCATAGTACGAACCCTAAAGATTTTGGTAAATCTAGCACTTATAGTTTTTTTACAGGGACACAAAGAAAAATTCTTTATCATTATGGCCTATGGGACCAAAATCTTAAAAGTACGATAGCATCTAAACGCCTTATTCAATTGAGCAAAAAATTTATACACATGTGATAGGTCACAGATACTCAATGTGTATAGATTTTGGAGAATCTAGCACTTATAGTTTTTTTTACAGGGACACAAAGAAAAATTCTTTATCATTATGGCCTATGAGGCCAAATTTTTAAAAGTCTGATAGCGTCTAAACGCCTAATTAATCTGAGCAAAAAAATTGTACACATGTTATAGGTCACAGTTGCCCCAACTGTATAGATTTTGGTGAATCGAGCGCTTACAGTTTTTTTTACAGGGACACAAAGAAACATTCTTCATCATTATGCCCTATGGGACCAAATTTTTAAAAGTGCGATAGCATCTAAACGCCATATTCAATTGAGCTAAAAAATTTATATGAATAATATAAATCACTGTTGCACTAACTATAAACATTTTGGTGAATCTAGCATTCATAGGTTTTTACAGGGACACAACGAAAAATTCTTTATCATTATGATCTATGGGCTCAAAGTTCAGTAGCGTTAAATAAAACATCGTGTAATATACGGAGAAAAATACTCAAACACTCTATTATGATTGTCTCTCTTTTGTTTGTTTAACAACTCCTCTTTCTTTACTTTATCTACAAAACTGTTAATTACTCAATGTTCGGAAAGTCGAGTGGTGTCACTCCAGATTTTTTTGGTAATTATTATTATTATTATTATTTTAATGGGGAAAAAATCGATAACTTTGTTTTAAATTATCACAGTTCAATGGTTCAATCATTCGTTTTAAAAGTGTTGATGAACTCTTGTCAAAGATACCCATTTCCTTGTCTTCCCCATCCCAGTGGAGTTCGTACTCCTACGTGTACATTTTTTTTTTTTTTTTTTTAAACTTACTTCCCCTATTAATCCACCATTACTACTATAAATAATGCTTTTTAACGTCATAACGAGTCGTTAAAAATATTTCACTAGACACAGCTAGATATTGGGTATTTTCCAGAGTTGAAATTTCATAAGGGGTTTTTCACATGCCACGTAATTAATTTGAAGATTCAATTATTTCAACCATGTTGCAAAAGTACTTTTTTATGAAAAACCCCTTATGAATTCACAAATATTAGTAAATAAATAAAAATATGTTGAAGTTACAAGCCTAGTGAGGAGTTTTTCCCAAAAAAGAATTTTTGCTATGAGGTTGAAATATACGCAGCATGTAAAAAACCCTTATGAAATTTCAACTCCGGAAAATACCTAAAATCTAGCTCGATCTTTTGCTGACAGTTTGCTTAATTTTTACTCTATTCAAATGAACTTTTGACAAAAGTTGCCCAATATATCTAGCTTTCAAAATATGTAATAAAAATTTTCTTATCTGTCACGCATGCGTAGTAATATATATATATATATATATATATATATATATATATATTTACTATAAATGCTCATAGCTCAGCGAATATTATAAGTTAATTTTTTTGTTTCAGTGTAATGTTATTTTGGTATTTTGTCAATTTTTCTGCAAGTTTTGTAAAATTTTATGAAAATACGTTCTAGTTATAAGCAAAAAACTTGCCAATAATAATAATAATAATAATTTTTGAAAAAAAAAAAAAAAAAAAAAAAAAAAAAATTATATCTGCCTAACTAATTCTGCAAGTCCCACAAAAAAACATACAAATATTGTACATGGTATGTGCAACAATATGTTAAAAGTCATTTGTAGCTTTTTTATGATACAGGGTGATCCAAAGTAACTGCGCTTTTCTTCAATTTGGGGTGGTCTTTAATTGTATTCTGGACTAAATTGATAATGGTAAAAGTGAGTTTTAAAATGTTTTTAGCATGTCTAACGTTCCAGACCATTTCCTCCAGTATTTTTTAAAAAATTGAAAAAATGTCAAAATTAAAAAATTAAATAATTTGATCACCCACTGTATTTTAGGACATTTCACCAGGTTCGCATCCCGATATTTTTGTTCCATTGACAATCCTTTATCTGAAAAATTACAAAAAAATATTACATAATTTTTTTTTTATTATAAAACCTGTTATATTGTGGTCATAGCAAAACTTTCTTCTATATTTCTCTATACAATTCACGTAGTACAAATTACTTATTAAAATTATTTTCTGTGATGAATGCAGACGATTTTCATTCCAGAAAAGTATAACATTAAATGTCGAAAGAAAGTCTATTTTGTGCAGTATATATGACATCCGACGAAATGCTTTTTTCTTTCCGTTTTTCTATTTCTTTTCTCTGTCTCTTTTTTTTTTTCTTTGGGGGGGGGGGGGGGGGGGTTAAAAATTAAAAAAAAAAATCTGGAGTGACTCTACTCGACTTTCCGAACATTGAGTAATTAACAGTTTTGTAGATAAAGAAAAGAAAGAGGAGTTGTTAAACAAACAGAAAACCATAATAGAGTGCTTGAGTATTTTTCTCCATATATTACACGATGTTTTATTTAACGCTACTGAACGTTGAATCCATAGATCATAATGATAAAGAATTTTTCGTTGCGTCCCTGTGAAAACCTATAAATGCTAGATTCACCAAAATGCTTATAGTTAGTGCAACAGTGATTTATAATATTCATATAAATTTTCAGCTCAATTGAATAAGGCGTTTAGATGCTATCGCACTTTTAAAAATTTGGTCCCATAGGCCATAATGATAAAGAATTTTTCTTTGTGCCCCTGTAAAAAAACTGCAAGTGCTAAATTACACAAAATCTATGCAGTTCGTGCAACTGTGACCTATAACATGTGTACAATTTTTTTGCTCAGATTAATAAAGCGTTTAGACGCTATCGTATTTTTAAAAATTTGGCCCCATAGGCCATAATGTTAAAGAATTTTTCCTGGTGTCCCTGTAAAAAAACTATAAGTGCTAGATTCACCAAAATCAATAGGGTTTATACTATGGTAACTTACAATATACGTACCAACTTTCAGCTTATTCGAACAAAGCGTTTAGACGCTAGCGTGTTCACTCACAGACATACACACACACATCATCGTAAAAATAGTGAAAACGTACTCAGGGGACCTCGAAACGTGTAAAAACACCAAAATCTCAAATTCGGTTTTTTGACATGATTACAATACTTTCCTCACTAGAGTGTTCGGAAAGTAAAAAAGAGAGAAAGAGAGAGAGAAGAAAAGGTGTGTGTGTTTTGGAACAAGGTACTTGTTGAATAACAAAAACTACCTTACGTTTTGCAATTTAGTGATATTTCAAAAATGGCTCAGCCTACCAGTGATTCAGAGCTTCTGCTCTGAAGCTGGTAGATGAGTTCTTGAAGCTGGTAGTTCTGAAGCTGGTAGTTCTTGAAGCTGATAGATGAGAGGTGCCGGGTTCGATCGCAGGTCGCGCTCGTCGGCCTAATCGCTCCAAGTTTCCTGTAGTTTTTTTTCCGAAACTTGCGTAGATACGGACTAGGATCCCTTAGAAATTTCCTTACGAAGGGCACTCTATCCAGTCCTAGAAACTATTGTACAATCAATCAGCATCAATGCCAAACATTAACATCAACACCAAAAGTGGATCAATTCAGACACGCAATTCAGTTGGAATTTCCTTTTGTACAAGTCAAAGTCCTTTTCAGCAATTGTCAAAATTGGTGGAGGGGGCATCATATGCAACTTCCCAGTTAGTGTAAAATGTGGATAATTCATTAACGACATTAGTAAACTGTTAATAATTAATACATACATTACACATAGTCGAACACAATATAATTGCATCACTAAATAAATAAACAATCTTTTGAAATTATATACGACTGATCATTTAGAATTAATTTACATGTAAAAGAACATGCAAAGTGTATCCTTTTACACACGTGTTATTACGATCAAGTAGAACTTTATAATTATTACCTCATTTAATTTCTAAAAAAGAACGTGAAAAAAAAAGGTAGAATAGAAGGATTTCTTCATTACATGCTTCAAAACCATGACTTCGAACGAATAATTTCTTGCATGTAAAAGATGAGATAATCGTATATAAAATGATTCAACTGAGGTATCACATTTCAGACGCTACTTGGAGGCAAATGTAAATCTAGTCAGGGGAAAAATATATCTGTTACAGAAAATAGATATCAAAATAATTATATATTAATAATCGCCAAGCAAGTTTGTAAGTATCAAACACTGAGAATTCGATTCGAGAATCCATTGATGTTTAGACAAGTATAAAAATATACGGACAAGGAATAAATAAATTAATGATATGAATAATAATAATTACTTTTGGACCCCTTCCCCACTCACTAGTTAGTGCATACAGGCATTTCATACACATGGTGATACCTAGGGTGCCTCGATAAGATAATATAGGCACCCTAGTGATACCTAATGATAGCATTATCTGAGGACCAAATCATTCGAACTGTCGCGCAATTAATAAATTTAAATCCTGTCACAAACGTAATTAAATTTTACAAAAACGACCTTTTTAATTAATTTTTTTTTAACTGTATGTTGCCGGATATGTTGCTTCATTCAAGGTGGTCTATTGCAAAATGGTGACGATTTTTTTTTTTTTTTTTTTACTTTTTTCTATATTCAATAGAACAAAGTATTGGATTCGTAAAAATTCTCGATCTTGGGTTTTGAGGGATTTACACGTTTTGAGAGATGTAGAACACGATTTGACCATTTTTAGAAAATGTCTGTCTGTGTGTGTGTGACAAAATTTTGTGGCAACTGTATCTCAGGAACTACAGCACAGAATTTCATACAAATTGGTATGTAGTTACACCTTGACCTAAATTAGTTCCTATCAACTTTTGGTAAAAATTGTCTGACAGGTTGCGTTGCCATCCCGCTTTTTCTAAATTTTTAACATGGTGGTATAGAACAAAATTTTGTATAAATGTACATAAAGAGAATTATTTTCTAATAATCATTATGAAATTTACAGGAATTATTTATAATAGAGATAGTCAACTGGGAAAAGTTTTTTTTATGTAGGAGCATCGCCTTCCCCTCTGGGGGGCAGTCCCCCCTCGAGGGGAATAAATTTTCATGGTGGGTATCTTTCAAAAGAACTCGCCAATACCTTTAAAATGAATGGTTGAACCATCGATCTGCGATAATTTGAAATAAAGTTATCGATTATTTTTTTTCATTCTTAACATTTTTTTTTTTTTTTTTTTTTTACTTTCTTCTATATTCAATAGAAGAAAGTATTGGATTCGTAAAAATTTTCGACCTCGGGTTTTTGATGGATTTACACGTTTGGGAGCTGTAGAACACGATTTGACCATTTTTAGAAAAAGTCTGTCTGTCTGTGTGTGCGTGACAAAATTTTGTGGCGACTGTATCTCAGGTACTACTGCACATAATTTCATACAAATTGGTATATAGTTACACATTGACATAAATTAGTGTCTATCAACTTTTGGTAAAACTTGTCCAACAGCTTGCGTTGCCATTCCGCTTTTTCTAAATTTTTAACCTGGTGATATAGGACAAAATTTTGTATAAATGTGCATAAAGAGAATCATATTTTAATAATTATTATGAAATTCAAAAGAATTTATTTGTAATAAATATAGTCAACTGGGAAAAAAAGTTGCGAATGTAGGAGCCTTGCCTCACCCCTGGAGCCCCCTCGAGGGGAGTAAATTTTCATGATGGGTATCTTTCAAAAGAGCTCGCCAGTACCTTTAAAACGAATGGTTGAACCATCGATCTGCGATAATTTAAAATAAAGATATCGATTTTTTTTTTTTCATTTTTAACAATTTTTTTTTTTCTTTTCAAATGTAATATTGAGAATAACATCGACTTTTTTTGGATATTTAGTGTTATACTACTTCTCTAATATGGAAATCGTCTGCATTATCATGGAAGAAAATTTTATTGAATAATGATTTTAATAAATTATTTTTACTGGGGAAATTTGCATAGAAAAATATAGAAGAAAGTCATGTGGTGGCCACAACATTCTAGTTTTCTTTTAAATTACCATCCGAATTCAAAATACATCGCGAGGAAAAACAATAAAATTCAAATGAAATTTCCGAAGCATTTCTCTTTTATCTAAATTAAGTAACAATGCGAGTCTTAGATTACGTTGTTAGCGACGATTGTAATGACTTTGTGCTGAAATCTATTTTCATAAATAATTAAACTACATTTAATTACTCAAATTCCGTTATTTTGATTAAAAAAAAAAAAAAAAAAAAAAGTTATTTTAAAAATAAGCTTTTCTTTTTTTTTTTTTTTTTTCTCTCTCTTTTTTTTTTACCCAATTACATGACGTAGAAAGTATTGTTTTTAGATCAAATTTTTGGAATTGTGTTTTTGTTATATTTACACGCTTTGAGACCGTCTGAATCCGAAAATCATGTTTTAACGGTTGGTCTGTGTGTGTGCCTGCTATTAACATATCTCAAGAACAAATGGCAGCAAGAAATATAAACTCGGTATTCTAAATCTGTATCATATAGAGAAGCTACACTAACTTATCGCTGAGATCAAGCAAATGGTTCGTCTACAGGGACACCAAGATAAATGGAATACATTACGTCTATGGGGGAAATTTCTGATAAGTGCAGTATAAACATTTACAGACTGCCTTAAAGAAAATGCGGAACGAATATTTTTTTAAATATATGTATAAATGAATGTTTTGTGTAGATTGTAGTGTATGGAAATTATTCATCATTCGTTTACAGGGCTATTCAAAATATTTGGATATATTGGGGCTATACTTGAAAATTGCTGATATTTCATTTTGTGTTAGATTTTTTTTTTTTTTTTCATATAAGATATATTTAAGTACACATTAAAACGTGCATATAGTTTGTAGACAATATACAGGGCTACGGAAAATTAAGCTAAACGTTCTTTTTCTATTAAATGTAATTGATGAAAGTGCTTTGCTCCGTTTTACTATACCGACGAACATTGCTCAAGAAGGAAAATAATTTTTTTCATATCTATAGTATATAAACAAAGTATTTTTTTTTTCTACTTTTAATTCTGGTTTTTTGTATAATGTCACGTTTTGAGGTTCCTGGAATTCGAAATTACAATTTTTAGTGTTGATCTGTAAGTATATCTGTTACCAGCATAATTTAAAAATAAATAATTGCAGGAAAACAAATTTTGTATTTTGAAGTTTGTAATTAGCCTATTATTTTATTATTAGGTTGCCACTTGAAAATTTAATCAAAATTGGTAAATTTAAAGAAAAATTAATAACAGTCTTGATTTTTTTCCCCTCCTAAATAAATGTAGGCACTATAATTGAAGGGGTGGTGTGGATGCCCTTTTTGCCATTTTGCTTTCGGGATAAAACCTTCATTGAAATATATGAGATATAAGATGATCTATATATCTCTGAAGTGTCAACGCAATTCATAACATATTTTTACTTTCTTCTATATTCAACAGAAAAAAGTATTAAATACGTAAAAATTTTCGACGAATTTACACGTTTTCAGAGTTCCAAAACACGATCTGATCATTTTTACTTTCTTCTATCTTCAATAGAAGAAAGTATTGGATTCGTAAAAATTTTCGATTTTGGGTTTTTGATGGATTTACACGTTTTGAGAGCTGTAGAACACGATTTTACTATATTTAGAAAATGTCTGTCTGTCTGTCTGTCTGTCTGTGTGTGTGTGTGTGACAAAATTTTGTGGCAACTGTATCTCTGGAACTACTGCACAGAATTTCATACAAATTGGTATGTAGTTGCACCTTGACATAAATTAGTGCCTATCAACTTTTAGTAAAAATCGTCTTACAGGTTGCGTTGCCATCCCGCTTTTTCTAAATTTTTAGCAGGGTGATATAGGGCAAAAATCTTCAAGATGGGTATCTTTCGAAAGGTCTCGTCAGTACCTTTAAAACGAATGGTTGAACTATGAATCTGTGATAATTTAAAACAAAGTTATCGATTTTTTTTACTTTTTACGAAAAAAAACTTAGATTTTTTTTTTTTTTCTCCCTTAATTTTATCAAACTCCCACGGTTTCCGTGTTCTGACAAACTTAAACTAATTTTTGCTTTTTTTCCCTAATTTTGTCAGTCCTACGGTTTCCGTGTCTTGACAAACTTTAACATATTTTTGCATTTTTCCCCTAATTTTGTCAAAGTCCCACGGTTTCCGTGTTTTGACAAACTTTGACAAAATTTCGGGTAAAATGTGAAAATTATTCTAAGTTTGTCAAAACACGGAAACCGTGGGACTTTGACAAAATTGGAGGAAAAATTCAAAAATTTGTTTAAGTTTGTCAGAACACGGAAACCGTAGGAGTTTAATAGAATTAAGGGGAGAGGGGAAAAAAAAAAAAGTGGGACTTTGACAAAATTTTGGGTAAAATGTGAAAATTTGTTAAAGTCCCACTTTTTTTGTTTTTTTTTTTCCTCTCCCCTTAATTCTATCCAACTCCCACGGTTTCCGTGTTCTGACAAACTTAAACTAATTTTTGCTTTTTTCCCCTAAGTTTGTCAAAGTGCTACGGTTTCCGTGTTCTGACAAACTTAAACAAATTTTTGCATTTTTCCCCCAGTTTTGTCAAAGTCCCACGGTTTCCGTGTTTTGACAAACTTAGTATAATTTTCACATTTTACCCAAAATTTTGTCAAAGTGCCACTTTTTTTTTTTTTTTTTTTTTTTTTTTTAATTATTGTTACTGAGTGAATTTGTATAGGAAAAGATAGAAGAAAGTCATGTGGTGGCTGGCCACAACATACTAGTTAGAAAATGCCTGTCTGTGTGTGTGTCACAAAAATTTTGTGGCGACTGTATTTCGAGAACTACTGCACAGAATTGCATATAAATTTATATGTAGATGTACCTTGGCCTAAATAAGTGCCTATCAACTTTTGGTGCCAATTACTCAACAGGTGAAGCTGCTAGACTGCGATTTCCTCAATTTCAGGGAAGGCTATACATATCTCAGGAATTGCTACACGACACTGCATATAAATTTATATGCAAATGCACCTTAATCTAAATAAATTAGTGCCTATCAACTTTGGTGTCGACTGCTCAAGAGGTGGCACTGCTATAGCGCGATTTCCACAATTTCAGGGAAAGCTATATCTCAGGAACTACTGCACGAATTTGCATATAAATGTATATGTAGATGCGCCTCGATATAAATTATAATGTCTAACAACTCTTGGTGCTAATCTCTCAACAGGTGGCGTAACTATACGTCTATTGCTTCAATTTCACGGAAAGCTATATCTTAGGGTCTATTGCGTATAATCAAACAAAACTTGATATGTAAGAAAGCCATTATATGACATTATGCTGATTCAGTTTGGATGCATATTAGCCAATAAGTGGTGCTGCTATACTGCAATTTTCCCCGAGAACGGGAAAGCTATATCTCAACTTCTATGGCATGTAACTGTACAAAATTTGATATATGAAATAACCAGTACGAAAACGCATTTTTTAAGACTTTATTTATAGAGAATAAAACTGTTTTTCTTTCCTTATATTTAGCGACTGTTTTTTCTAAAATGAAAATCATCTGCATTCATTATGGTAAATAATTTTAATAAATAATAGTTTAAATAAAAATTTTTTATTAAGTAAATTTCTATTGGAAAATATGGAAGAAAGTCTTGCGGTGGCCAGAACATACTATAAAACGCATGATTCGAGAGTGTGCTTTTATCCATACAGTTTACGAGCACAATCAATTTGAGGGAGACTTCATTTGAATTGAAGAAAATTGCGGGTCGGAGGACAAAAAGGAGAATTCAGGGAACACTTTGAAATTTTAAATATGAAAAGAATGAATCTTCCTAAAATAAACATTTCAAAAAATATGTTAATTTTATCTCACGATTCTTTTTAAAGAGGTTATATCTGGTTCACAAAAAATCCCATCCTCTTTCCTATATTTAGGGAATATGTCGGAATATCTGAAAAGTAGACATACTAGTATGTTGTGGCCATCACAAAACTTTCTTCTAGATATTCCCATGCAAATTTATTTAGCAGAAATTGTTTATTATTATTATTTTATGTATTATGAACGCATACTATTTTCCTTTTAGAGAGGAATTACACAAAACGTCCAAAGGTAGTGAATTTGTACCGTGCAGATGACATCTTTTCCGTTTTCGCGAAAAATTGCAGTATAGCAGCGCCACCTGCAAGCGGATATGCACCCAATTTAATCAGCATAATGTCTTTTTCAAATATCAAATTTTGTTCGATTATACACAGTAGAACCTGAGATATAGTCTTCTTTTAAATTGCGGAAAACGCTGTATAGTGGCGCCATCTGTTGAAAGATTCGCGCTAAAAGTTGACATAAACTAATTTTTTTAAAGGTACATCAACATATAAATTTATATGCAATTCTGGGCAGTCGTTCCTGAGATAAAGCCTTCCCTGAAATTGCGGAAATCGCTGTATAGCAGCGGCACCTATGGGGCAATTGGAACCAAAAGTTGATAGACATTAATTTATGTCAAGGAGCATTTGCATATAGTATATTTATATGCAGTTCCTGAGATACAGTCACTACAAAAATTTTGTCACACACGGACAGACAGGCATTTTCTAAAAATGGACAAATCGTGATCTGGACCTCTCAAAACATGTAAATCCATCGAAAACCGCAAGTCGAAAATTTTTAGGAATCCAGTACTTTCTTCTATTGAATACAGAAGAAAGTAAAAACTTATGTAAGCTCATATGTATGATGTATGTTATGTATAGCACATATCTGGCTCTCAACCAAATTTATTAATGAACTTGATCTGCTGTTTTGTTTCAAAATGGCAACCACTTGAAATCAGGCCCTAATTTGAAAATTTGTCATTGCAATAACGGTAACTTTCGAAATACTGAAATAATTCGAACAAAATTTAAATAGTAGACTTATCTTAAAATTACCTTTGAAAAGTTCGTTGACCAACTTGCTCCATCACTTTGTTTCCATGTGTCAGTCAATGGAAAATTTCAAATTTACATTAAAAAAACATATTTATGGGTCAATCAGAGATGAAACTACCTAATATGCAAAACCCCTGAAAACTATCGCTTGTATGTGAAATGAAGACACTTATCAATAATGTATTGTATGACTATTATTAAAAGTATTTACCTATACCATAATTAGTGATAATTAGAAAGTTCTTAATACATTATGAAGCAAATTAAATATTCAAAATGTGAAGTTTCCATAAAAAAAAAAAAAAAATAATAATAATAATAATAATAATAATAATTTAATGTTGATAGCCCCTGAAAACTTTCAGCCCTGATCGATTTGCTTAAAACTACGAATGGACATAGCCTAACTGAAAGTCTCAACCAAACTTTAATAAACTGTATCTGCCAACTTTGAAATTTCAAATGAGAGAGACGAGGTTAGCTCATTAAAATTCTTCTAAAGACAATTATTAAAAAAAAAAAAAAAAAATTCCTACTATATGTTTTCGAAGAGTTTATAAAGGTTAAATGTCACACTCTCTCGGGAATATTTCAGATTTTTTGAAAACTGTGAAAAAGTGCTCAATTAATTTGAGTCTAGAAGATTTTTCATCGAGCTAACAATCCTTTCCTTTCTCTCTATCCTTAAAAAAGACCTACTACTGCTGCCGTTTTTCAATTTATCATTCATTTCTGCTTGCTAAGATACCCATCAGCTAATTGTGGAATGCAGCATGCAACAATTTTTTGATTTTGACAAATGTTTATTCTGTACTGATAAGTATAAAGGATTTAAGTCCATATTCTTGATTTTTCAGGAGACGAAAAATAAGCTAGCTAAAAACTAATGAGCAGAATCGATTAGGAAAAAGGGATTATGTTGGTTTATACGCTTTATATTATTCAGTGATTGTCAATCTTCATTTAACAAGGGGAAAAATTGAATTAAATATTTTATACCAAAGATTAATGCTAAATTTCTGACTTGAATCTTTTTTTACCAATGGGTTTTCTCAAAGACTAAATGACATGGATTTAAATCCTTTATACCAATCGATAGAGAATTTTTTTCTGAGTCTGACTATGTACTTAACTCAAAATCGTCATTTTTGGACTTAAATCCTTTATACTTATCAGTACAGATATATATATATATATATATATATTTATTTATTTAGAAATTTATTCATCAACCATGAAAGTTCATTTCAGATAATATGGAGTGGAAGGCTGATTTTTTTATACTAACTATGTGAAAAATACCATAGCCGGGTATCGAACCCGGGCCTTCCGCTTTACGTGCGGATGCTCAAACCATTAAATTACCCTGGCTGATTACCAGCAAGGCATTTCTCATTTCTCACATAACATTCGTTGGCAAAGTCACAGAGACTGCAAACACAGTCACTATATCAAGTGACATTATTAATCATGGCACAACTCCATTAGACCACGATTTTTTTTTTTTTTTTTTTTTTTTTGTAATTTAGAAATTTATTCATCAACCATGAAAGTTCATTTCAGATATTTTGGAGTGGAAGGCTGATTTTTTATACTAACTATGTGAAAAATACCAGAGCCGGGAATCGAACCCGGCCAACGAATGTTATGTGAGAAATACCTTGCTGGTAATCAGCCAGGGTAGCTCAATGGTTTGAGCATCCATACGTAAAGCGGAAGGTCCGGGTTCGATTCCCGACTCTGGTATTTTTCCCATAGTTGGTATAAAAAATCAGCCTTCCACTCCAAATTATCTGAAATGTTTATATTTATTTTTTTCTATGTTTTATGTGATTTTTAAATTTTTCTCCGACATTTTTCCTTGAGCTATAATTTCAGGCTGATGCCACCAAAAATAAAATGTAAAACTACTCAAATTTTCACAGTACTCTTCAGACATTTCATGATATGATTTTTAAATGCTTATTAATTAATTATTATTATTTACTTTCTTCTACATACATAAGACACTAGACTTATGATTTTTGATGCATTCATGCAGTATGATCATTTTTTAAATTTGTCTATCTGTCTCTCTGTGTGTTAGCAAAATTTATGTAAGAAATGTATAATAAGGAGAAATGAACTGAATTCTAGGAAATTTTGTATTTAATCATCATATACAGAGGCTGTTCGCACATTTTTTAGACGATTTTATTTCGCAGTAAGAAAAAATCGTTTGCATGGAGAATTTTATTTTCACAACAGTTATATTTTTGGAAGTTTTATTTATCTTCTGATATTTAGAATTTTTGTTTAGATGCAAAAATGCGCTTTTAAAAAGGCAGTGGATGGAAAGATGCGTTTCCGCTCTTTCCAAAGTGAATTTTTAGGGAAATCTTTATGAAAAGCATTTATCAGGAGAAAAATGGAAAAATGTCGCAACAGTAGATGAATCTTGGGTCTATTTTGGTTGCAATAAAAAAAGATCAATTTATTATCACAAAAGTGGAGATTTTTTTTTTTTTCTACATGGTTCAAAGAATCAAAAGAAAGTTTTTCTAAAGGATTTATGATTGTCACTGGTTTTTCATACAAGCGCAAGATAAAAGCAAAAGAAATGTGACAAAAATGTCAAAATCAGCTCTAAATACTATCAAGAACATATTTTAATTCCAATTTTTAAAAATGAAAATCCAGATCTTTATCCACAATATCAATCAGTTGAACTGTATCAAGACAAAACAAGCAGCCACACATCACAATCCGCAATTGCTTTTCTAGAAAAAAATGGAACAAAAAAACGGAAATTAAAACCATACCCTTCACTAATATTCCTGCTAAATCTCCTGATGTATCACTGTTCGATTTTTGTGTTTTTCAACTCTTAAAATCAGCATTATCCAAACACCGACCTACAACGCTTTGTGGACTTTGGAAAGTCGTTCAAGAGGAGTAGAAGAATATACCTCTGCCGATATTATAAAAAGCATTATTATCATAGAAATTACGGTGTAGAATCGTAGAATGATAGTTAAGAACAAGGGCTATCAAACTGAACAAATAAAACACGAAATATGAGTGAAATTGTTTCAGTACACTCCATCAAAATCGTCTAAAAAATGTGCGAACAGCCTCTGTAAATAAGTGCTGATTTGATTTTGGCATAAATCATATGATCCAGAAAATGGCACTGTTTTGCTGTCATCCCTGACATTTATAAGAAAGTTGTATCTCAGTTTTTATAGTGTATAAAAGTGTACCAAACTTTATATGTAGGATGGCTATTATAAAAAAAAAATATGCTGATTCAATTTGTGTACATTTCGATCAATAGGTGACACTGCTATGCTGTAATTTTTCCCATTTACAAGATGGCTGTATGTCATCTGCTGCAGTTTATGAACACATTAAACTTGATATACAAAACGGTTCATCTGTAAAGCTACACTAAATCAATTTGGGTGCATACTGGCCGATAGATTGTGCTCCTATACAACAATTGTTCCCATTTACAGGAAAGTTATATTTCAGTTTGTAATGTTTAATTGCATCACACTTGATATAGCTATTAACTATTATGAATAGCTACTGAATCAAATGTTACGATTTTGTTTATTTATAAGAAGCTTCAGTTCTGTATTAGTGCATTAAACTTGATATCTGAAATGGCTTTTTATGTAATACTAAGCTGATTCAATCGGATGCATATTGTCTGACAGTGGTGCTAGCATGCAGACCAAGGCCGATTGATTGCTCCAGGGACCTAGGCCTGAGGGGAATGCCTTCCATGGGGGTCTTTCTAAGGGAGCCCATATTTACACGTCTCGGAGAAAATCCCGGAAAACTCCAAATGGCTAGGCTGACAAGCACGACCTGGGATCAAACCTGGCACCTCATGTCTACCAGCTTTGAGCAAACCACTCCGCCGCTGGTGGGCTCCTTTTTAAGTTTTAAATAGTTTTTCAATCAATTATTATGTTAGAATGATATAGAAGATGATTTTGTGATGGCTACAACTAACAAGTTTTTAATATTGTAAATAGGTTATATTTATTTATTTTTGTTGAGAGACAGAGTTACAGCACTATTCAGTAAATTAACTCTCATTTACATATTTTTTTCTTTTCCAGATTGTCCACCAGGCACCACTTATATTCCATGCTACTTAGATTGCCTACCTACTTGTTATGAAAAAAAGCCACCAATATGCAATATGGACTGTCGTTATAGTGGATGTGCATGTAACTCTCCACTGATATACGATGAAGATAAAAAGAAATGTGTAATGCCAAATGAATGTGAATTTGGACCGTAAATAAACACATATCATGTATTATGTTCATGTAGTTGTAAGAATGGCAAATAAATCAGAAATAATGTACCAAAATTTTAGAAATTTTCAATAACTTAAACAATGAAATTAGAATTATCTCAAAACATTTGTGAACAAAATGGCATACACCGCTCAACTTACTGCATGATGTCCTGTCAGAGTTCACAACAAGCTAAAACACAAAACAACATACTATGCACATTATGGTACCTGAAATATCATTGAAGCAACTTAGGTATCCCAAAAAATAACATAAAATGTTATGAACATTACGAGTAGTTCACTTTAGCGTTCAAGTATTTAGAGGGTGAACTCGTATTAGACCATATCACTTAAGTTTTGTTGTTTATTTTTGCTATAATCTGTTGAAAAAGTAATAGAAGTAATCATTTTGTTATGATTGTTATTTAGTAATTTTTAGAATTTTAACATGTTCACAAACATGTTAAAATGTGATAATTTCAATTACCACTGAAATGTGATACTGTTACAAAATGCGTCCAATCAAATTTCAGACATTATAAATTTAGAAAAAAATCACCTGCTCTTTTTCACAGTGCAGGAACATGGTACATTCTTAAGTGAATCAGCAGGGTGGCTACAGAAATTCAGAAACAAATTTCCCTGATTTTTCCATGATTTCCATGACTAATTCTGACAAATTTCCATGATTTCCATTATCTATTGCATATACATTCCATAATTTTGGGTATACCACACTCTTGGGTAACAAGCTTGCTAAACCACTGCAATTGAAAATCTATACTGATGCTGATGGGTAAAAATATCTCAGTCTTTTTGTTTTTTCTTTGTTCACTTAAAAAGGAAAATAAAATTCAAAATTTTTGAGAAATTAGCAAAATTATAAAAATGAGACTCATTTTAATTGCACAGCATATTAACATCAAGACATTAAATTATTCCTCATGTTGTACTTTTTTTTTTTTTTTTTTTTTTTAATGTTGATTCAACTTAGAAAGCAGTCAATCCTGTGCAATCCTGGTCAAAATAGCAAATGTTTGGTGATCTTACAGTCATACTTGCTAGGCAAAAATGAAAATTTCCATGATTTTTGGGCGTTTTTACAAATTCCCAGATTTTCCCCTGATATTTCCAGATTGATAAAGTACCCTGATTTTTCCATGATTTCCCTGATTGTCGCCACCCTGATCAGTTAAGTTATTATGCTAATTTCAGTAATTGCTTAGATAGCAAAATTCATAGAATGGAAGGAGATACGGCCTAAACAAAATGTATGGTAAATACAACCATGATTAAAATAATAAAAAAATCATAACATTGTTATATCCTGTTTTGCAGTTTCTTCCCATTTCTAGTAAAACAAAAATCATTACACTCTGCAAATCAGATAAATGATGGTGTTTGTGTTCCGTGTCTTTTATTTCCCACCAGTAATTATGAATTGTATTTTTGGTTATATGTAATTGCAAAACTTTACTAGAAAACTGCCAATAGTATCACATTTAAACAATTCTGGTGGCAGTTTCCGGGGCCACAAAAACCCTTTAATGATATTCTAATTATTTACTACATAAAATTAAATTATTTCTGTAATGGAAGTGAAGGATGTAGCATGATCATACTAACATAAGTAAATTCAATTATGAATGAATTCTGAAAACATTAGTTTACACCCAAAAATAAAAGGTTTATTTTGTTATTATTATTTTGTATGCAGCAGAATAACATGCTAAAGTTGTTATCCTTTTTCCAATAGATCAATTTGATAATAATAAATTAGAGAAATATTAGAGTAATATGCATTATTTCCGTAATAAAATACTTGTTTTTAAAGCTAATTTTCTGCATGCAAATCGTGAGATAAGGGCTTACAGCAATTGCCACTTAAAGCACAGGTTGTAAAAATGTACGAGTTACATAGAAACAGGTGTATAACTTAAGTGTATGTGGCTATGTACAGAGATACACCAAACTCCAAAGTATTTTATAACATTCAAATATAAATATGGCATTTAAGTGCATTTTTGCATATTCAATTAAGTTTATTTTACATGATGGAGAGATGATTTTCATCTAAGAGAAGTATAACATTTAATGTCAAAAGAGTCAATTTTGTACTCTATGGACAATATCTAAGAAAAAAGCTTTTTTTTTTTTTTTTTTTTTAAGGGGAGGGGGGAGGTTAAAAAAAGGGGAAAAACATTAACTTGGTTTTATATTATCACAGATCTATCATTCAACCTTTTTTTTTTTAATGAACTGACACCTTTTTTTTTTTTTTTTTTTTTTTTTTTTTAAATATTTACATTGAAAATTTATCTGCCAAGGGTGTCATGCTCCTATATATACAAAAATTTATTTACAATTGACTGTTACTATTGTAAATAATTATTTTTAATTTCACGATAACTAATTAAAAATAATTCTCATTGCATATATTTATACAAAATTCTGTCCTGTACTGCCAATTTAAAATATTGAAGCTGAATGGCAATGCTGTTGGGCAATTTTCACTAAAAGTTGATAAGTACTAATTTATATCATGGTGTAATTACATATAAATTTATATGAAATTTTGTACATAACATTAGTCCTTCATAATAGTCATAGTAGTCTAGGAAATTTTACACATACATAGGAGGTATCGTTTAACCACTGGGGGGAAGTTAAAAAAAATAAATTTCTTCTAACAGGGTTGCCACTCAAACAGGAGAATGAAATTCCCTGACTTTTCCAGTTTTCCAGGTGTGTTCTAAGTCTAACTATATACAAGCACTGGCTGTGTTGAGGCTAAATAATTATGGTACTACTTGAAAACATAAAAAATACATATGACAACAGTTACATACAGTGATAGCATCTGTCACTTATAAACGGAATAACAAATTTCTTTCACAAGTGGAAAGGAAGGCTGGCGATGTTTAAAGAAAATTGTGGAAGCTTAGCTAAGGACATGGTTGGTTAGATTTTACCCAACCCGAAAAAACCTGGGTGGGTTTTTTCAATAAAACCCACATGAAAAAACCCAAGTGGGTTTTTTAAAAATCCTTGTTTAAAATTGTATTTTTGTCTAACTTACAATAAACATACAAATATAAAACAAATATTATACCCATTATTAGAACATGAACAAAGAATTTTCAGAAATATTGGAGATGCTCAAACTGCTCTATAGAAAAAAATCCTGAAAAATTCCCCATGGAAAAAAATGTATAATTATCTTATTAAAACAGAATAATAATAAAGAAGAAAGAGAATAAGAAGAAATAATTAAGAAGAAAAAAAATAATAAATAAGAGAGAAAAAAAAAAAAAAAAAAAAAAAAAGCAGAAAAATGATCCTACTTTGGCAGAAAAATTGTTTTTTCTTTAGCAACCATTGTATGAAATTCCCTGACTTTTCCAGATTCTGGCTAAAATATTCAAATTTCCTGACTTTTATGGTCAATTTTCGAATTCCCTGACAATTCCAGGTTCTCCAGGTAGTATGGTAAACCTGTTTATAATTTATACCACACATGAGTATTTTTTCTCGTTAGGTATCAATATTCTGATAATGCAGCGATTTAATTGAAAATTCTTAGTAAGACAAATTTACATGTAAACAGAATTTTCACTCTTGCAAAAAAATAAATAAATAAAAAAAAAATAAATAAAAACGTATGAACAATAGTATAAAAGAGTTCTACATAAATTTCACTTAAAATGTTTTTGCTTTAAAAGATCTTTGAAAATGTAAATTATTTTGCTTGTTTTCAATTAGCAGGTTTCGCTGGTCACTATATATTTAAACGAATTTTCAAAAAATTTGAATCATTCTTTTTTTTTTTTTTTATATATATATATCACTTCATAAAAAAAAAAAAAAAAAAAAAAAATCCATTGAAATCGCTTTTAACCTCACTTTGGGTACTCACATCTTTCCCGCTCATGCTGCATCAGGTCTGGGTTCTTAGGGCCTGCAGGAACATCTTTTCTGGGCACTTCAATCCGGGTATTTATCAGACATCAAAAGTTGCTGTTATTTAAGAACTATGATTTTAAAGATAGCTGTATCTCAGCATCTATTAAATATTTTAATTTTGGCACCATGTATTTATAGATCTCGCTCTTTCTATTATATTACCATTTTTTTGACCAATGCAATAAATAAATAAATAAAAGGATAATTTCAAAGGAATTAAATAAATTTTAATGAAACTTAAATTTTACTGAGTTTAATCCTTTCAACTATATTACAATTTTTTTTAAAAAATAAATACAATAATTAAAAAATATCTCCTTTCCAAAGGAATTAATTAAATAAATGAAACATAAATAGTATAACATCCACTGCTATGTGACACAGATGATTGAAATGAATGAATAAATTTAAGAGGTGCACCCCTTCAGGGTCCAAGCTACCCCTCTGCCAAGATTTGTAGTTCTATGATTAGTGGCCTGAACTCCAGAATACATACGGGCAGACACACATATGGGTCATTCCATGTCAAATCAACACAAAAAACCTACATTTTTAACCTGACCCCCTCAGATTTTTATGAAATTGGGCTCATTTATTTATTCTATTGAGAAATGAATGTATAATAATTAATAAGTCCCTACCTCTTTTAGTTTTTGATATACAGAGCTACAAAAATGGGTGAAAAATGCAAATTTTCAAAATTCTTCTACTACAAATGTATGTACCTATATTTTGTTCCCTAATTAACTTAAGAGAAATAAAATTAGTATCATTAGAAAGCTTATAATACAAGCTTTCAAATGATATGTCACATGCACATATTTTTTTAAATTTTCGTTTAAAGGTCACACATTTTGACTTTTGAGCTTTAGTATTCAAAAAGTACGCATTCAATTTTCTTTTAAAAATTGTATGTTATTTTTACGTTTATTGTCTATAATTACTGTAAACTTCAACATTTAACTTACAGATATAAGATTGGTATCATTAGAAAGCTTATAATACAGGCTTTTAAATAATATATCACATGATATACCACATGTATACATTTTTAAAAATTTTCATTTTAAGATCAAACATTTTTACCTTTGGTATTCAATATCTCAAAAAGTACACATTTAATTTTCTTTTAAACATATAATTATTCAATACATAAATAAAAATATAATTATTTAATTTTATATGTTATTCTTATGTTTATTATCTACTAACAGGCTATGCCCACTTCGCTGGTCATTATATTTAAATGAATTTTCAAAAGAATTGGATCAGTATTTATTTTTTACGCCACATTATAAATAAAAGCTAAAAAAAATAAATAATAATAATACATTGAAATCACTCTAGACCTCGCTTCGGGTACCCCCTGCCTATGGCAGCTCTTTTTTCCACCCGTACTGAATCATGTCCAGGTTGCCACTGTCTGCAGAAAGGTCTTTCCCAGGCACTTCAATCTGAGTATTTACCGACGACATGTGGATCTTCTGTTATTTAAGAACTATGATTTTAAAAGATGACTGTATATGAGCATCTATTATATATTTTAGTTTTTGAACCATGTGTTTTATAGCCCCCATTATTTACATTATATTATGATTTGATTCCAACCAGTATAATAAAATAAAATGTAGATTTTCTTTTAAAAGGAATTAAATACATGAAAAACAAATTTTAATCAGTTTAATCCTTTCTATTACATATTACCACTTTTTTCCCCAACAAATATTACATTTTTTTTTTTTTTTTAAGGATTTTTATTTTAAAGAAATTAATTTAAAATTAAAAATAAAAAGTTGTTATACTATAAAAATAATACATAAACATAACAATTACCATTTGATTTTCAATATATAATAATAATAATAAAAAAAAAAAAAAAAAAAAAAAAAATCACTTTCAAATGAATGTATTAAATAGAACATAAATTGCATAATAGTCGTTGCTAAGATACACAGACAATTACAATGGAAGAATAAACTCATGAAAAATGAAACATAAAAGCCAATATTTAAAATTGAAAAAAAAATTAATTAAAAAAGTTCAAATTCAAAAAAATCTTGATGAGGTGCACAAAATCAGGGGTCCCAGGTACCCGTCTGCCAAATTTTGTAGTTCTGTGATTGGTAGTGTGAGCACCGGAGCACAGACACACACTTCTCTTTAGATAATTATTGTAAGTTTGAACATGTGACGGCCATTTTTACTTTCCGAACACTATAGTGAGGAAAGTATTGTAATCATGTCAAAAATCCGAATTCGAGATTTTGATATTTCTATACGTTTTGAGGTCCCCTGAGTCCGTTTTCACTATTTTTGCGATGATGTATGTATGTGTGTGTGTATGTGTGTATGTGTGTATGTGTGTATGTGTGTATGTCTGTGGGTGAACACGCTAGCGTCTAAACGCTTCGTTCGATTAACCTGAAAGTTGGTACGCATATTGTAAGTCACCATAGTACGAACCCTATAGATTTTGGTGAATCTAGCACTTATAGTTTTTTTACAGGGACACAAAGAAAAATTCTTTATCATTATGGCCTATGGGAGCAAAATCTTAAAAGTGCGATAGCATCTAAACGCCTTATTCAATTGAGCAAAAAATTTATACACATATTATAGATCACAAATACTCAATCTGTATAGATTTTGGAGAATCTAGCACTTATAGTTTTTTTACAGGGACACAAAGAAAAATTCTTTATCATTATGCCTATGGGGCCAAATTTTTAAAAATGTGATAGTGTCTAAACGCCTTATTAATCCGAGCAAAAAAATTGTACACATGTTATAGATCACAGTTGAACTAACTGTATAGATTTTGGTGAATCTAGCACTTACAGTTTTTTTACAGGGACACAAAGAAAAATTCTTTATCATTATGGCCTATGGGACTAAATTTTTAAAATTACGATAGCATCTAAACGCCTTATTGAATTGAGCTGAAAATTTATATGAGTATTATAAATCACTGTTGCACTAACTATAAGCATTTTGGTGAATGTAGCATTTATAAGTTTTTACAGGGACACAACGAAAATTTCTTTGTCATTATGATCTATGGGCTCAAAGTTCAGTAGCGTTAAATAAAACAACGTGTAATAGATGGAGAAAAATACTCAAACACTCTATTATGGTTTTCTCTCTTTTGTTTGTTTAACAACTACTCTTTCTTTACTTTATCTACAAAACTGTTAATTACTCAATGTTCGGAAAGACGAGTGGAGTCACTCCAGATTTTTTTAAACTTACGTTATGTTAGTATGAAAATACTGATGGAGGGTTGCATTTTAATTTATAACTCAGTATTCTATGTTGAAGCTTACAATAATTATAGATAATAAACGTAAGAATAACATATAATTTTTAAAAGAAAATTAAATGTGTACTTTTTGAGATATTGAAGTCCAAAGGTCAAAATGTAAGACCTTAAGATGAAAAATTTTAAATATATATAACATGTGATATATCATTTAAAAGCTTGTATTATAAGCTTTTCAATGGTACCAATTTCATATCTCTAAGTTAATTAGAAAACAAAATATGGGTAAAACATGTTTGTATGAAAATACTGATAAAGGGTTGCATATTAGTTTATAACTCAGCATACCATGACCGTCCCATGTTGAAATTTACAATAATTATAGATAATAAAAGTGAAAATAACATATAATTTGTAAAAGAAAATTAAATATGTACTATTGAAGGTCAAAAAATCACAATGTTTGACCTTAAAATGAAAATTTTTAAAACTATATTTCATTTGAAAGACTGTATTATAAAAGTTTCTAATGATACCAATTTTATGTACCTAAATTGATTAGAAAACAAAATATGGGTACATTTGTAGTAGATGAATTTTGAAAATTTGAAGCCCTGTGTATAAAAAACTAAATGTAGGGACTTATTAATTGGTATACAATCATTTCTCTATGGAGCAAATAAATGAGCCCAGTTTCATAAAACTCTTTGGGGTCAGGTTTTCAGCTGTGTTGATTTGACATGGAATGACCCATACATAGACACTACTCTTTATTTTTATACATAAATTCAGTTGCTTTTTTTTTTCCCTTCACACTACATTTCACATTCTTTTCAAAAAATTTCAGATGTGTTTCATTTACAATTGTTGATGTATTTAAATGTCTTTATTTATACATCTTTAAGTATTATTATTATTATTTTTTTTTTTTTTAATTAATGCTTTGCCACAAAATAAATGCAAAAACTGTGCAAGTTGTGAAAGTCATTTTTAATTTTAAACACATCAGTAAGCATTTTATTTGAATGTAGTACTCCACTCTTCCTTAAAGAAAAAAAAAATAAATAAATAAATTTTATAAATAAACACAAACTCTTATTAATTAAATTAATTTTATTTATTATTATTTTAGTTCCATCCTTATGTTTTGTATAAAACTGTCATTCTGAGCTAGAAATTTTCAATCTAAGAAATGAATCATCACAGCACACCAATAAAGCTTTAAAAAACTAAGAAAGTAATTAAAGATACAAAGAATCAATCCAAGACATTTTAAAAATATTTATTTATAAAATACTCAATATACAAAATTTAAATACTGAAAGCACTATAAAATACAAAACATAAAAGCTAACTAAAGCAAAACTTAATTAATTAAGCATTATACAAAAATATTTTCGATTTTCGTAATTTTAATATTAAAATTATGAAATATAGTATCATAAAAACTTATATTGTGTATAGAGTACAAAATACAGAAATAAAATAAAATTTGTTGAAAAGATTTTTAAAAAAAAGTCCCTTTGTATATTACAGAGATGAGATTAGCAAAAATACAAAAAAGCTGAAACTGTACACAAAGGCAAGACGTTGAAATGAAATACCAGAATTTTGATGACAAAATGTATTACATTAGAGTAATAAATATTTATTTTAATCTTCAATGTATAAAAAACGAACAAATGCACATCAGAAACATAAAAAAAGTTGGAAAAAAAAAATTATTTGAAAAGCTAAAATCAGCTGAAAAGCTGAAAAATCTCATCCCTGATATTTTTTAGTATTAAAATTCAGAAGAGAAAAAAAAAATATTTCTATACATAAAATGCACAATATAACAAACACTAAGAAAAATACTTCAATATACATATATAATAAAAATATAATTTATACATTAAATATTGTATATTCATATAAAACTTTTATTATTACAAAAATAATTTTCATGTAAAAAAAAAAATTATGAAAAAGGAAGCTTGTGTTGTGTAATATGATTGAAATTTGTATAATTCTGAATATGAGTATAATTAATGGAATAACAATGATGAATAATGGAATTTAAAATATTACATCTGCACAGTTTTATACACCAGTTACTATTTCTCTATGTTTAAACATACAAAAATAGAAAATTTTTTAAAATATTGTTTTTTACATATAAAATTTTGCAGAACATATATGATAAAAGGTGTTTAATATAAAGCTTAAAAAGTGCAAAAGCACCACAAATTTCAAAACAGAAAAGAATAAAATGTAATTGAAAAATTAAGGCACTGTAAATGTATGTATGCACATACATATTATACTTTTATTTATTTACTTTTAAAACTTTGATTAATTATTCTTTTTAACATAAGAATAGAAATACAAAATTAAAAATGGAAAATTAAAAGATATTTTATTTAAATAACTAAATTATAGTTCAAAATAAATATTTAATATATATATATATAATAATAAGGAGAGGAAAAAATTATTTTTTAAAATAACTTTTTTCTGTTAAAAAAATACACAACACTATAATAATTTTAAAACAAAAAGTGCATACCTGCTAACTTTTAAGGATCAAAATAAAGGAAATTCTATAAGCAACATTTTCAGGCTTAGACAACACTGACAGGTTTTCGACATATATCAGCTTTTAATATGAATTTCAGCTTTGATATCAGCTTTTAATTCTAATGATTATTAATTAAAAATTGTGTTATCTATTGAGATGCAAGACATTTTTTTTTTTTTTTTCCTTCAGTAAAAACAAAAATCTCAACCCAAGACATTTTAAAAATATTTATTTACAAAATACTCAGCATACAAAATTTAAATACTGGAAGCACGAAAAATAGAAAACAGAAAAGCTCACTAAAGCAAAACATAATTAATTAAGCATTATATACATAACAAAAATATTTTGTAATTTTGATATTAAAATTATGAAATATAGTATCATAGAAACTTATATTGTATATAGTGTACAAAATACAGAAATAAAAATTTCTTTTAAAAGTCCCTTTGTATATTTTTTAGTATTAAAATTCAGAAAAGAAAAAATATCTTTCTATATATAAAATGCACAAGAAAAATACTTCAATATACATATATATTAAAAAATATAATTTAAACATTAAATATTGTATATTCATATAAAAATTATTTTATTATTACAAAATTTTCATATGAAAAAAATATGAAAAAGGAAGCTATGACTTAGTGTAGTGTAATATGATTGAAATTTGTATAATTCTGAATATGAATATAATTAATGGAATAACAATGATGAATAATGGAATTTTAAAATATCACATTTGCACAGTTTATACACCAGTTACTATTTCTCTATGTTCAAACATACAAAAATAGAAAATTTTTAAAAATATTATTTTTTACATGTAAAATTTTGCAGAACATATATGATAAAAGGTGTTTAATGTAAAGTTAAAAAAGTGTAAAAGCACCACAAATTTCAAAACTGAAAAGAATAAAATGTAATTGAAAAATTAAGGCACTGTAAATGTATGCATGCACATACATATTATACTTTTATTTATTTACTTAAAAAAAATTTGATTAAATGTTCTTTTAACATAAGAATAGATAAACAAAATTAAAAATGGAAAATTAAAAAGATATCTGAATAGCTAAATTATAGTTCAAAATAAATATTTAATTAATATATCAAAAAATACACAACACTATAATAATAATAATAATAATAATAATAAATTTAGAGCATAATGCATATCTGCTAACTTTTAAGGATCAAAATTAGGGAAATTCTATAAGCGACATTTTCAGGCTTAGACAACACTGAAAGGTTTTCGACATATATCAGCTTTTAATAGTTTAATCTATGACTTAAATTATCAAACATGTATAGGCATAAATTAAATTTAATTAATAAGTAAAATTCCAATGATGATTAATTAAAAATTGTGTTATCTATTTAGATGCAAGACAATATTATTTATTATTTTTTTTTTTTTTCAGTAAAAACAAAAATCTCAATCCAAGACATTTTAAAAATATTTGTTTACAAAATACTCAGTATACAAAATTTAAATGCTGGAAGCACGATAAAATATAAAACATAAAAGCTAACTAAAGCAAAATGTAATTAATTAAGCATTATATACATAACAAAAATATTTTAAATTTTTGTAATGTTGATATTAAAATTATGAAATATAGTATCATAGAAACTTATACTGTATATAGTGTACAAAATACAGAAATAAAATAAAATTTGATAAAAAGATTTTTTAAAAATGTTCCTTTGTATATTTTTTAGTATTAAAATTCAGAAAAGAAAAAAAAAATCTTTCTGCATATAAAATGCACAATAAGAAAAATACTTCAATATACATATATAATAAAAATATAATTTATACATTAAATATTGTATATTTATATAAAAATTATTTTATTATTACAAAAATTATTTTCATATATAAAAAAAGGAAAAAGGAAGCTATGTAGAATTGAAAAAAATGATTGAAATGATGAAATGATTGAAATTTGTATAATTCTGAATATGAATATAATTAATGGAATAACAATGATGAATAATGGAATTTTAAAATATCACATTTGCACAGTTTATACACCAGTTACTATTTCTCTATGTTCAAACATACAAAAATAGAAAAATTTTAAAAATATTATTTTTTACATATAAAATTTTGCAGAACATGTATGATAAAAGGTGTTCAATGTAAAAATGTAAAAGCACTACAAATTTTAAAACAGAAAAGAATAAAATGTAATTGAAAAATTAAGGCACTGTATGTATATATATATATATAAAAATTGGGAAGACTTGGATTACGAATACTGTAAATTATCCAAAGAGTTTTAAATAACAGTTGAAAATTGTTTAAAACAGTTTTGCTATACATTATGGTATAGAAGGAAGCAGTGGCTTTTTTATTTGTCTCCGTCATAGTTGATATACGCTTAAAAGTAATTATTTTTCTTCGTTAAAATTAGGAGGAAAAAATTCATTCTTTTTATACATTAATATAGTTTTCTTTATACAAATTTTATACAAAAAATAAAAAAATTAGGCATAAGCAGGGGTGATTGTGACTCAAAGGTAAAAACCCTCAAAATTAGAGTCTTAAATTAGAAAAACCCCAAAATATCAAATAATACTCAACTATTTAGGCAAGAAGCCCTCAAATACTTTTACATTTCAATCACATATCACCTGGATAACATATGAACAACCAATGAAAGCAAAAAATAACTCAACAGGAAATATGAAAATACAGATGAGTTAGAGTAAAAACCCTGAAATCAGGGGTAAACCCTGAACAGAAACACCCCTGCATAAGGGAAATTGCTTGATATTTCTTCTAAAAATTGTTTATACATTGTTCAAAATGTGCCTAAAATATTTCCTTTTCAAAAAAAAAAAAAAAAAAAAGAGTAAATAAAACAATTAAACTTCCTGAACAAAGGAAGGCCACTGTATTTTTTTGTTTCCTTTTGATACACAAAACATATCACAGACACTCAATAGAAACAAGAACATATAAGAAATGATTTTAAACCACGGTAGCACCAGTGACCATTTTAACAAATGATATTCTGATAAATGCAAATAAAAAACAGTTTATGCATCAAATGTATAAAAACTTTCTTATACAGCGGACAACTGACTATGATACTTTTTTTCCCCTACTATAACAACTTTATGTAATACAGCAAAAAACTTCTATGGGTTAGTTATTAAAAACTGCAACCACTTACAGGGTGGTCTAAAAAACATGATAGAAAGTAGTTTAAGTTCCTGATTTAAAATGTGCTGATATAAGTATAATTCTTCCATATTGTAATTGCACATATATTGACATTTAAGGTGAATGCTTGATTATCGGTAATAATGAATAACCAATATGGAATCACTGACCTTGGAAGAACGATTGTTTATCATAAGAATATTTTTGGAGGTGCCATTGAGGTACGGAAAATCCTCATCTCAGTGTTGTCTCGCGACTGTATCCACATAGGGTCACGGTGTGGTGTGCCATACATCGAAGCAGATGAGTGGTCCAATATTCATTGAAGGTATGGTCAGGAAGTGAAGTATCGAGAGTTTCTAGAGCGTCACTTTGGCCCTGAATTGTGCTGTCTCAACATGACGTGCCAGTACTGGTTTATGTAAGATGGGGTTCATCCCCATAGAACTGCTGATGTCTTCCTGTGGCTTAAAACGACGTTTAGTGAGCGTTTGATTACATTGGATGCAGAAAAATTCACAGGGCATGGGATAGAGGGGTCCCCATACAGTCCGGACCTAAATCTGTGCGACTTCTTCTTATGGGTTTACACCAAGGACAGAATCTATAGGAATCCCCTGATTCACTTGAGGGCCTGAAATCGACCATCAGAATTGAGATTTATGCACTTGATTCCGACACACTCCAGCACTTTATGACAGAGTTTCAGAACTGGCTTTATAATACTATAGTCGGGGACGGTAGACATTTTGATTACCTTGTATATTAAATGTTATTCATATCTTTATTCAATAACATAGGTTTAATTTTCTTGCATATTTTATTTTTTCCACAACGATCGCTTACTTTCTATCATGTTTTTCGGACCACCCTGTAATATCTAATTAGTCTTAAATACGCCAGCTCGAAGTTAACATTATATGTTGCTTTAAAATAGTATTGTTATTTAAAATAGTCTACGTTGAAATATCTCAAAACTAATTTTTAAAACCTTTTACTAGATTTCTTCAGCAATAGACTGCAACTACTTGTTTAGGAAGACATTGTTTAAAAACATGTCTAGTCTTTCAGCATGAAAAGAAAAAAAAAAAAAAAAAAAAAAATCTTGAAAAAATGTTCTAAGATATTTTACTATGAATTTTCGTTATGATTTTTTTTTTTTTTTTTATATTACTGAATAAATAAAAAATAACTCTCTTAAATATATATCTACAAAGATGTGTATCATTACAAAGAAAAAAAAAAAAAAAAGTGGTAAAGGGTGCAAGACTGCACAAGGCTAAAAAAGATTTTTCTTTTTAAATCTGTAGATATGTGCCAAATATATTAATCGCCACAAAAAACAGTTTTGTTCAAAAGTAACACAAAAGAAAAAATGAGATTCTCAAAAGAAACTCCATGGAGATTATAAACACATAATTTAAATCACAAATAATTTTGAAATAGAATTAAAGATCAACACTGCAAATACAGTATAGAAGTAATAAAAAAATAGTATTGAAATCAGTAAACCATTTTAATAATCTTCAGACCAAAACATATCATTTTTTAAAACTTAATTCTTAAGTAATGAATTAAATAATAGTTTAAACATTGGTTATGTCTATTATAATAAATCAAATCAGAAAAATAGCTTTTCTTCATTAAACATAAATAATTCCAATAAAGTTTTATTAGAAAAAATTAAAACTAACTACAAAGTACATAAAATAAGAAATTTTAACCTGCCACATCTTCCATCTCACCTTCTTATACCCTATCGGGCAAGTATTATTCCCACAAAGCAGTTCAACTATTTAAAAAATAAATAAATAAATAAAAATGCTTTATGGAAATGCAATGTGCTCACCAACAGCCAAAAACAATGTTATTCTATTGGAAAAATTGTTTGTAGAATTATTCATTACCCATTGCATTTTTATTTATTTATTTATTTATTTTTCTTTAATTCCCTTTTTACATTCAGAATATTCATTACCAAAATTTGTTCTTGTTTTCTAAAAATTGATTTTTAAATATTTTATTTTTAAAATTGAAAAATGTGAAAAAAAAAAAATAATAAATAAATAAAATAAATGAGTTTTTCCACAGACTAGCCCATTAATGCTTAGTGGCCTCATTTGAGAACAGTTAATAAAATAACACGTAGAATTTTTGTGGTTTCTTGGAATGATTTTTTCTATTGAAGTGATGGCTGATGGCATCACTCTAAATAATCCTATATATATATTGTATCTGCAATTAATTATGATATCGTAATTGGATAGCTGTTTTATGACTTTTCATTCATCACACATCTATTTCTTTTTGCATAGGTATACACATTGAAGTGAAGATGAATAATAATATCTCTTATAGTACTTTTCTTGGGAGGTCTTATGTTAACATATCTTTGGAAAGTTATTTATCTCAGAGAATTTTCTCTGGAACACTAACGGTCATAAAATGAGGACAGCTTTAACTTTAAAACACTTAGAGAGGAGTCGTTTGAATGTAACAATTTTCAATATAGATAATTTAGATTTGAAATATTCATCAAAATATACCTAAAAGAAGTAATCTAGGTGTTAAAGGATTTACATGGGGTTTGGTTGTTTGCAAAGATAGGTGTTGCATCCCTTTAAATAAGAAATTCAATGTGCTAGTACTTTCAACTAACTTGTTGTACATGTACACTTACTGACCAGTATTATGGCCTAAAAGAGTTCAATTACAAAGCTATAGATTTTTTTTTTTTTTTTAATTTAATTTAACATACTTTAAACCTTCATTCAGTAAGGATAACTTAAAAAAAAAAAAAATGCAAAATTAACATAAATTAAAAAGTGCAAAAGCAACAACTTAAGCTCCAGGGGTGCAGAAAATGTGTTTACTCCCAACATTTCCCCCAATCCATATAAAAATTTCCCCAAAATGAGGAAACGATTTTAATAGTGATTTTTTGTAATTCATGGTTCAAATCGATATCGTTTGTATATTTTTCTGCAAAATTTCCCCAGATGGCTAAAATTTCCCCCGATCCTAGATTGCTGGATTGGACATATTCTGCACCCCTGTTAAGCTCTAGATGTTAGCTACATCTATACAAAGAATCAGAAGTAAAAAGTATCTCACTACAAAAAGCGATTGTGTTACATTAAATATAAGTTACCTACTTTAAAAGCAGATATTAATGGAAAATAACTGACACACACAAAAGCAAATCTTGTAAGCAAAATGAAAATATTAGCAAAAACATAAAATAATATAGACTAGCATACAAAATAGAGAGGCATTTGTACAAAAACAAAATATATTCATAATCATCTTTCAATAACATTTACACTGCCATTTTCATCTTTATTGGAGGATGACATTCATACCCAATAACCTCAAAATCCTCGTACTTAAAATCATCAATGCTTGTCACTTCTCTTTTTATTTTGAGCTTAGGAAATGGCTTAGGAGTTCTTTTGACCTGAAATAAATTTTAAAATTATTCAATATGTGGTTAAATTATTCAACATGAAGATTATTTATTAAAATACTAAAAAAAACTTATTATCAGGATATTGAAGATTGTTAGTTAGCTAACTTTCATCAAAGCATTTTGAAGGCAAAAAGACGATTGATTTTTTATTTATTAAAAAATATCACATTACATATCTATGTATAAGCTATGGTGTACCAGAAAATCAGAGTACATTATATGTCTTTTTACGTCAGTCCCATGAAAGACAAATAAACGGTGTTTTACTGTATTTGTGGATGTAAATTGTTGTTTCTTCTTTTTCTCTTTTTATTTTAATAGTAAAATTTTTTACTTTCTTCTATACACACAAGAAGAAAGAAAATTTTCCACATCTAGTTTTTTGATGGATATAAACATTTTATGATGTCCTGAACAGAATTTGATCATTTTTTGGAAAATGTTAGTAAGATTTTATAGCTGTTGTATTCCACAAAGGAATGGATGGAATTCTACAAAATTTTATATTTGATTGGTCTTCGACATAAGTTGATACTTACTGATTAAATTTTAGAATACATATCCACCGATAGAAGTGCTGTTATACTCCAATTTCCCCCATTTACAAGGCTATATTTCAGCTTCTACAGTATATAAATGCACAAATCTTGATATGCGAGGATCATTAGGAATATTTGAGCTGTATCAATTCATGTGGCCAACAGGTGGTGCTGTTATGAGCATACAATATCTGACCTGACCAACAGTCAAATCCCATGTTATTCAATGGGGAAATTTATTTACACAATTACTCATTACCTACTATGCTATTTTTAAATTCCGTTATCACATTCAGAAAAATCATAACTGTTAAATTAGTATCTGTTTTCCAAAAATTGATTTTATCACATTTTTAATACTTTATTTTCTAGCTAAAAATTGCACTCCCTTTTTCTGAACTCAAAAATAAAATATTAAGAAAATAATTTTTTGGAAAACGAGTACTAATTTAAAGATTGTGTATTTTGTGAATGTGGAAACGGGAATTTAAAAAAACACATTAGGTAATGAGTAACTGTAGATACAAATTACCCCATAGAATAATATGGGCTTTGATTGTCAATGAGGTTAGGTATTGCACGTTCTTAAGCTGCAATTTTCTCCATTTAGGAAAGACTACATCTGAACTTCCATGATATATAAAAAGCTGCAAAGATGATATTTAAGGTGGCTATTATGAAAAAAATTCTTATTCAATTTAGATGTATACTGGCTGACAGGTGGTGCTGCCATTACTCCCTTTGTTCAATTTTCCAGATGATTATATATTAGCACCTATTGGTTAGAACTGTATACTGAAAATTTTTATTGTCAGAGTTTTATGTTGCTGCAACATATTTGTTTTTCATGTTAAATATTAAAGAGTAGACAACAAAGAGATGTTTAATAATCTATTTTTTCTCTCTAAATACTCTTTGAGTTTAGCAACTACTTTACATAACATTAACACCTAAGCACATTAAAAGACATTCACAATAGTTAATAACATTATCAATTTTCACATAATTTTTTATAATTTTTAACTTTTTTCTTTAACTTTTAAAGTAAATGAACCTCTCTTCAAGATATTAAAAAAAATACATTTAGAGAATTAAAAAAATGGATAATAAATTAATGGAATTACTAAAATATAGATAATAAATTAACCAAATGTTATGTAACAATGATTTTTAACTACTTAAGGGCCCTCTTCACTCACCGCCGCCGGAAGCCGAAGCTAATGATATTCTATGGGAAATTTTTCTTTACAAATAACTTATTAACTAATACATATTTTTAAATTCTGTTTTCACATTCTGAAAATTCCTAGCTGTTAAATTGATGGACCTTTTTTAAAAAATTATTTTTTTAATTTTTTATATTTTATTTTGAAGCTGCAAAATTCGAATTTTCAATATGTGAATTTTTTTCATTTTGCAATTTTCAAAATAAAATATTAATAATTAAAAAAATTCATTTTTAAAAAAGGTCTGTCAATTTAACAGTTGGGAATTTTCTCAATGTGAAAACAGAATTTAAAAATATGTATTAGTTAATAAGTTATTTGTAAAGAAAATTTCCCCATAGAATAACATTGGTTCGGGCTTCCGACGACGGTAAGTGAAGAGGGCCGTTAAGATCTCAAAGTGTAAATCTGAAAAGGAAAACAAAAACAAACTTCTCTTAATTTCAAACAGGACTAATTGTATTCACCTTATTTTAAAAATACTAAATTATATGAAAAAAAAAAAAAAAAAAAAGCCCTCAACTTTGATTATTATAATTATTATTTCTAATTGTAACCAATAAAATACATTTAAAGTTGTTACAAATTATATTAATAATAATAGTAATGGTTAATTACAAAAGATATTACTAAATTTCCGTTATAAGATAACAGTTTTCTCTTAACAGTTGCTAAAAATATTTGAAAAAAAAAAAAAAAAAAAATCTTGAATTTAGGAAATATATTAAACAGAAATTCCTGAAATCAAGAAAAAATCCTACATACAACCATCCCTGTTTAGAAAGTATAACCAATGTATAAATTTCCTAACATACCTGCTCCTTCAAAGCATCAACATGGTTTATATACACATGAGCATCACCCATTGTATGAACAAAGTCACCGGGTTTCAAATTTGTAACATGAGCAATCATGCATGTAAGCAATGAATAGCTAGCGATGTTAAATGGTACACCAAGACCCTGGAAAAAAATAATGATAATAATAATAAATATATATATGCATTTAAATCAGAACATAAGTTAATCAATAAACAAAGATAAAAAATCATATTAGGGTGTTTGAGTATATAAATATTTCTCCTCAAGTTCATGTTTGTATAATGGACTATAATGTATTTTAATTCTTTTCTGTATCCCCCTAAAAGAACAATAAATTGAAAGCACAGAGTTTTCAGTAACGACTATACTGTAGTGAAATTCTAAATTCTATATTACTTTTATTGTCTTTTAAATAATTTTGTTGTTTTTAGATAATGTAATTAACTCCAACTGAATGCAATGTGTCTAAACTGTTCCATGCTTCTCTGGAAAATGACTATAGGTAACAATTCATACCATTTCCCATAATTATCACACTTTAGCAAATCTATGTAACATACATCGGATACTTTCTGTTCTGAAAAATTGAACATTACTAAAACAAACTAACAGGTGCGGCAGTGAAATGGGCGATTTTGAAACCTCCACCAGCAATACAAATTTATTCACAGCGATATAAAAGAATTAAAAATGAACTTACAATAATTGCAATTTGTGAGGAATGTTTCCGAACAACTTGCATATCTTGCACAGACATGTCACGACACAAAATGTTCATCACTTGAAAATGACATCACGTAGGTGCCCCAGGGTTTAACCTGGCAAAAAAGTTTCTTTAGCATTTTAGCTAAAACGCATAAGCAGCATTTTAGCTTTTTTGAAAATTAATTCTTTGAACAGAATTGATTTATTTTTCTTAACTTGGTTATCCCCAATTTTGTTTTCTGTTTGTTTTATTCACTGATGATTTTAACCAAGCATATATTGTGATTTAAGAAAAATGAATCAGCAAAATTTTGTTTCGATTTCAACAAACGCAATAGTAGCACTGAGAATACATCTATGAAGCAAATTCTTAATTATGTTTTTAAATATTTTTGCATTTAAATTCAACTATTAAAAGTCAAAATTAAATCCGAATATACTAAATAGATTATGATTCCCAATATTTTCAGTGATTTTGTAATTTCCATCCACGAATATTTGTATAAAAACTAGAGGTAGTTATATAAAGATATTTTATGAAGTAATCTAGTTTTAGCTTTTTAGCGAAATTCTTACTGACATAGTTTAGCAAAATACAATATCTTTTAGCAAAATGCTAAAAAAACTAATGGCAGTTTAAACCCTGGGTGGCCCCCATTTTCCTTCACACAAACACCACTCTTTCTCATCACATAATCCGTTTCCTCAAAGTTCTGTACCCATTTGTTGTCCAGATGGCACCACTCTCGTTTTCTCATTCCTAACATAACTTACTATTTCCAGGGTTTCAAAATCGCCCGTTTCACTGCCGCACCTGTTACATATAATCCAAGTCTGTAATAATAATCAAATAATCTCAGCTGTCCTTTAAATAGGATAATGGAATAAAATGGTTAACCAGTAGGTGGCATTGGGATATAGAAGAAAGTTTTATAAAGGCTGCAACATATATTAGTTTTACTGCTGTGAAACAACATGAACTATTAATGTGCATCTATCATAATAAAGAAGTTACCCATTACAGTAGAATCTCTATCCATCGTTTCTCACGGGGTGCGTGAAAAAAAAAAAAAAAAAAAAAAAAAAAAAAAGATGAAAGCTAGAAAACCACGAATACGGGTTAAAGTCAAAACATGAAGAAAACAATGTTTATAAATCCACACAGTATATACAGTAAACTACAAATAAAAACTAATTTGTTACTTTTCAAACTCTCAAAGAAATAAATCAATGTTGTAGAACATTAAGTAAAATTTACTTTCAAAAATCAATAATTTTATGTTGAGTTTTTTTGTTTATTTTATAAATTAAGCAGGAATTTTTCCAGATTTACAACATTTTTCTGGTCTTTTTCTGTAATTTCATGTGCTCATATAAAAGTTTGTGCATTTTCAAACGCCATAATTAAGCCAAACACACTTGTTACTGGTGTACGCTCAGCCTCCTTGGCGTGAAAATTATTCTCTGTTTCTTTGCCATTACTTTCATTTTTTTTAAATCACACCTTTCTTCTAGGCTTTAGGATACCGCATGTCGCAACGTCTTGATTAATACAAAAAATCACTAAATTTTGCACTAGACACATCCTCTGCTACACACAACCAGTCTTCATTTGCATTATCCTCATCATCATTTTCTTGCCCTTATCTTTGGTATTCTTCATCATTTTTTCCCACTTAACCATATTTCACGAAACAATTTTCTGGATTACTGAAGAGGTTAGTTCCTGCCATGCTGAAATTAAAAAATGAATATATGGTCAGGAGACATAGCATCACAATTTTCATCCTTTTTGGAAATGGGGAAAAGAGTTATTTTAGGATGAAAGAAGTTATTCCAGTTTGTATACCATATGGAACCACTTGACCTCTAGAAGAAAATTTTTACAAGGTCAGGAGAAAAAATTTACAACGATGAATGCGGGAAAATTACTTTTTGAAGCACGATACATGTGGGTTTCGTTAACATTATTTGAATACAATCTGTGCAGGGACCACAGAAATAAAACAATCAATGCGGGAAAACAATGAATGCAGGAACGATAGATCGGAGTTTCATCGTAGTACATAAATCTGTATGTAATCTCACTATAATACAGAAAAGCCTACTTAGAAATTCGGGATAAAAATACGCCAAAATAAATTACTAAAAATACCACAAAGGAATTTTTTTCAAATGTCAAAATTAGAGATGAATAATTAATCAATAAGACCTACTTTAATTATTTTAACTGATTATGTAAATACATTTATGGCCTTTTGTAAAGCACTTTCAACTCATTAACATGGTAGTCTTCAGCATGGCTAATGGCTTCTAACTTTCATCATTTTCGGTAAGTATCTTGTTTCTGCTCTTCCTTTCGCTTCAGTTTGTCTATTATTGGTTGCGAGTTTTGTGGAATTATGCTCAGGGTCATTTATTGCAGTATTGCAAGTTAGAATTTCAGATTTTAGAGCATAAAAGTGTCAGTTATAATTAGCTATTTTTTTGGGTGGTCATAGAATTAATATTAATGGGGTCAGTTATGTACCAAGAACAACAAAAGTTAGAAGCCACTAGCCATACTGAAGATGATCATGTTAATGAGTCGAAAGTGCTTAGCAAAAGTCCGTAAAGGTATTTACATAATCATAACTATCCTCATTAACATTAATTCTATAACTATATAATTATATGAAGGATGGGATCCCAATCCGAAAAGACTAAACAAGAAACTTCTCAAGGTATTTCTTTATGTTTTTAATAACTAACCCCATTAACATTAATTCTATAACCACCTAAATCGTGAAGCCATTGAAATTCTAACCTGTCCTGCTGTAATAAATGACCGTGAGCATAGCATAATTACCCAAAACTGGCAACCAATAACAGATGAGCTGAAACGAAAGAAGTAGCAGAAACAAGATATTTACTGAGAACACCAAAAATCAGAAGCTACTAGCCGTACTGAAGATGATCATGTTAATGACTCGAAAGTACTCGAAAGTACCGTAGAGGTATATTGTCAAAATTAGATTTTTAAAATTTCATATTAGAATAAAATACACATTCAAATACAGTTTTTATTAAAGCAGTTGCTTTATTTTCTTATCATAATGTGACACAAATGTAAATAATATTATTTCCAATTCCATATACATGAGATGGAAATAATAAATTTATGTATTTATAAAAATGTTACAATCAAGACTGAATACAAGATAGCTCAAAGCTATTATTTGTAAATGTACTCAAATTAGGGTTTATGCACAATGTTAAATTCCCTGAGTTTTCGCAGATCATTTTCAAGAAAATATTAATAACACGTTAGTAACCAAATAACCCTTGCAATATAAAACTTGTATAGCCCTGGCATTAACTTTGTTTCCAGTACAAATAAGACACGATGAGTTAAATATTTGTATCTTTTTTGTTATACTTCTTGTAAAATTATTAGAATTTATATTATGCAGCATTACTATCCATTGTAGTTATGCATTTTTTTTTTTTTTTTTTATGCTTTTGAAATACTTTTCCATTTGAGTCAAGTCAAACAAGAAAAATGTAGCATTGAGAAAGAAAATTTTCATTTTTCCAGATTTTACAATTAAGTTTTCTAGAATTTTAATGAAAAATTTAATTTTCCATGTGATTTGGAACCAAAATGCTAATTTCCTGAGTATAGAAGGCATATGAGTCACATTAACTATAAACAGGGGGGGGGGGGGTATATATTTAAGTTAAAGGTTAATAAAATAAAATAATACTTAAACCTTTGTAATATTGCTTCTAGTTTTATTTTAAATAAAAAGATTTAATTAATTTTAGTAATTCTGACTACTTTGAAGCACAAGACAAAAAGATCATTTTGCTTAAGAAATAAATTCTGAAAGCCATAAAGGGAACTCTTCACCTAGCATTGCTGGCAACCAAACTTCATGTTATTCTATGGGGAAATTAGAATTTACACATTACCTAATGAGTTTTTTAAAAAACATTAAATTGTTCTTGTGTTTTAAAAGCTAAAAAAATCAATTTTTGAGAGGAATTCTTTTAACAGCTGTGAATGTTCTGAATGTGAAAATATTTAAAAATATACATTAGGTAATGAATAATTTACATAATAAATGTTCCCGTACAATAACATGGGGCTTGTCTGCTACTGATGAAATGTGAAGCATCCACATTAATTCAGCAAGATAATTAAAGACAATTTACAAATGAAAGAAAAAAAAAAAAGGCTCCTGGTTGATATTAGTGGAATCTCTCAAGATATACACAATCCAAAAATATAATTAAAAATAAATTCATACCATATCTGCTGATCTTTGATATAATTGACAAGACAGTTCCCCATTAGCTACATAAAACTGGGCCAAACAATGACAGGGTGGTAAAGCCATTTTGGGTATATCTACACAAATTCAGAGAAAAAGTTGTGCAATTACATTTATTAGCAATATAAAAACAATCCAGAAATAAAGACAAAATCATTAAAATGAGAGAGAGGGGGGGAAAAAAGAGGGGTATTCAACAATAAAAAACTTTGTTTCATCTAAAAATGTATTAAAACAAATAAAAATCATGAAATTTAGTAGTTTTTCGTTATGATTATCAGTTTATGGCTTTGGAAAAGTTTCTGGCATCAGGGATCCAGGTTTTTGAAAAAACTTGTAGCCAGTAAAAAATAACCCTCCCCCCTGAAACCTTTTCTCCCTCAATTCTGAAATTTACTTGAATAATAGAAATTAAAATTATATACATAAAAACCAAATAGGTACTATGTCTAGATGATACATAAATACATCAGGAAACATCATTTTAAATCTAGTATCATTAAAATTAGTTTTATTATTTTTAAACTGGAACACCACCAGCTTTGATATATCATTGCACCAGCACACTGATTCAGCACCAGGTCACAAAGCATGCACGAACGAGAGCAATGTAAACTACCCTAATGGTGCATTGATTCAACACCAGGTTGTGAAACATGCAGAGTTCAACTCCAGACAGTTTCAGGAGCATGCTACGCTCTGCCTATCCTATGACGTTTGCATTGGTAAAAGTGTAGTGTAGTGTGTGTATTAATTGTTATTGCATTACAATTATGTTATTTTAGCCCAGAATGTGTAAGTAGTACACAATGAAAAATAGTCCCAAAAGTTAACCAGCTAGGCAGCGCTGTTATTTTTGCAATGCAGAATGTTGGGATAGCTTAACTGTAAAAATCACTGTTTACATCCAAAAATTTTCATAGTTTCATAGTTTATGGATCTGTGGTTTATCGATCCTCTACTGTACGACATTATTCATATGGCGAAGAAAACATTATCTATTGAAAACTTAAGTTCTATCACTTTAATCAATAAATTTGTTTGAAGCAAAGTGTAGAAAGCATGTCAATTTAGCAAAGTACAAAAATATAAATTACTTTCTTTTTTAATGCACTTTTTAAAATAAAATTAATATAAATAAATAACATAAATAAAAAAAAAAAAAAAAATGTATAAAAAAAATAATAATAAAAATAGAATAAAATACAATGTATGGTTTTTACAAAAAATCTGAGGATTTTTAAATAATGAATATTTTTTTGTACAGATCACAAAATTACAATTCAAGCAGAAGACTTGGGGGGAGGGGGAATTAAGACTACTTCAGAAAAATTCCAATCAAACATGTATGTTTAGGATGCACTAATAGTAGTAAAATAAAAATTTTACTATTTGAAAACATAAAAAAGGTGACTACTGAGTATTTGATAATCATTTCGGTGACTTTTTTAGAGAGTTCATCAAAAAATTTTCTGATCACTAATACCACAGAAGTTGAGAAAATAATAAATTTTCAATAACTTATGTTTCCGAAGTAGAATGTTACTGGTTAATAATGTTCATGACAATAGTATAACTCAGTAGTAGTTAACCTAATCCGTACTACACGGTAACAGTGATAGAAATTTTCTCCAATACTGAAGCATTTCCCTTTATATTTAAATGGCATTTTAAAAACATTAAAAACAAGTATTGATTAAAAAAAAAAAGAAAAAAATATATATAGCCTTATTTAACAACATTTTCATTAGGTTTTCATGAAATTCTTTTGTGTGTATATTTCCTAACGAGTCAAAAATTAAAACATAAAATAATGCATTCCTACTATGTAGTTGGAGGTTAGAAAATGTTACTAATGGCAGAGATAAAAATGGTCAGTAAGTATAAAAAGGGTTGAGTACCCCTGTCATAAATGATATTTAAAACTAGTCAAACATCTTTACAATGAAAAAAATCCACATAATGCACGTTTATGTGTGAAATTTTGCCCTGTTCTTCTATGTTAAGGAAATTATAAATTTTGAACAACTTACAAAGTTATTAAATAAAGTTCTTGCAAGTATCGTAAATGATATTTTAAAACTGCCTCAACCACTTCACGAGAATTCATTCTTGTCTAAAAAAGCAAATATCACTCAAAAAAAAAAAAAAAAAAAAGATCAAAAACTTTTATGAATATTTAAGTTTTTCATATCTGTACATACCATAATGGAAAACTAAAAAGTTGGTTCACCCTAATGGACATTCTTTCAGTATTAGAGGAATTGAGTTAGTTGACATATATTTTGATTTTTTCATTAAAAATTTACAATTACAATTAGCTGCATATATAAATTGGATATGCCAAAAAATGCACCAAAAAGCATTTTTTGTTAAAATTTGTGAATAACTTTTAAATAAATAGATAAACATTACTAAAAATAAACTTTTGGCAAGCAAATTCCAATAAAAGCAATTTACTGATTCTAAACTGTATAAATTTAAAATATTGAAATCTATTCATGCTTACTCTTATTATCCATATATATATATATATATATATATATATATATATATACGTAATATAATAATGATGATCTATTAAGCATAGTAGAAGCCAAGCAACAAATACAAGATCACTGAAACACCAATGACCAATAAGATTATATATATATATATATATATATATATATATAACCCCACAGGCAAGTCACAAGTCTTGCCGCCTGCTTCCTTCTTCCTATCTTGTGTTTCTTGGGTTGTTTTTTCATTAATTTTAATAAGTTTATGGTTTTAAGTTAAGATTTGTTGTTTTACTTTATTGATTCGTTTGTTTTGCAGACTGTTAATTAATAGATCTGGTTTCTTTACATTAGTGTATTTCATCCACTGATGATTTTTTTTTTTTTTTTTTTATCTTATTGGTCATTGGTGTTTCAGTGATCTTGTATCTGTTGCTTGGCTTCTACTATGCTTAATAGATCATCTTTATTATATATATATATATCAGTGGATGAAATACACTAATGTAAAGAAAACAGATTTATTAATTAACAGCCTGCAAAACAAACGAATCAATAAAGTAACACAACAAATCTTAACTTAAAACGATAAACTTTATCAAAATTTATAAAAAAAATAATTTAAGAAACATAAGATAGGAAGGAAGGAAGCAGGCGGCAAGACATGTGACTTGCCTGTGGGGTTAAACTAGTTTCACGCCGGCAACACTCACCCAGCCTGCCACGACCAGAATAGGAGTCATATGGATTTAAAAAAGCAAAATTTCAAAGCAGATGAATAACAATGAAACCACGAAGCAACAATGAAATTCGCTGATTGATTACATTGTGTTTAATAGTATAACTAGAATTTTAAGAATAGTTGAAAACTCAAAAAGGAAGAAACAGAAATTTTATTGGAAAAAGAAATATAAAAATAAACATCTTTAGCACACTCCACCAAGGAAAGTGACACAGTTTATGCCATTGAAAATTGTGTAAGAAGCCAATATACAGAAAAAGCATCACATCATCTTGCAATTTATCTACTCAAGAGGCATTTGTGACAGTTTTATAGCATGCTAGTCATTGTTTTATCACACTTTTTAGGTCGATTTTTCTCAAATACTGCATTTTTTAATTCAGTCACTTTTCTTGCTAGGGTACGATATATAGGTAGTATATTATACTATGGCTAAAGTAGTACTATTTAACTGCATTCAGTAATTTAGATGGTAGTTTTATAATTTTACAACTGTAAAAAAAAATAAGTAAATAACAATTCATACAAAAAGATTTTTTGTTACATTAATTAGTACAATAAACAATTCTAATAAAAAACTGAATGCACAATTTACATTAAATTTATCATTGAGGAAATACAAACCAATAGGATTCCACGCAGATAACACCATTCTTCTATCATTTGGATTATTTATTATAGACTTAATTATATTATCCAGTTGATCAACACCTTTTCCAGTATAATCAGTTCTCATATCCTTATATTCAGCTCCAAAATGCCTCCACTGGAAGCCATAGACAGGACCCAGATCACCTTTAATAAACCAAAATGAGTGAAAAAACAAACATGTGACAAAAATAGCTTATGCAATAAATACTATATAAAGAAAATACTTTACTTATTTAAATAATTTACAGGGGCCAATCTAAGATTTCAAACTTAATACCTATTTTTGTGAAAAATCTTAACTATATTTTATTTTTGTGAAAAATTGTAGTGCACTCTTTTTCTTTCTCTCTGTGTGTATGAGGGGGGGGGGGGGGGGGGGAGTTTGAACAAAGTAGAATAATAAAATTAACTCTCAGCAGCTAGTGTGAGGCTTATAGCAGAACAGGAACCAAAATCCAAAACTTACTTCACTCTGAAGTAAACAGTTCAGTAGAGATAGTGTAAGTAGAAGTTGTTATTATTTGTGTTAGTATCACTGCAGTATACATGAATTGTACCAGGGAGGATAAACACGTCACCATACAGTCACCAAAATGTTAAACCACCTGATGAATCAGCAAACAGTACACTATGGCCACAATTTCAGAGCGTGTCTGTACCGATACACACAAGGATCGTTTTGTTTACATATGCTGCACTGTTTCTCCCCCATAACAAACGCTTGTGTGTAGATTAAAACCAACATTCTGTATGATTCTTGCTTCGCAAATCGCATCAACAGAAATGCACGAATTACTTTCCTTTGAAAATGTGCTAATTAAAAATGTTAGATTTTGCTGGGAGGACTAAGATTTTTGTGAAAGTACCGATTTTAGCTGTATGATTTTTGTGAAGATACCTTTTTTGCCAGGTCGATTTTTGTGAAGGTACCCATAAACGGTAGTAAACTCGACCTGTATTAATCCCTGATTTAATGACATTTCTTTTTTTTAATTTATGTAAGCACAAGTTAATAACTAATGATTTCCCCCCCCCCCCCATAAAATACCATTCAAGTGACTCTTCAATCTTCAAGAAAAATCTGTATATGTTTGGTGAGTGGACAGATAAATGGTAAAAATATGTAAAAATATAGAAATTGACATGTATTTTCCAGCTAAAATTAAGTGGCATAAAAATGACTTAAAAAAAAAATGTTTTGTTTTAAAGTTGCAATGATTTAAAAAAAATAATAATAATAATTACATACAGAAAACTCTTGGTTAATTGGCCTTCAACTAACCAGAAATATTCTGAAAAGTGTTCCCTTCTCCTCCCTTACAATAAATTGTTTTACAATATTTGCTGCTATTTTAGGAAGCGTATTTTAGATTCATGGTTTTCATTGTCAAATAATCAGAATCCATTTTAATATAACACAAATCAATGTTTATACTTATACAGTCAAATGTTATTAAAAATTAGATAACGTAAAAAAACTGTTGCCTATTTCAATAGAGTCTACCACTGAGCATAAAGGAGCATTCAGTAATTTAAGAATAAGCAAAATTTGTGTGATAAATAGAGGTGAGGGAATTTTTGCGGTATTTTACATTAAAAAGTTAAAGAAAAAACTTCTCATCAAAATTCATTTTACAAAGATTGTCAAAAGATAACTAAAACACAGCATAATAGTCAAAATTTGAAAGAAAAAAAAAATATTGGGTTGAATAATTTCATTAGTGTTTCTTTTGGGTCTAATTTTCTGAGTTAAAAAAAAAAATAAAGAAAGAAAAAAAGAATCAAATAATTTCATACAAATATTTATTTTAAACATACATTGAATAAATAATCCAACATTTAAAAATTAATTGTTCATTAGATTTACTTATATATTTTATTGATTTTACTTGTGTTAACACCTTCCCAACCCCTTTTTCATTAATCCCCACCAACTGGGCATTATTCTTGCAAATTACATCATTTTAGAAAAAGTTTATATAATTATTAATGTTTATTTACAAATGGATATACATTATATTATTTCAAATCAAAGTATTTGTAGCCATAATATATTAATTGTACAAATACAAATATTGTGTGTATTCTTAAGAAATAAAGTAACATACAAATTACAAAAGAAATATCTGTAGACAGAGCAACAGATTTCTAAATGGATGTGAATTCAGGTCAGTGGTCGTGACTGTATTTATTTTGTAAGCCAAAATTGAATAAATATAAGTCTCAGGCCTAGTATTAGGGCTTCTCAAAATTTTAGGAAAATTTTAAGGGAAGACTCATGATATTGTAAAACTTCTAAATCTGTAATGGGTAATAACTGACGTGTTAAAATTGGAAATGTGTGTTGTTTTGTATATTCAGGTTGAGCCAGGCAAAATTTTAAGAGCCCTTACTCCATCAAAATTTAAATAATCTATAAAACAGACGGCCCTTTTATAAAATAAATTTTACTTTATGTAAATCATGCTTTCTGCATTTTCAGTACTTGGTTCAATGAAGCCCTTTACTTGATATCTCTAGTGGCTTAAAATTTTTATGCTTTCTGTGACATGTCTTGTATGTATAACTCTTTTGAGATGAGCATGTTATATATGATACAGCCTTTAAATTATTTCGCTGGACGAGCATATCATATTTAAATAGAACATTTGGTATGATACACCTGCCCACGGAAAGAATTTAAAGGATGTATCATATGTTAAACACCCGACTGGGAAGGAACATTTGCAGCCATTTCATATGATACACCCATCCCGAAACGGTTAAACCTTCTCTGCAAGATGATTCAATTTTTTTCTAATTTTCACACATGTATAATTAATTAGAAAGGTATAAGATTACTATACTGCAGAAGAATTCTGAATTATTAGTGTAAGACGAGTTTCTGTCTACCACTGACTCATGTCTTACACTAGAGTCAGTCTGTTGCAGAATTTTTTCTATGAAAAAAAAAAAAAAAAAAAAAATTCTGCAACAATGTTGCATAAGTTCTGTTACTAGGCTAGTAGCAGAATTTTTTTGTAACTATCAGCAGCAAAAAAGAAACTCTGCCTGTAATTCATGTAAAGAAGACTAAATTTGGTAATGCAAGAAGTATTAGTCAATTCATAAAAATATGTAAAAATTATAAAGAAAAATAAATTATACAGTAATCTTTTCCCAGTTTTTGCTATCATCAGCATCTACATCCCTTAATTCTGTGCCTTCTTTAGTAGCAACAATATCATCCTGCATAAACTGCATCACAACTTGTCTGATTAATTTATTCATTTCGGTGAATAAGAGATGAACTTTAGGTGCTTCACTCTGAAAACACAGCGAAAAAGATTGAAAATATTTGTGTGTATATGCAATTACTGCCAAAAATCACGGTGTAGATGGCTTCTGCAAATTTTCACGAATATGTTTGTATCTACTTGAACCATTTAACTGTTTTTCCAACATCTTTTGATTAGGCAGAAAGTTCAAAAAATATTCAGACAAATTAGCCCATTGCTTTGTCCATAGTTTAGCCTTGGATGCGTTTTTTTAGGATTCATGGAAGAAATGTAGGAGAATTTTAGGAATGATTAAAATATTTAGGAATTTTAGGGGGAAATGCGAGCCCTGAAGTCTCTATAAATATTACTTGGTAAATCTTTCAGCAATAGTTTATTCTTGGAGTGGAGACATTCATCTAACACATTAAAAATTTTACACTAATTTATTAGAGATGGATTCTATCACATTATACAAATAACTTACAGCTTTATACAGTCAGGTGGAATAATGACTATGAGGTAATTGTGATCGGTGCCATTTTTGACAAAACCTTAGATATTTAGTTTCAAAATGTTTTTCTTTTAATTCCAGGCACTCTTTTTCAAAGTCTCAACTTGTTATAATATTATAATTACAGTGAAACCCTGATCTATCGTTCCCGCACTGATTCTTTCATTTCTATGGTCCCTGCACAAATTGCATTTAATAATGTTAACAAAACCCCAATGCATCGTGCTTCAAAAAGTCGTTTTCCCGCATTCATTGCTGTAAAACATTTCTCTTGAAGGTCAAGCAGATCCATATGGCATACAAACTGGACTTACTTCTTTCATCCTAAAATAACTATTTTCCTCATTTCCACAGAGGATTGAAATAGTGATGCCACACTGTTAAAAATTTCAACAGAAAACTCTGTGTAATCTATTATCTTAGGTCTTACATAAAATTACAGAGAAAAATAAACAAAGATGTTAAAAAACTTATTTTATACATTCATTTTAATAACTAATATTAATTTAATTACTTATTGGTAAGAATATATTTCGGACTTGGAATGCTTTTTCTGAAGTAGAAACCATCATTTTTAATTTTAATTAAATAATTAAATAATAAAGTTATGTAAAAATACAGAATAAAGATTGAGAATCTTGATTATTCACTTTTAACTAAGAATTACTGTAAATTTACAGAGACTCTGGATAAATATTTACATTAAATTTACAGAAATTTTTAACAGTGCATGTCTCCGAACCACCTATTCATTTTGTAATTTCAACATGGCAAAAAGTAACCTCTTCACTAGTAATCCAGAAAATTGTTTCATGAAATATGATAACGTGTGAAAAAATGATAAAGAAGGGCAAGAAAATGATGATAATGTGTCTGATACAAAATTTAGTGATAATATTTGCATTAATCAAGATGTTGTGACATGCAGTATCCTAAAGCATAGAAGAAATGTGTGATTAAAAAAAAAAAAATGAAAATAATGGGGAAGAAATGGATAATTTTCACGCCGATGAGGCTGAACATACGCCAGTGCCAAGTATGTTTGACTTAATTATGGCATTTAGAAATGCACGAAATTTTATATAAGCACATGAAATTACAGAAAAAGACCCCCCCCCCCCCCAAAAAAAAAAAAAAAAAAAAAAAAAGTCACAAATCTGGAAAAATTCCTATTTAATTTATAAAATGAACGGAAAACCCAATATAAAATTAATGATTTTTAAAAGTAAATTTTACTTAATGTTCTACAACATTAATGTCTTTGACAGTTTGGAAAGTAACAAATTAGTTTTATTAGTAATATATTGTATACATTGTGTGTATTAATTCATAAGCATTGCTTTCTTCATGTTTTGACATAAACCTGCATTCGTCATTTTCCCACATTCACCATTTCATTTTCACGCATCCCATGAAAAATGATGGATCGAGGTTCTATTGTGTTATAAAGTTTCTTGACGCAGTGATCGTGCATAATAGAGATATCTGCAAGAGAAGTTAAATTAACAATATTTCAAGAAGAAGTCCAATTGCAGTCATCAGGAAGTCTTTATTTTGTGAAAAGTCTTTTAAAACAACATCAAGGATAATTATTCTTAGAATCTTAACCCTCTGTAACTCATGACCTTTAATATTTTTGTGTTTATTTGTTTCGTAATAATTGGAAAAAAATAAAATACACGTGTTTCAGGTTTTTTTTTTTTTTTTTTCTCATAAATTTCGAAAAAACAAACAAAAACACCTACAGGCAACAAACACTTTTTAGCATAAAATCCTATAAAATACGTGAAATTGGGTCAAAATCAATATTATACAATGAATTTGAAACACTTACCTCTTCACTGTTTCAATATAAAACACAAAACACACGAAAAACTATTTTTTATTATTTTTTTAATCAGAGCCGGTCCGCACTTGTCGTTAGTTACCCACTGTCGAGTAATGAACTTCAACTTACGACATACGGCGCCATCCAGTTGTGTTTCTAGATACTAGATTCTCTAACTGTGAGTGTATACGACAGGCTACAGTGTGTGATTACGTTGTAGAACCGATTCTTTGAATTTGAACCACGATCGAACGGTATGTTGCCTACAGTCTACAGTATGGTACAGAGGGTTAAAATACATAGCGTTGGTCATTATAATACAAATTCAATAACCCTAGTGAAACGTTGAGATTGTCGCGTAAGATGGGGGAGAGAGCGAACGTAATTACGTCGTTACTATACTATGATCTGGAGCAGTTCTGAGATCCTTACACTAGAACAGATCTGAGATGTCTGAAGAAAAAAGCCAAATTTTACAAAAACAGCCAAATTATAGTGCCAAATACTTTTATTGTTTCACGGATAAAATGATATAAATATTTTGAATTCGAAAGTTCGTCATTAAAAGTTATAGCCAATTATTTCGCCAATGCAATAAATCACTCAAATTAAAACCCGTTACATCTTACGATTGGGCAAAAATTGTAATTTAGAAACTAAATTATTTCTTAATGATTTAACTGACAGGGATTTCTAAATTAAGCTATAATGAAATAACTTGTGCAATATTGTTTAACGTTTATTTTTATAAATGAGTAATTTATTTAATAAATTATACTTTGAACTGTCAATTTTGTTGAATTCAGATGGGTAAACAAAGAGTTATTAAGCAGAAAGGAGTTAAATTGCATCAGTTATTGCATACTTATTCAATAAACAAAGTAATAAATCTACTCTTAATTATTTGAGCATTCAGGAGCTTTGTGTAACGGAAAACACATAAACTGTAATCTTTCAATAAGTCATTCTATCGTATTAAAAGAAAATTTGTATTATTTCTTTAAATGAAGTGAAAGAAGAGATATAAATAAAAGTGATCTTCTCAGATAATTTTGAATACATTAAGTAACTTAATTGCGAATTAGATTTAAATTAAATTCATTTATTTAACTATTTAACTGATAATTTGATACATAATAAATTTAGAATAAAATTAGATTTATTTGAATAATATGTGAGTAACTTCCTCACATATTTTATAGAGAAAATAAAAGTCTATCAACATTTTAAAAAAAACATTTTCATAGATTAAAGTTTTTAGACCTTCAGAGAAAATTTTTCAAGTGAGCAAACTAATATTAAAAGTATGTGAGTAATAAATTAATGTATTTCTGACAGGTTTTTACTTTTATTAATGAAGTTATATTTCTTAAAAGGCATGGTCATATTTACACCACAGTTTTTCAAAAAGGTGAGATAATTTCTGGCCATTAAAGGACTTCGAAAAACAGAAGTAAAATATAATAAAATAATGTTATTATTATTATTATTTTGTTTCAGAATGCCAAAATCGTACACAAAATAAATAAATCCGACCTATCTTATTCTATCTCAAGGCTGCAGAAAACAGTCCAAATGTTTAAGGAAACCAAAATGAGTCAAGGAGAAAATTTTTAAATCAGTGATTCAGTTGAGTCCATGGCAAAATGGATATGACTCAACAGGGAGCTGATCAGCCCACAACACTTACAAACAGTGTTGTCAATTTAACAGATTTTTGACACGATTTACGGGAAAAAATAAAGTTTTAGCGGATTCGATATTACATTGCACTGTTGCTACACTATGGGCAATTGAATTCTTAGCAGATTTTCATGTGTTCTTTTAGCGGGGGAAAATTTTTTGTGTTGGCAACACTGCTTACAAATAAAAAAGAGAAAAACCATCTGTGAATACCTACTTGTAAGTGCCAAATCCCGGTTTACATACTCGCAAAAAAAAAAAAAAAAAAAAAAAAAAAAAAGAACATTTTTTTCAACTTTTAGGTGGATTTTGATGATTCCAGTTAACATTATTGAAGACTTCAGAAGCCAAGGAATATTTTCGTTAAATCCAAACTACTTTCCTTTTCAGTTTCCTTTTGTGTCATTTATTGACCCACCAGAACAATTTTGACCACTAACGAAACTAAAATTACAATGTATAGTAGTAGTGATATAAAACAGTATTGTTCTTAATTACTTTAACAAAAGTTGTATAGTTATGTAAGAAGAAAAAACAAGGTGGTTATAATTTCCCCGCTTGCAATCACAAATACTCCAACTTTTTGTAAAACTGTGCCTTTGATGGGGTAATTATAACCACCTTTTTAAAATTAAAAGAAAAAAAAAAGCCCAAGGAACTAAAATTTTAAACCTTTATTAACCCTAAAAGTCAATATTACCCCATGATTAACTAAAACAAAAAGGTTTCAATTATAAAAAGAGTTTAAAATTTATAAAGTACGCAAGTGTAAAAAGTGATCATAATTACTCCACCTGACCCTACATTTCAGAAGTACAAAAACTAAAAGAAACCAGGGGGTCTATTCTCCGATCCGACCGCCATAGCGACCGTCCTTAAACAACGACAGTCGTTAAATTCCAATTTTACCGACTTCCTTTCCTCCCACTGCTAAAGAGCGATTCTCCCCCCAAGGTTGTTATCTAAGGTAGTAATCGAAGCAGTCTTCTTCCGAGGCTAAAGATGCCAGTGATTTCAGCCAATGGCGTGTTGAAGTAGACGCTACACCTGTGAATAGACGTCGTGTAAGGAAAACAACATTGCAAGGCAATATGAGGATCGCACATATAAAAATGCGCGTTCTAAAAAAATTCATTGTTCAGAGTTTGCGTTCCTTTATTATCAATACTGTGTAAAAAATTTCATTACAAGAATTATTATATGTTAAAATTTTATCTTTACTAATGAGGGGATAAAGCTGTTAGAGTGTACAAATTTAATAGGAAAAAAATAAACAAAAGTACCACAAAGTTCTTTTTTAATATGGCTTTTTCTTTCTTTCTTTTCTTTCTATTTTTTATCTCTCTCTCTCTCTCATTTTTATTTATTTTTTTCTTTTGGCGGTTTAAATTATTTTGATAAGTTTGTTTATTTAAAAAATGTTTTCATCTGCAGAAGTAAGATTACATATTGAAAAAGGTAATTCAACTCAAATCTATACATAATTCAATTATTATTATATATATATTTATTATTTGTGTTAACTTACTTGTTTCATGATATAAATTTTCGCTTAATTTATTCATAAAATCTGCAATATATTAAGGTGTCTGTTAAATAATAAATTAAATTAAACATGGAAATAAGATGTAGGTTTTGCCCACAATACAAGTAAAATATAAGTAGATTATTTTGAAGCAAAAGTAATTTAATTTTTCAAACTCCTTATATTCAAATGAACATTATTATAAAACTATTTAACTGATTTAATCATTTTATTTTATTCACAAATAGCTGGTAAACTGAATTTAAATTTAGTTTATTATTATTATTTATTTATTTATATTATATATTGAAACTAAACATGATAGAAATCTGAAATTTTTTATTTTAACTTTATACGAAATTTCATTTTATGCGTAGCATAAATGCACTTTTAGAATTAATAATACTATTTTTTAAACACCTCCTATTGGGAGCTTCATTACTCCAAAACTGACTTTTTAAAAATGTCTGAAAATTTGTTAATTCGAACCTCTATCTGTGCTTAATAAATATATTATAAATGAATACTGCGTTTTTACGTAGAAGATTTTATACATTTTTATTTAAAAAGTAATATGTTTTTCATAGGATTAATAATACAAAGATTTTCCAATTATATTGAATATACAAGGAAAATAATTTTTACATAAACAAAATACAGATTAATATAGGTAATTATTATAGTTCGAAAAATATTTAGAATTAAATAATAAGTAATAAAAAGCATTAAAAAATTGCACTAAACATTTTAGTTTTTTTTTTTTTTTTAATAACATTCTGAAAACCAGTAAAGTTCAAAAACTTTTCATTAGAAATATTTAATATATATATATAAAGAGTGAGTAAATAAACTATATGTAACTTCAGTTTAACAGTTACTTTGAAAGAAAAAAAAAAATCGAATGAATAAATTACATATTTTTTAAACAATGATCATTTTAAAAGGAAGAATTTTTCTGATTTTCCGAAAATGTTTAATATGTATCTAAAATCGTTTGTTTCTCGGCTTCTACTACTTAATATATATATATATATATATATATATTCAGTGAGAGAGGAAAAATTAAACAAAATGGCAATCCGATTTTTTTTTTTTTTTTTTTTTTTTTTTAACTTTATATCAAGTTTTATTTTATTAATAGCATAAAAGCACTTTTAGAATTATTATTTGTTTTAACTATTCCCATAATGGAAATATCCTACTCCAAAATCAACTTTGTTAAAAATCTGAAAGGTTGTTAATTTGAACCTCTATCTATAATTAATAAATAAATTCTAACTGAATATAATGCGTATTTGTTTAAAAGATTTTATTTTTATTTATTTATTTTTTTTATTATGTTAAATGCACCGGGAATAACCCTTTTTCAACCAACAAAATACAGAATACTTGTACATAATTATTACAATTGAAAAATATTTATCCTTAATAAGTAATAAAAATCTTTAAAAGAAATTGCATAAAACTTTTGCATTTTTTGAAAATAACATTTCGAAAAACAATAGAATTCAAGAACTTTTCAGCAAAAATACTTTTGAAAAATAATGTAAATTCAGTTTAAAAGCAATTAAAAAAAAAAAAAAAAAAGAAATTGAATGAATAAAGTACACACTTTTTAAACAATAATCATGTAAAAAGGGAAAAATTTTCTGATTTTCCGATAGTGCTCAATTTGTGCTATAAATGGCGAAAAAAAAAAAAAAAAATATTATAATTATGTATAAGCATATATGCACAGTTGGAAAATCATATTTTCATGTTATCACTTCAGTTAGGATTAAAATGTAGCATTCTGTTCGGTTACTTTTTAATTTTGAAAAGCTTATTCTTTTATATTATTATTAAAAATTTCTTTAATTGTATAGGTCTGCTTTTTCAAAAATAATATTGGGGGGAGGGAGGATAAACGAATCTCACAATAGCAATTTATATATTGATAAACTTATCTTTCCCAAAAAATCATTCACGAGAATTGAAGAAAATAGGGACTTGTCAGCATTATAACGACTCCCTCATGCAGTCGTTATCATAAGGACTGAAGCAAACCGAATCTTCACCGCAAATTTCTATGACTGAGAGGGGAGAATAGCAAAAGGTCAGAATGTCACGTCACGTGATCAAAATAACGACTTTGACAGTCGGAATTGAGCTATAGTCGGATCGGAGAATAGATCCCCAGGGGTGCAGAATATGTCCAAATGAGGTTCAGGGGAAATTTTTAATATTTTCTTGTGAAAAATAAAAATGTGTCTCTAAAATAACAATTTACTACATTACAATGCTTATAATATAAACTAACAGCTATATTTTTATGTTACAGAGTATACTTATTCTCTTAAACACTTACTGTACGCAAGATAAATGGTTTTGTATAACAAGATGTGTTACTAAGGGAAAATTAGATTGCATTTGGGGGAAATTTCCAAAGTCTAAACATTTTTTGCACTCCTGAAAGAAACTAACAGGAAGGAGTAAAACAGCCAAAATGAAAGCAGGAATTAACATTAACAGCTACGGAAAAATAATTTCTTTAAGTGAAAAATTTTTTAAGGTGTAGTGCACACGCCTTTTCTTAAGATTGAATTGATTCTTTGCTGAAATAATTTTATGCTTTTTAATGTCATGCTTACTTATGCAACAAAACCTTTAACATTTTCTCCAAATCTTTCTTTAAATCAAGGTTCATAACAAAGTCTTCTGAAATTTAGAAAAATTGATTATTTTCAATAAATTTTTTGGGGGAGTGAGAATTATTATCTTGAATGCTCCAAATTTCATTAAAAAAAAAAAAAATCTTATTGAACAAAATTAGTATGTATAGTCTCTAATTTCTGTCTAGGTTTCTCTAAGTTCTAACCTCAAACAGCTTTGAGATTAATATTTAAGTTTACATTTTGACAAATGTCTACTTTTTAATGTTTTTTTTTTTTTTTTAAATGGTGGTGCTAATGGTTTAATATAGTAACAGTGGAATAAAGGAATAAAACATAAGATAAAATGACATTTTTTAATTTTATGGACTTAAATGCATTTATTTTGCATGCATTTTAATTATTTATTTAAATTTAAATACAATCTAATTTTCATAAATAAAAATATAATAATAAATAAAGACTTGATTTAGTGGCATTCTAACTTAGGGTTGCCATTCAAACAGGAGAATGAAATTCCCTGACTTTTCCAGGTTTTCAGGTGTGTTCTAAGAAAATTCCAGTTTAACCATATATTGAAGGCAAAATAATTATGGTACCACTTGAAAAAAAAAAGTTACATATGACTTTGACCTAAGGAGAGCTTGCCCATCTCAAGGGTCTTTCTAAAGAGTCCTAGCCCATATTTACAAGAGTTTTGGAGAAAAACACGGAAAACTCTCAATGGCTATATCCAGACCTAGATAAAATGTAAAACTGTCTGCGAACTCAAAAAATTTCTGCAAAAAAAAAAAAAAAAAAATGCTGTGCACACTACTGCACCTTCTGAGTTTTATATCACTGCCAACAGCAAAAACGTAAAGTTATATGCGAGTGGAGTGTAAGAAAAAAGTCCTGCATCTCAACATCTGTTAAACATATAATGAAAAAAAAAGTTATTAGTCCAGGAATGGAAGTGATGAACTTTAAATTCTCATTTTGTCTATTCCTTAATATTGTGGCTCTTTCTTAAAAAATGCCACTCAGTCTGCTTGATAAAGAATTGACTCAAAGCAGCATTTTCTGTCTCTGAAGGACATCTTTCAAATATTCTACATCCATTGTGGAATTATCATCCTTTGAAACATCCTCATTAACTCAACTCAACACATTTTCTTGTCTGGAATTATTTACTTGTTTTTCAATTTTATTTATTTCTCTTTCAATTACATCTACTTCTTTTCAGTATTATTAACTGGGGGAGTCACAAATTTGGTGAGCGACATCTGCCCAGCACTCCTTTTATCACCAGAAGAGCTTTGTTTATGTTTTCTGTGAAGGTGCATGCCGTAGTTTTTTTCAAGCATCTCTTCATTGCAAAAACGGCATTTAATTTTCCGGTTTGCACTTGAATATTTTTGCAACATTTTGAATTCAACAAAGTTAAAATTCGCTTGATATTATGTTTTTTTTTTTTTTTCTGACTGCAGACAGAATCATGCAAGACAATACAATAGCGAAGCTATTGTAATAAATCGGTAAACGAATCCACGTAGAGCAAGTGCAAATACAATTTTCTGTATGGTCTTGAAAAAGACTTTTATAAAAAATATTTTAAAATTACAAGGTAACAGGGAAAATAAAGAAGTGAAAGGCAAAAAGCTAACTGTTCTAGTGCAATGCTATAACACATGGCCAGATAAACAGGTTCTTGCCCACGTGATCCTTCCCACATGCTTTCTTCCTGTCTCCCCTTGTCTGAAATAGGCTCACTCTAACTCAGAAAAATGAGAGAAAACTGCAGCACTGAGATTTGCGCTCCTTGGTTTCTGCAGACAGAGACAAGATGCATTTCTCAGCGGCGCCAACCCAAAGGATACGCCGATCTGTGATTCTAAAATTGAGATTTTGATGGATAGCTCTTTTTTTTTTTTTAATTAAAGAAATTTGTAAAAATAAAAAATAAAATAAAAATACAAATTTCGAAAATTTTCTGCAAACGGCATTCGCAGAAATTCTCTGGGTCTGGGCTATTAAAAAAAAAAAAAAAAAAAAAAAAGGCGGAAGCTAAGTAAAAACCAGAAAAATGACCATACGTTGACAGAATTTTTTTTTTTTTTTTTTTTTCGGCAATCATTGTATGAAATTCTCTGACTTCTCCAGATTCTGGCTAAAATATTCAAATTTCGCGATTTTTAAGGTTAATTTTCAAGTTCCCTGACTATTCCAGGTTTTCCAGGTAGCGTGGCAACCCTCTTTAAATAAAATGGATATAGAATATAGATGAAATGATTCACAAAAGAAAAATATCTGCTATATGTTTTAAGGATCATTTCATAAAAAAATGTAAATATAGAAATATTAGAAGCAAATTATATACCATAATTTCGCTTATATAACCCGCGGCAGGTAACTCGCAGCATAAAAAAATTATCTAAAAATAATTATAACCGAAAGATAGCCCACACTTCTAAAACCACATGGTCGGAAATCGCCGTTTGTAATTTCAATACCAATTGCTATTATTTTAGTAATAAGTAGGAAAAGATACATATAATAAACAAATATACAAATAAATATAAATAACAAACAAATAAATTTATTTACCTATAATGAAAGAGCAAATAATCATAACTTAGTATTAATCTTTGTCTCTATATAAATTACTATAAACTGGAGTAACTTCTAATGATTGACACCTTTATTCAATTTATAAGAAAATTATAGATTAATAATAAATTTATTTACAAAGTTCATTCAAATCCATCGAATTCGGATTTTTCTGTATCAGAATTAAAATGTTGCAATATATTTTGGAACAGTTCGTCTTCATCATCCTTATTGTCCTCCTCATCAAATTCCTTTTCACTGTTCTCAATTTCATCGTCATTATATATTAATAATCTAGATTTTTTTAATCCAGATTTTACCGTTTTGATAGTAATAGAGTCCCAAACATTAATAATACACATTCAGCTACTTTCACTAAAGATGCTTTGATTTTCTCCTTGTTCGCGATAGATACCCCGCATCGGATGATAGCCCACAAGACATACAAAGTCAGGTTTTTTTTATAGATTACCTGCGGGTTATATACGCAAAATTACGGTCATTTAAAAACAACGTCTTATTATATTAAGAATTACTAATATTATTTAATACACTAAAAATATAGGAATTTAATATTTACCTTCTTCTGGATAAGATAAATTAATGGAAGCCATATATTCTTTTGAACTGTTAGCGTCCCATATATGGACATTTTTTTCTTTTAGAACATTGGCATTTGTACTACCAGATATAAACCATAATAATTCTTCACAAATTCCTCTCCAGAATACCTTTTTAGTTGTAAGCAATGGAAAAGTATCTATAATGAAATATAATAAATTGAAATAATAACATTCATGCCATGTAACTAAAAAACTCTGATTTCAAAAGTTTTTACTCACATGATCGAATACATTATTTGAATCATGTGAAAATAATAAATAAAACTAGTATAATGAAATCATTTGCTTTCTTCTATACCATTATAATAGGTCAGAAAAAAGCTTAGGGCTCAAAATTAACAGTAGTCTGTTGGTCCAGGACCACAAAAATATTCAATGAACCAGCAAAATATAAATTTTAATGGTCTACTGAATCAGCGAAGCTTTACCATTTCAATTTTCTCTAAAATCGTCCAGAAATCTATCATAGAATAGCATGTTATTACAATAGTAAGTGTACTTCATTATAATTCTTAATATCAACTATTTTCTGTAATTTTTCATTTAATTTCACTTTAAGAATTAAAAGTAAAAGAAAGGTTATTAATGTTAAATATGTGATATTTCGCTCATTTATTAAAGCACAAATTTTTGATTTATACAAATTTTCTTTGTATTTTTAAAATTATTTACAAAAAATTATCATATTTGCCACAAAGTTTGAGTAAAACAGATTTACAATTTTTTAAAAATATACTAATAAAACTGGTGAATGGAGCAGTCAAAGTATATACATACGGACTAGTGAAATCTTAAAATTACTGGTCCTGTGGACCAGTGACTTAATATTCTTAATTTCTACCCCTGATAGTTTTTCATAAAATTCATCTCAAATAATTCAATTACACACTATACAAGTTTAAATAAAATTTCTCGCAAATAAAGAAAATTGCTGCATAGCGGCACCTTTTGCTTTTGTGGCCATAATGCACTCAAATTGAGTCAGCAAAGTTTTTCATGATAGCCACATCTCGCATAGTAAATTCTACAAAAGCTCAGATAAAACCTTTACGTAAATGAGAGAGATTGTAATATCACAGCACCACTTGTTGGCTGATATGCACCTGAATTAAGTCAGCGTAGTTTTACACAATCTTCCAAATGAACTTTAATCTTGTTCAAGATTAAAGTTATTTGGAAATTTTCAACAATTTTTTTTTTTTTTTTTAACATTTTTAACCAATTGTCTATGGAAAATCTTCACATTTTGAATACTTATATTTGAAACTTTTTTCCTTGACAAAGACAAATCAAAACAAAGTATTATTATCTAACTAAGGTTTCTACTTTAAAGAGCTAAACTTATATATATTTTTAATAAGAATTAGAAAGAAATTGATATCTATAATAATAAAAGATGTCTGTCTGTCTGAGCATCTATACGTTCAGCCCCTACTGAATGCAGAAGTATAAAATTTGACATACGGGTGCTCAGAAGCCTTCTCGAGGGGATAGTGAAAACAGAATTTAAAAATTTTAATTAGTTCCCGAGATATTAATTAAAATGTTGACCCATGTCGATCGAATAATTGCTTAAAAAGAAACATTCTATCAGCAGACGATTTTCTAAGCTGTCTGGATCGGAAACAAAACACATGCAAGACAACTGTCTGCGATAAAAAAGGAAATAAATGTAACCAATTAAGATATCATGTGCTTCATAGTGGGGATAAAAATTGCAATTTTCAAACTTTTTCAAATTTTCATTCACGTTACATTTAAATTAATATTTGGCTTAGACAGCATATTATAAAGCTACTGTTCAATTTTCATGAAAATATCTGAATAAACAAAAAAAATACATTTTTATTGGGAAAAGATGATATTTTGCGGCATTTTAAATTGAGATATGCCGTTGAAATTTCGTTTTGAGATTTCACTTGAGTTCCACATTTTAAGATGTCCTGATTAGGTTTTCTTTTGTATCTCAGCTACTAATTAAAATTAGGAGTGGGAATCGATTAAGAGTTTTAACTGGGTTAATCGTAGTTCCTTAATCGATTAATCAGATTTTTAATCGTTTTCATTTTTCTTTATATAATTTTATTTCAATGATGAATAAAACTGTCATATTGTGTATATATTATTAATAAGTTTGACTGGAAAAAAAAAAAAAAAAATCGAAAATTTTTGTCTAATTAGTTATATTTGTTTCATAGCTGAAATTTAAATCAATTTTCAGAGTAATAATTGGTGACTTTAAGTGTTAATTTTATATAAATATTTTCACTTATTTATTTATTATTATTATTTTAAATCAATTAATTCTTCAATTAATTTTCAAAGAAACATTAAATGAATTTACACATATTTTAGTTTTATATTTGCAGGCCTCGTTCATCTTGCTTGTCACTATTTTTAAATGAATTATCAAAATTCCATATCATTATCATAAAAATCTCAAATTCTTATAGTTTAGTTCTTCTTTGTCACTTCGGACTAGAACACAGAATGTTATTTTCTGTTTCTACTTCAATAGTTACTATCAGTAATTCTGAACAGACATTAAACGCTTGAAGATATTGGAAACTGTGTTGACATTTCCCCCATCAGAGGGATAGTGGAAATCTCAATCCCTTCTTTTTTTCTTTTTTTTTTTTAATCTTTAGCATTTCCATTTTTTGAAAGCTTCTTGTTTCTGAGAATACTATTACCCTATCAACACTTTCTGTAGAAGGCTACAGACAGGTGTTGTTGCTCCAGCATTCACATGAAGCGGCATTTTGTTTAATAACTGTCTTCCCCCTTTTCTCTATCAACAAAAGTGCAACAACTTCTTTTGAGAGGTTTTATTTTTATTTATTTATTTATTTATTATTGCTTTTCATTATTTTATATACGTTTCTTAGAATGTTTTTTAGCAAAATATGTGAAAAAATATTTTGTAGGCAGAACAGCATTTTTACTTTAATTCGTAGTTTGAAAATTTTAATCAGATTTTTAAATTTTTTAATAGAATTAATCGATCAGATTAACTCGATTAAAAAAATTGATCGGAACTGAGCATTGATCGATTAACCGAAACGATTAATCAGCACAGCCTTAATTAAAATAATTTTATAAGCAATGCATCATTTGAAAGCTTTGTTGATTTGGAATTGAACAGTAGATTACAGAAATTTCTACCGCCAGATGGCGCTGTAATATTTCAAATTCTAATGAGCGAAGAAGGTGTTGTAAGTTCTAAAACGGTGAAATGGCGCCGCAGGCACCACCGAGTGGGACTTAGCTAAAGTCAGAAATTTTAAAGATCATAACATGGTGAGCGAACAGGCTGTTTCAGATATTGAAAAGGGAAGAGGGCGCCGAAGGCGCTACCGCACAGGAATTTACTGCGATTAAATTTTTCAATAAGCTATTTTCACTATTTATCAATAAGCTGTTATTAGACCTGAAACGGGAAAAAGGTGCCGCAGGCGCCACCGAGCGGGAGTTTCGTAAAGTCGGATTTTTCCGGGATCGCGAACCAGCTGGTCGCCAAAGGCGGCTAGTATATAAATATAAAAGCACACAATCCTAGATTGATATATTCTAAAATATCACTTTTTAAGATAAACAAAGAAATATTTCCAGATGACATACCATTTCGCAGATTATAACGACACTGAGCTCCAAAGATTGATAAGGTTCCAGTACCAGTTCTATCTCCACGTCTATTTCCTTTAGCTATTATATTCTCAATTAACTCCAAATATTGATATTCATCATGTTCTTCATGACTGAAAATACAAATCCATTTGACTACCAGCAGAATTAACGAAATAAATTAACATGAACTAAAAGGACTCCCTTGAAGCTTCTTGCAAAGTTTTTCGGCGATAGTAATTGACATCGACAGTAAGTGGTGACTCCTAATTAAAAAGAAGAAAGAGTGACTGAAGTTGAATAGCTCAGAAACGTCAACAACACCTAAAAGCTGTCTGAAGATGAAGATGGTGTGGGCTTGTAACGAAAAACTTTGCAAGAAGCTTCAAATAAGGCCTTTTAATTCATGTTAATTGTAATTAAAAAGTTTCAATTTAGAATTTTAAGTATTTTGAAGTAATAATAATAAATATATACACATTAAAAAGATTTTTTTAATTTCAGGCAAGAATAGAAATCAGTATTTATGTTTCATATCAGTAACCAATAAATTAGCTAAAATTTTGTATAAAAATTTATTTATATAAATAATTAAATATAAATTACACTTTACTGCTCATAGTTCGTTATTTTAATAAGAAATAAAAAGCTCTGATTTTAAAAATTAAAATGAGAAATAAAAAACACAGTTGGGTCATTCTACAGAAAACTTGCAGTTTGACAACATAAACATTCAAACTGAAAATTTCAAGATAATTTTTTTTCAAGTACTAATTTGAAGGTCAACTTATAGAAAAATATATGCATAGCATATGTCACATAGATCAACTGCATTTTGATTTTGTAAAAAGTCATGTGGGACAGTCATTCTGTGGACAGTTATCACTATTATACACCCCGCGACAAAGATAGGAACAAAGGATTTTTTCTTTGATTTTTTATAAAATAACGTTATCTAAGTTGTGCTTATCATTTATTATTATTATAAAATAACACTATTCCTGGACTAATTTTTGTTTTAAGACTAATTTAGAAAAATTTTAAGACTAAAATTTTTTCTAATTTAAGACTACACAGCGCGACAAAAAGATAGGAACAAAGGTTTTTTTTTTTTTTTTTTGAATATGATTATTTTGAATATGAATATTTTGAATACGATTCAAATATTTAATATGTTTTTGATATGATAATAAATGATCAGCACAATTTAGATAATGTTATTTTACGAAAAATTAAAAAAAACCCCTTTGTTTCTATCTTTTTGTCGCGGAGTGTAGTCTTAAATTAGAAAAATTTTAGTCTTAAAACTTTTCTAAATTAGTCTTAAAACAAAAATTAGTCCAGGAGTAGTGTTATTTTATAATAATAATAAATGATAAGTGCAATTTCGATAATGTTATTTTATGAAAAATCAAAGAAAAAACCCTTTGTTCCTATCTTTTAGTCGTGGGGTGTAGTCCACAGGGATGATAAAGATTCTATTTACCAAATAATTATGCTACAATTACTACTTTAAATTTGTATTATTTATAAAATTTAGATAAGGCCTCTTCAAACCCAAAAGACTTTGAAGGATATTATAGTTCATTTCAGCAGGACACACTGAACATTCTATATAGTAAGTCATACTTCATATATATTTATATAAATTAATAATTTTAAACAAGGAGTGACCAACAAATAGGGTGATCATACCTCAAATAAGAAATAGAAAGAATTTGATCATCAGCGACTTCTTTAAGTACAGTAATATTCAATTAAAAGCTCAGTGGCAGAAAGTTTTGTAGCTATCTGCAACATGCTTTTAAAATTTCATAATTGTCTGCAAAATTTGCATGTAATCAGGGGTGAAAAGGGCTTATATAAAAAAGCCTGAAAGCTGATTGGGCGAAGGGGGGGGGGGAGGCTTGGCTTAACATCAGTGGTGATCTCGTGCAACAATACACGAATACAATTTTACTGCAGAACAATATAGTATAAACTAAAGGGCAAAATTAACGGTCGCCACCGGCCACATGGCGACTAAATATAAAAAGATGGCGATTAAAAATTATGCATCGATCGCCACTAAAGTCGCCACTTTTTGTGATCATTAAAAGATTTTAAAAATCGAGTGACGATAGGCAATCGAAGCTTTGTGATTTCCAATCTTTTTCCATCCATGGCATAAATGTCAATGTTCATTTTAAACTTGCTTTATTGTATTCTGCAACCTATAAAGAAGTAGAATTCTTTAATATATCTTACTCATATAATTTTTTGGACACCCCCCCCTCCCAACGATCTTATAGAAAGCTTTATAATTTCTAATCATTCTCCATCTGCCACAAAAATATGAATATCTATTTTAAACTTGCCTTATTAGATTATAGAATCTGTAAAGAAGTAGAATTGTTTAATATATCTTACTCATAATTCTTGTGATCTCCCCCCCCCCCTCCTCCTCCTCCAACGATTGGCAATCACATGCTCCACTGAAGCCTTGTGATTTACAATCTTTCTCCCTCCATAATATAAATGTAAATATTCCTTTTAAACTTTCTTATTGGATTCTAGAACCTATAAAGAAGTATATAGATCCCCCCCCCCTCACACATGTGCACTCCATTTCAACTAGCAGTTAATGATCAAATGTCCCGCAAAGCACATTCTTTTTCCGTTATTATCTCCATAGTATTTAGTGTATATTCAGTAGTGGCACAAGAAATTCCCCGACGGGGGGACACCACCTCCCCGACAGGGGGGCACTACACAAAGAGAGTTTATTATATGAGTATTTATGAAAAACTGCAATACTGTTAACAATATTACTGTTAACATTTGTACCATTCCATTTGTTAGAACTCCTTGTGGTTTTGGAGATCATCGTGCCACAGGCAGACATTTTCTAAAAATATCGTGGTCAAAATATGTTCTGGACCTCTCAAAACGTGTATATTAATGGAAAACTGGAAGCTGAAAATTTTTACGAATCCAATACTTTCTTCTATTGAATATAGAATGGAAAAACTGGAATGCTCCAAATTTGTAAAAGGAAGGAAAAATGCTGCTATAAGTAGAAAAACTGAAAATTTTGTATTTTTCCCCCCCGAGAGATCTTAGGAGTATGCCCCGATGGGGGGTCACAGACTCCCCGATGGGGGGGCCTGTGCCCCCCCGGCCCCCTAGCTGGCGCCACCCCTGTGTATATTTAACCCATTTAAGATATTTGACAAATGTGTGTATCAAAATTTGATTTGGCTTAAATGTGTATTTTTCAAAAATTTTTGTATTTGCTTTCTTTGGAGTAGAAATCTTCCTTTTTCCTTCCCATTTTAAAGTAGAAATCTTTCTATTTTTAAAGCTACAAGTTTGGCAGCTGAGTATATTATTTTTAATGAAGCAGCTAAGTTTCCATATCTAATACTTTTTAAGAGAAAATATTTTAACTCTATTGAAATAAAATCATTTAAAAAAGTGTTTCTTTAGAAATAAGAAAAAATAATAAAACTGCTAACTGTATTTACACATGACCATGTAAAAGGTTGTGATGATGATGATGAATCAGCTGATTCATTTACTAGAAAATATAAATGTGAACTGTGAATGATAAGAGTTTACTTCACTTAAATAAATTGAAAAAAAAAATATATATATATACTACTGAATTATCTGAAAGATAAAAACTTTTGCTATTATTATTATAGCCCTAAGCAGATTTTAATATAGGATGTTCAATTTAGTATTTTTAAAAAGAGCATAATTGCAAATTACAATTTCATTCTCCATGTGTTAATTTTATTATTATATGCATTTCTTATTTTTCTTGTGGTGATTATACCACAAAATGGTGACAATGCTTTTTACAGTCTGAAAGAAATAGTCTTTTGTGAAAAGTGGCTACTAACTTAAAAATGTGGCTACTAATGAAACTGACAGTACCGGCCACTGGCCACTAATGAATTTTCCCAGTTTTGCCCTTTAGTATAAACAATTGTGTGTATTAATTCAATTCATCTCATTCAATTAAATATTTTATAGCAATGTTTGACACAATAAATAATTATAAATTATAAAAGTATTAGTTTTAGTTTTGATACAGAATTTTTTTAAGTGAATTGTTATTCGAAAGTTGCAGACAAATTTTTTTATCAGTGCAGACAAAAACTTTCCGCAAGCCGTTTTTCTGTGTCCGCGACTATGTTGCCATGTCACATTGTTTCTGCCACTGGGATTAAAAGTATGCAAGACCTAACCTCACCGACAGCCAAAACCCATGTTATTCTATGGGGAAATTTCTTTCCACCATTAGTATTACTCATTGTTTGTTTGTTTATTTATTTAAATTCTGGTTTTACATTCAGAAGATCCCTGTGTCAAAATTTAGGCAACACAGTGACATTGTCACAGGAAAGAAATTGCCAATTGCAGAATGATTTTCTAAAAATAAAAAAATAAAATAAAATAAAAATAAAATAGATATTCCTAAATTTCACTAGAAAATAGGAACTCATGTCTTATACTTAAGAATTCTTCAACAGTCTATTAATAATGCTGATATATATGTACATATTAAGTGTAAATTAGAATATGGCAATATTGACTTGTAGAAAAGATTTGTGCAAACAAAACTTGAAGCAGAAAGCATAAAAATATTCTGTCACAGGGCAGATTATTTACAACCGTTAAATAAGTTCTTGCTTTTTTTTATTTTTGAGTTTAAATAAACAAGTGAAAAATAAAATAAAATAAAATGATAAAAATCAATTTTTAGAAAATGAGTACTAATTTAACAGTTGTAAATTTTATGAATAACAGAATTTAAAAAAAAAAAAAAAAAAAAAAAAAACATTACGTAATGAATAATTGTAGAAACAAACTTCTCCACAGAATAACACTGGCTTTGGCTGTCAGCAAGATTAGGTATCAGTCAGATTCCCCCGCCCCCCTTTTTTTTTTAAATGCTATTCCAAGAGTTTTGGTTGTTCTGTTTTATAACGATGCCTCATTCAAAAATGAAGTTTTTCAAATTCAATTTTTTTAATATTAATTATTTTTTCAAATATGTCACCTTTTAGCTCAGAGAGCAATTTTTGGAAAAAAATAATTTAAGTATTTTATTTCATTAAGTAAATTGAGGACTATAAGTTTGGATCTCTGAACAAAATATTTAAATTTATCAAAAACTAACTGGAGAAGACATTACTGATTAAAATATACAACTTTGCTTACTCTTTCAACTCATTCTGCCCAAGAAGTAAGCAAAAAGTAAAGTGGTCGGAAAACTAGGCAATTTTAGTTATTTAAATTTATGTTTTCAAAAAATTGCTCACTAAGCTAAAAGGTGACATATTCAGAGAGTAATATTCAAAAAACTTCATTTTTTAATAAAATATTCCTATAAGACGAAGTAACGAAAATCCTGTATGATAACACAGGGAGAAAGAAAGGGGGATCTGACTGGTGTACAACCTTAACCCGTTTTCAGCCAAAGGTGCATAAACGCACCATTTCAATAAATTTTTTTTATTAAAACTGTGACGTATATTTTTCACTTATTTTATTTTTCTGCTATTTTTAAGGCTTCTAAAGACATCTATAAAATATTCGTAATTCATTTGGAGTAAACACTTATGTACAATTATTCCAATTGAGATTAAGCATTATGTTTTTATAATGGATTAATGTTGCAAATTCTGTAAATAGAATAAAAATAAAACAAATGTCATAAAACTTTTAGAAATTTTCATTTAAATTTATTTTTATTTAAATATGCACCATTTTATTTTTTAACTAAAATATCATTTTTCATGCACAAAACTTTTTTTGTGTCTTAATGAATGTAATTTAAGCATATTTCAATGAAAATAATACCACATTTAATAAAATTTCTATGTTTAGCCTAAAATGGGTTAAACAGCATGGCACGGGCACCCTATGATATGATATGATTTAAATTAAATGATAGTAAAGTATTTCATGAAAGATTAAATAAACATGAACCTTAAGCTTAACCCTAAGCTTTTGCTACTTCATCAAATTATAATAAATTTGAAATGTTTCATTGCAAGTTTATGAAACAAATTTAGGTAATATACCTACTCTTTGATTAAATATTAACAATGTTCATTAATTTGGCATAAAATATTCCTTTAAATACAGCACACACAAATATATATATATATATATATATATATATATATAATATGTGGATATTGTCAATGCACAATTAAGCTCTAAGTAAATAATACACTATTTTAAGAACTTAATTGAGAAACAAACATTCAAACCGTGCTTTCTCCCCCCCCCCCCCCCCCCCCCAAAAAAAAAAAAAAAAGAGTTAGTAATTTTTTCTTGATACATACCTTCCAGATATGCCTACATATTTTCCTAGCACCTAATAATACATCTAAACAAATGACAGTTTGTTTAGTTATTTTTTATAATTTATTAGTTTTTGCGTTGTCTGAAAAACTGTATCCGAAGGAAAAAACATGGTTTGAATGTTTGTTCCTCAATTGCTGTCCGTTCTTAGATGCATGCAGTTCATATGATGTACACCGTTAGTTTCAGTTTTATAGATTTGGTAAATAAATATGAATCATATAACAATGAATTTTCAGTTAAAAGGGAAATTACATTAAGTATTTTACATTCTAATAAAATATTTAAAATAAAATTAACAGAAACAGATTTTTAAAGCAAACAGCTTTAAAATATATGTATTTTTAAACAATTCTGAAATTTAGGAATTACAGAAAATAACAAATATAGAGTAATACACATATAATATTCTATATTTTTATAAAAACAAGAAATTAATTTAATGCCAATAAATATTAATCACAAAAACGAATAATACATCTAATTGTATTACTGCTTTATGAGAACATATTTCGCAACTTTAAATACATAAAAGTCGGGAAATGTAAAAATAAGTTCTTTTTTAAAGTCATTTTGAATTTTTTAACACCACAAGTGAGGGGGAAAAAATTACCAAGTGTCTACTCCATTCATGATAACTGTATATTGTGATACTAAGCCTCTAAAATTCAATATATAATTTAAATTTAAATATTACTTTAAAAAACAACAACAAAACAAAAGCCAAACTATCATATTTCGCGGTCGCGCAAAGCGCGCAATTTCAATTTTTTTTTTTTGTATTAACAAGCAAATAATTATTCAAAAGTCTATTGATCGTTTCACCAATGAAAATTGTAAATAAAATTTATGCTAAAACTTCTGTTGGTAAATTTTGATTTTCATTGGTTATTTAGTCAGATGACATCATTAGATGTTTGGGAAATTATTTGCTGTATGAAGTGATTGTTGAGTGGGTTGAATGGTTGAGTGTTTGTTTTTATTCGTATCCCACGTATTTTAGCAATATTTGGGTCACGCCCACGAGATAGGGCAGCGAGCGCGGGAACCGGATCTTTTTGGTAGGAAAGCGATTCGATCGCCGCCTGTTGTAGTATCTTTGAAACTAATCGGAAGAAAGTGAAAGCCCGCCTTGATCATCCGATTTCCGCGAATGAACAGCCAGAAATGTAAGCAAACGCGCTGATTGGTGAATTTTTGAGATCTGGTCGCTCTCTATCTGTAAGATGAAAATTACTACTTTTCCGTAACATTCGTAATACATCCTATACATCCCTACACACCACGTGGTCACGCCCATAGAATAATTATATAAAGCCAAAAAAGAGCCAACATCAGTATTGCAAACTGTAGGGATTTATCCCTACATGTAGGGACTTTTATTAGTTTTCTTCAGAATGTAAGGAAGTAGTAGAGACTTTTTGGATGTACCTTTTCTCCCCACGACGTCCTCTGGATATCCTGAGAATGAAAGTACACCATACGGACATCCTCAGCACTAAAGTAGGGACTTTATCGTTAATGTAGGGTAGAGTTGCAAGCATAGACCTACTATAAGAGTGGACGGAGCATTCCATTATTAAGGGAATACAAGAAAAGGTGCAAAGATAAAACCACGTGAATGTTGAAAAAGGTTACCTTTTTCTACATTTATCGCGTTATTGGCGATTTTTTGTTTTGAATATAAATATACATTTTTTTATTATTATGAAAAGATACCGCAAACAAAACTTGTGTAAAACACTATTTTATTTTAACCTTGTTATTAACACTTTCTTGCAAAGTTCAAAAGTGTTTAAGACTTTGATTTGTTTGTCTGTCCGCCCTCTGACTCCCGGATATATTTATGAAAATCCTAGAAACTAATATATGTTATTCAAGTTCACTATAGTATTCTCTCTATTTAGAGTACAGTAAATACTACTACTAGTTTGTGTACAGCTACATCCAAAAATATATTCTAAAGTATTGTTTCCTGTGCGGAATATTTATACAAATCATTATTTAATATATTTATATTGCAGAAAACATAACGAAATTCGCTTTTATTATTTATATGCACAAAAGCATTCTTTCTGTAGAATATTGTGTGAGATTAGCATTCATGTTTACAGAACCATGCACCTCTCTCCCAAAACACAAATACAGTAAACAAAGTAATGTAAAATTAAGATATCTAGTTTCGCAACTCCCTTTTTGGTCTTTCTGTAACTTCCTGTTTGGGAGATATTTACGAAAATTATATTCATAACGACCAAATATACGAAGAATTTCGGCATTATTTACGACCTACCATCAAGCTATAATGTAGTCCGTTATGATAATGTTATGAATGTTATCTATATTTTTGCGGGTAGAAAGTAATTATTAAAGATATAAGCAGGTTCTGGCAGACGAATGCACTTTATTTAATGCATGTTCAGCCTGTATATAGTCCCCAAAATGATATTGCTATAAAAGTTGTTGACATTTTTGCGTATAGAATTTACATAAGCAGGCTCTAGTCGACGAATTCCCTTTATTTAATAAACATTCAATTGCAAGACAAAGCCCGTATTGATATTGTTGGAAAACTGTCGATATTTTTGCGTGTAGAAAGTACATAAGCAGGTTCTAGTCGACGAATGAATTCTATTTAATGAATGTTCAACTCGTAGATAGAGCCCGTAATGATATTGTCATGAAAATTGTTATTATTTTTGTGTGTAGAAAGTATATAAACAGGTTCTAGTCGACGAATGTATACTTTATTTAATGAATATTCAGCCCGCAGATAGTAATGATACTGTCATGAAAGTAGTCGATATTATTGCATGTAGAAAGTAGTTCTTTAAAACATAAGCAGGTTCTAGTCGACGAATGCACTTTATTCAATGAGCCTCTAATGATAATGTTATGAAAATTGTTAGCATTTTTGTGGGTAGAAAGTAATTCTTAAAGACATAAGCAGGTTCCACTCGACGAATGCTCTTTATTTAATGAATATTCAGCCCGCAGATAGTGCCTGTAATGATACTGTCAAGAAAGTAGTTGACATTTTGTAGAAAGTAATTCTTAAATACATAAACAAGTTCTAGTTGACAAATGCACTTTATTCAATGAGCCCGTAATGATACAGTCATGAAAGAAGTCGATATTTTTCCGTGTAGAAAGTAATTCTTAAGACATAAGCGAATGCCTGTCGATGAATGCACTTAATGTAATGAATATTCAGGAAACAGTAGAATAAAACTCTTTTTTCTTCCCCCACAAAAGTCAATAATTAATTAATATTCTTGAAATCTCTTGACAAGAGCTTATATTTTAGAGATATTTATGGTTTTACATGATTTTTCTGAACGGCTATATGTATGTATGTATGTGGCTATGCCTGTATCTCACATTAACTCAAAAACGACTGGTCGTAGGACGTTGAAATTTAGTATGTAGGTTCGTTATAACACCTAGTTGTGCACCTCCCTTTTTGCTCTTTCTGTGACTTTCCGTTTAGGAGATATTTATGAAAATTATATTTTTAATGACCAAATATACGAAGAATTTAAGACCTACCATCAGGCTATGATGTAGTCTATTATGATAAAGTTATGGAAGTTATCTACATTTTTGCGGGTAGAAAGTAATTATTAAAGATATAAGCAGGTTCTGATAGACGAATGCACTTTACTTAATGCAGGTTCCGCCTGTATATAGAGCCCATAATGATATTGTTATAAAAATTGTTGACATTTTTGCGTGTAGAAAATAATTCTTAAATACATAAATAGGTTCTAAGTTGACAAATGCTCTTTATTGAATGAGTCCATATTGTTACTGTCATGAAAGTAATCGATATTTCTGCGTGTAGAAAATAATTTTTAAAGACGTAAGCAGGTTCTAGAAGACGAATGCACTTTATTTAATGAATGTTCAGCCTGTATATAGAACCCATAATGATATTGTTATAAAAGTTGGTGACATTTTTGCGTGTAGAATTTACGTAAACAGGTTCTAGTTGACGAATTCCCTTTATTTATTGAACATTCAACTAGTAGACAAAGCCCGTAATGATATTGTTTGAAAACTGTTGACATTTTTGCGTGCAGAAAGTACATAAGCAGGTTCTAGTCGACGAATGAACTCTATTTAATGAATATTTAACTCGTAGATAGAGTACGTAATGATATTGTCATGAAAATTGTTAATATTTTTGTGTGTAGAAAGTACATAAACAGGTTATATACGTTGTATACGTTATTTAATGAATATTCAGCCCGCAGATAGTAATGATACTGTCATGAAAGTAGTCGATATTATTGCATGTAGAAAGTAGTTCTTTAAAACAGTAGTTCTTTCTTATCCAAAGTTAGTTACTTAATATTTCAAAATGCCAGTTCTGTGTTTTTTTTTTTTTTTTTTTTGACTAAGATAAATTACACTTACACATGCGACGTATTTCAATATTTCTGCATGTCCATATACACTAAGCGACAAAAAAAAAAAAAAAAAAAAAAGCCGCACTGCAGAAAAAATGACTTATACCTTTTTTATTTGTAATAACTTTAAAATTAATGTTTGAAACAAATAAAACTGTCTTGTTTGCATAATACCAAAGGGACGAAATTATACCTATGTACATTTTTGATTTAATAATTCGCTTTATTGCACTCTACGAAGTACTTTTTAAAAATCTGCATAAAACTTTCTTTTTGAACATAATGCAATAACCATGCACTTTGTATTTTATTATGATTTATTATATGAAATAAACAAGCTATATTTTAATATATGAAATAAAACTATTTATTTGTTAGATCTAAGCTATTTTTTTATTAAAAATATGTATTCTGCATTGGGTTAATAATTCCATCTTTATATGGAATTACTGTTTTAATGCGCAATGACATAGTTTTTTATACAGTGTTTTAATATAAATCTCAAAAATTTCAATGTGCCAAATATCACAAGTATTTTTTTCTAGTTCTGGCAGAGTTATAGGTTGCAAATTTCGAATCCTCTCCCCTCTCCCCAGCCTTTTTAAAGACGAAACATTTTCGAGCGGATCGCAATTAGGACTATTTCCATGTCTGGTAAAGAAGAAATTCTACTATAGCCTTTGTGAGATTTAACTTAAAGTGAAAACAGTTATGATTATTTACAGAATTATAGGTTCT